>CM068372.1:388482333-389082333 GCA_034769895.1 Magicicada septendecula
CCCCTACTGTTGTGTTTTGTAAAAATCATTTTATTGATTTTTTCTGTATTAAAATTAAAAAATTGTTCTGATAATTAACTTTGTTGAAAATCATGCCACCTGTTTTATCAAGACATAAAAAAATGGGTGTTGTTTTTGGATACGTCCCACAGACATCTATTTAATTTATATTTTTCGATAAATTTGTATGTTATTTCACTGTCCATTATGAATTGTAATTAAAACAAATTAATAATAAGACTATTTAAAATAATATCTTTAAAATAATATCTACTAATGATATTTGAATGTATTATGTAAACGAAGAATAAACTAAACTAAATATTAAACTGAAATTTTATCTGAATCGTTATTTATTAAATATAAACTAAAGAATGAATGTAACATAAAATTAAACAGTCAACATTTATTAAACGAATGTGCTCTAAAAACATGTACTGTACTTGCTCGAAAATGACGATTTGATAGACAGCAAGCGTACGCATGATCAAACATGCACGATGCACGATTCCTTGACATCCGTCAACACTACACATGATCCATACACACGTCGTGCGGCTTGAGCTGATGGTGTTGCTGGACTGATTTTTCGTCGTGCACATCCTTCAAAAAATACACGATATGCGGATGGATGTCAAAGCTACGCACTGACGTTTTTGACTTGCTGTCCGTCATGACGTCAAACGGGGATTGTTAGTGCGTACCCGACTTTAGACGATAATATGTTTTATGTTTTACATTCTTTAATAGCATAATGTGAATACGGTTATTTGTTATTAAATAAATAAATAATAAATAATTTACAAAACTAATAAATAACAAATATTTCTTAAATTCATGCTTTCGGAAATTTGCCCAAATTATCATGGTCACAAAATCTGGCTAACCCCCTACTGACCCTACATCTTACAGGCCAATAAGCCTTCTTCCACTCTTGTCAAAAATATTTGAACGACTTCTCCTGACCAGACTAAAACAAATAGTGCCCTTTAGGTACCTGATCCCTGAACACCAATTTGGGTTCAGAGAAAAACATTCTACAGTGCAGCAGCAATGCCACAGAATAGTGAATAAAATTAGGGATGGCCTGGAAAATAAGACGATGTGCGCAGCTGTCTTCCTGGATATTCAGCAGGCTTTTGATAAAGTCTGGCATGAGGGCCTTCTGTACAAGCTGAAGAAACAACTTCCTGATCAACTATATTTACTGTTGAAATCATATGTGCAAGATAGACACTTCCAAATCAAAATCGAAGACATGTGTCAGTAATCTCTCCTATAAAGTCGGGAGTGCCTCAGGGTAGCGTTCTGGGGCCATATTCATATCTTATATTTACTGCTGACCTACCTGTGACAGACTACACTACCACCGCCACCTTCGCTGATGATACCGCTATCCTCGCAGTAGATTCCAACCCGGAACGAGCCTCTGAGAAACTGCAAAGCCATCTTTACCTCCTGCAAGATTGGTTCGAGCGGTGGAGGATCCGAGTTAATTCTGCAAAATCCACTCAAATAACCTTCATCATGAAACGTAGCTCTTGTCCACAAGTCACCATAAACGATGCCCCCATACCTATAAAATCAGAAGTTAAATACCTGGGGCTGCATTTGGACGACAAATTAACATGGAAAGCCCACATTCAGGCTAAGAAACAACAACTCAACTTAAAAGCTAGGCAAATGTACTGGCTCATAGGTAGAAAATCTCAACTATCTCTCGCAAACAAAGTCATCATATATAAAGCTGTGCTCAGACCAATCTGGACTTACGGTATAGAATTGTGGGGCTGCTCTAAACCTTCCAACACAAAGATTCTGCAGACTTCAGTCAAAAATCTTGCGCTGCATAACGAATGCACCCTGGTCCATCTCTAATTATACTCTTCACAAAGACCTCAACATTCCATATATTTCTGATGTCATCAAGATGCATGCCGCTAAGTAGGGCCTACAGGAACCGCAACATAGGACACAGCAATAACCTGATCAACGAGCTCCTCAATCCATCACTGGATGTAAGAAGGCTGAAGAGACAGTGGCCAGATGACCTGACCCGGTGAACGTGGTAATCATCGCTGGATGGTTCCCACCTCAAGTGAGGACTTATACATCAGTTTTACTTATTACTCTGTGAAATGAGTAGATTGTATGACTGCATTATAATAAATTAAAAAAAAATCATGCTTTCAGTATACAAGCCACTTATACGTATATGAATAGAACAAAATTTACCTCTTTTATCCGTCTAGTGGCTTTTCCTTTTTTAAATTTCACTACGCGTTTCTGAATAAATATCCCATCTTCAGGTGTAATCCCACAGTAACGTTCGTCAGATAATTAAAACAAATTACGTATAATTTACACACGTCGTAAATAAATATAAAATATATGAACACGGAACACACGCGGTGTTGTTGGTGCGCACTACATTAACATTGGACGGATAACAGTCGATTATAGTGTTACCGTGGTGCGCACCAACAACACCGCGTATGTTTCGTGTTCATATATTTTATATTTATTCACGACATGTGTGTAAATTATACGTAATTTGTTTTAATTATCTGACGAACTTTATTGAGGGATTACACCTGAAGATGGGACATTCGTCCACAAACGCGTAGTGAAATACAAAAAAAAAAAGGAAAAGGCACCAGACGGATAAAAGAGGTAAATTTTATTCTGTTCATAACAAATATTCATTTTTTTATAAATAATGAGAGCGTATACTCAATTTATTATACAAAGCATAAAAAAATACGAAACTCAAAGTAAGGCGATCAGATATGATGTTAAGTTAGCATACAAAATTAAAACCTACTCGCTTTTAATGTACAATTCAAAAACAATATGACCTTCCAAAGTAAGGCGGGTTACTATGCTGGTCTCTCATTATGTTACAGAATTCGCTTTTTATACAATTCAGTGTTTACGGCACACTCATAAACCAAGCAATTACGTGTCATGACAGACGTTAAAAATTGTATTTTCTAAAACATGTTTCATGTTTACAGAAAAGATGACAGAGGACTTGTAAATTTTAAAGCAAAATTGAGTTCTGTTATACAACTGCGAGAGCCCGGTATTATAACCCGCAAGGGCCACCCCGTCTTACTTTGAAGTTGTGAACTAATCTTCACATCACGGCATAGCCAAAGTGCCAGTTCCGCCATCAAAGATCCTCCAGCCATCTCTTCCTGTGTCTACTCACACACCTGTGTTCCAGACAGGTTTATATTTCCCGACTTGTTTGACCTGTCTGGAATCTGACATTGTTTCTAAGTATTCTTTCCACCATTGTTTATAATCTTTTAGTCTTTCGTTTAATTTAAAAACTTGTAATTCTTCTCTTGTGGCCTCATTCTTTATAGGATCAAGTTTAGAACACCTTTTTACTCCTCTTGAGAACGCGATTTCCGAGGCCTGTATTTTACTGTCTTGTTTGTTGGTTGACGACCATAATTCACACCAAAAGGGGACCGCCATACCTTTATCATCAGCATCACCTTTACAACACGGTATAGGCAAGGTGCTGCCTGTTCCGTCTTCAAGAATCCTCCAGCCATCTCTTGCTGGGTCTACCAACAGATCTGTGTCCTATACGTTTGTATTTCCAGACTTGTTTGGCCAGTCTGGAATCCGGAATTATTTCTAAGTATTCTTTCCACCGTTGTTTATAATCTTTTAATTTTTCATTTTAGTTAAAAACCTGTAACTCTTCTCTTATGGCCTCAGTCTTTATACTGTCAAGTTTAAAACACGTTTTAACTCCTCTTAAGAATGCCATTTCCGAGGTCAATATTTTCCTATCTTGTTTCTTTTTGTTTTCCATAATTCACACCGATAGGACAGTACAGGGATTGCCATAAGTTTGTAGAACTTTAATTTTGTACCTAGACGTACCTTGTTTCTAAAAATACGGTTTATTGCCCCACAGATCGTCTGGTACGTATTTTTACATCAATGTCATAATTTCTATCATAGCCAAAATATCATTTCTCAAATAATTAAAGTGGCTCAACTGTTGTAAAATTCGAGCACTAATCATTATTTTTGTTCTTATTATCTTCTTGCCTCGAAATGCTATTACCTTTGTTTTTGTAGAGGGCATTTTCATATTGTACTGTTTGCAAACCTGATGAAGCTTAACACAGATTTTTTTAAATTTTACAAGCCAGTTGTCAGCACAGCACAACACTCAAATATCTGTCTCGTGATGACAGGCGTTAAAAATGTAATTTTATAAAATATTTGTCATATTCACAATCACAAAATCATTCGACAATCACAAGGCGATGAAAAAGTTTCGCCTGAAATAACCATTTGGATGGGGGGGGGGGATTTCCCCGTGGTACAGCTTTACAGAACTGATTAATGTTATACTATTACAGAACTTTCTACATGTTTCTCGCCTATCCCAGCAGAGCCCAGCTGTAATGTTTATGTGCGTACGTGACACTTAATATGCGTCAACAAACGGGGCTATTCCAGATCATACCGGTCGGCGCACTGTGTTCAAGGTCGGAATCAATTATGCTCTAGTGTTTTCGAGTAGTGTTGACGCGTATTATGTGTTATTCTGCAACACTTGTCCTATCTATTTAAACAACGACAGCTGCCGCTTAAAAGTCAGTTTAAGTGACGATTTATTCAAGTGAGGTTCGAAGTATTATGGCGAAGTGTTATTGTTTTATAATTGTGCGGGACCGTACTAGTTGACATTTATTTATTGCGTGTGGACAAATTTTGCTCGGATTATTGTACAAGTTGATTATAAACTGTATTTGTGGTTAATTAAAGCTGCTGATTAGTGGTTTCATTGGTATCTTGTATTTTGTTTTCCACTGTACCATACGACGATCAGTTAGACTGTCGTAGCAATATAATATTTCACACGTAGTAAGAGTCATTACATGAATATTAACTACTTTTGTATTACCATGTACAGGTCTCGACATTGAAACGCCAATAAAATATTACCGAAACGACGGCACTGAACTGTTTCAAAGTTGTGTATAATCGTTACCTAACCGCACAATACCTCTTGTCATTAGATGTTATTAGAAAATGCATTTTAGTCACCCGGCTTACGCGGCCCAGTTCGTATTACAAGAATGGAGTGAAAAATGTCAGGGTTCGTTCACGGAACACTGACAGTAACGGTCCAACGCAGCGAATGTCTTATCACTGTTGAGTAGCATCCACTTCAGCCTTGCTTATTATAACTTTGAATTTGAATCCATTCTGTTACGCAATGTAGTAGTATACGCAGGAAAATTGGCTGAGAGATCGAGTCGTTGTTGTTTCCAGTCACAGACTATGTATCCCCCCCCCCCAGAGGCTTGGTAATAACGCTCAGAGATATAGAATAAGGGGGGATGCTAATTACATAGAAAATGAAAACAGATCCGTAGTCCCGCAGCGCCCCCACCCCCGACTCTTTCTGTCTGGCGGCGGCTGTTGCCTGCCTCTGTGCTCGGATAGTGCGTAAAACACGATCCTTTCTCTGGTAGCATAACAAAACTAAATTAATATAAAACAAACTATGTTTGTAAAAACAAAAGGGAAAGAAAAGAAATCACACACTGCACAACACAAAGATTTTTTCTATGCACTTCCTTAATCCTTGACTACTGTTCAAGATACCACTAAATAGAATTTATTTATTGACTTGTTACTATAGTAATTAATTCTGGTCTCCGTGGTGTTTTTGACATCTTTAAAAAAAATAATATAAGTAATGCAAAAATTTTCAAAATATTTAGATCAAAGAAAACATTGGTTTTCAGTAGTAAGGAAATCTTTATTCAATAAGAATTTTTTACAATACTTATATATTTTTTAAAGATGTCAGCAACACCATGGAGACCAGAATTAATTTCCGTAGTAACAAGTCAATAAACAAATGCTAGTGGCATCTCCAGCAACTATAGTGCACGTCGTAACTTGAAGAAAAATTTAGACAAGTCTTCTTCTTCTTCTTCTTCTTCTTCTTCTTCTTCTTCTTCTTCTTCTTCTTCTTCTTCTTCTTCTTCTTCTTCTTCTTCTTCTTCTTCTTCTTCTTCTTCTTCTTCTTCTTCTTCTTCTTCACTACATGGCTTGGGTTATAGGCCGTTCCGACTTTACAGAGTCTCTGACTTTACAGATCTCTCGTTCCCACTGGCCTGTATCCAAAACGATAGTTTAGGAATACGCGTGTCTACCATGCGTTGCGTTCCACATGAGACTTGCTATTCTGCCTGTATTCTCTCCAGAACCGACTGTCACTTCAGGTCCTTCCTTATGTCGTCGTTTTGTAGCTCAAACCGCATCCCTTAACTGCTCTTGAAAATTTCATTTCCGAGAACTGTATGTTTGGAATAACTTTTTTGAGTATAGTCCATGTTTCACATCCATACATTAAAGTCGGCACAGCCACGACCTTATAGAACTTTAGCTGTGTCTCCCTCTGCGTTTTATTCTTCAATAGTCGTTTTATTGTTTCACAGGTATAACTAAATTTATTTTTAACTTCTTTATTTAGAGAAGTGATACACATAATCGGTCAATAAGGCCGGCGCGGAGCGTGTGCAAATGTACGCGTACGCAGGCAGGCGTGCAGGTGTGGGAGAGATTTGACTGTCAACAGTGGCTGCGGCCGTGAGCGCAATAGATGTACACTAAAAACTCGCTTAACCGAATCGCGTTTATCCGAAAGTCCGGTTTATCTGAAACAATTTTTATTAAATTTAAAAAAAAAGCATTTTCCTGTCGCTATAATCTATATTTAATAGCCTAGACAAGCAATTCCACGTGATTCAAAGTAGAAAGTCAATAATCAGAACTAATTTGGATAAGGGGTACTCCGAATTATCGATTTGTTCGGATTTTCGAACATAAATTATTATGTTCATATATTGTAAACATAAAGTACTGTATACTGTTATGTATTATAACAGTACATTTCTGCTTCCTTTTCGACGCCGAAGGTGACACAATAACAATAGTTCACATTAAACAATCCTATGTTAATAAACAACTGTAATGCGACTACTGTATAAACTGTATTATTATTATTAAATAAAGTTACTATACTTACATATGTATTATTATTTAAATAGATGTTCCGGTTTATCCGAAATTTCGTTTATTCAAAACGGGCGCGGTCTCATCAAATTCGGATAAACGAGTTTTTAGTGAAAATATAAGGATAGATGGGATCCTTGTCCCTCCCGTTTTGGTCTCCTCCTCTCCGTTTTTCAGCTGTATTCCATTCGAGTCCTTGTTCCGTTATGTCTTCTTGAGGAGTTTGGGACGTATGGTCAATCTTCTAACTAACTATTTTTCTTCTTCTATCTATTTGATTGACCTGCTCGTTATTTCAATCCGATTCTTAGGCTTTCACGGCCGGTATCATAACTATTAAAATTACTATCCGGACTGAAAGGCCGCGGTCTTCCAATTCCTTCGGCCGAAAGGTGTTAATCACTCGACCAGACGTTTCGGTCTCACCTCCGGAAGCCATCTTCAGAGTAAGGACTTCAAGAAAACTGAAAAGTGTACGTCAGTACAAACCATAGATGCATACTATATGGATCGCGTGCTGACAGGCAAAGTGAACGAGAGAAAACGGTCCGAAGCACGTACAGCTTCCCACACAATGGTGGGCAATAAAGCGTTTGGCGTTAAGTTAATACGTGTATTAAACGAGTCATTCAGTCAGTAATGCACTTGTTTTGACAGCTTACAATTATTACATTTGGGACAGTTCTACTGGAAATTTGTGGTTATGAAGATTTTATTATTATAACAGTTTGTTTTTACTTTTGCCTGACTGATAACAGATGACAATAACTTGAGCGTTTACACTCATTTTACTGTCTTTGTGTGTCAAGCGGAAAATTAATTAGCACGTCATCAGACGTTTTAAAGATTGTAAAATATATGTATAATTTATTGATTATATCTGACAGTAAACTTAATACCAAAAAAATTATTATATCAGCTTGCAAAAACTTTGCCGGCTCAGTGTTGAGAAAACATATTTCAAACAATGATTTTTCTTGAGACAGCCATGAAGTGAAACTTATCAAATTAATAGGGACATTATTTTATAAAATCTTGTGCTATGATATTGCTAAGGAAAGAACCGCTGCAGCTACCTTCTCTAAGCTTGGTGTCTGCCAAAAGTTAAGTAAATTTGTATTATTTACTAATGTTTAATGTAAACAATTTTTATACAATTAATACATAGCTAATTAAATAAAATAAAAAAATTAAATGTAAATTAGCATTGCTAATTGAACACTTTAACGACCATGGCGAGCGTATACGCCGGCTTCTTTTACGCAATAAACATTTTAAAGTTTACGGCTCACGTCTTTTATTCTTTGTTTCCCTTATTCTTATCTTTATTCGTCTGGCTTCAACATTAAATGTTCATAAATAAGAACACAACAGAACTGTTTATGAACGCAACAGAACTTAGCGACAAACTGAAATGATGTGTCAGAACACTGAAATCTTACAGTGAAACAAATGTGTTTATTTTTGAAAAAGAACTTATTAAAAACCTCCCACTTTAGAGTCATTAATTGTTAAAATGACATAGCTGTACCATTTAAAGCAATATACGCTCCGCTAAAGCAACAAAAGCTATAACAAAGCAGAAAAGTCAGACTTTGTACAGGTACAGTATATAGCATATGCAGTATTCTTGCCCACCACTGGTGCAGCGGTCGGACCGAATTCTGTGAATGCAGCACGCTTATCCATTTAGTACACATCGATGGTACAAACACATCAAGCCCCTTTGCCACAGTACTGTGGTTGTACTGACGTACACCTTGGCAGTTTTCGCGAACTCCTTACCTCCAGAGATGAGGAGGACAAACCAATTCTATTGTCTACAAATTGTTTCCTTGGGAATCCAAAACCTTTAGCAGGCGTTCTCTTCTTCTGATAGTTCCTATCCGTTTCGGATGTTGGATATCGTGCAGGCTATTTTAACTTTCGTAGCAGACGTTGATCCAATCTAATTGAAACAATACTGACAGTCTTCGGGGGATACTGACACCCCTATCTAACGGATGTTAAATCAACAACGTTGATCCAATCTAATTGAAACAATACTGACAGTCTTCGGGGGATACTGACACCCCTATCTAACGGATGTTAAATCAACAATTGCAACAGGCGTTCGCCTATTCCCTGATGGAAGAACAACAAAAATATCCGTACGACGGTCTCACCTATCGTCGTATTGTACAGTGGAAACAAAATACGACACCAATGAAGTTACTAATAACCCTATTAATTAGTTACAAATAGAAATCTGAATTTAACCAGGTACTCTAATGCAGTAATTCAAATTAAATTTGTCCACACACAATAATAATGTCAACTATTAAGAGTTCCGCACTAATTATAGTACAGTAATCACTTTTCACAACAACCACTCGATCCGTACTGAATGAGTCGCCAACTGTAACTAACTGACAAAACCGGCCACTGTTGCTTATATAGGTTACGCAGATGTTGCAGAACAACTTTCCGTCCTTTTTGGCGGCGTACCAGCATATCTCGCCTAGTTACAAGCGCTCTCGAATAGTCTGGATGATACTCAAGTTCTACGTGAGTGGGCGGCCTTGACACAGACGAGGCACGCTGGGGTTTTTGAGAGCATTTCGTAATTGTCGTAACAACAATGTCATATAACTTTATGTTTCTTGAAGTCTTCTTCCGACATGGAACGCGTCAAAAATGTCTTGTATGACAACATTTCACTCATATTACAATGAATATCCTCAGATCTATGTGACGAAAAGGCCGGCAAGCGAACTTAGAGTTATATAGTGTAGAAGTAGCGGTGGGTGGTACGGTAAGTAGACCCTGCCCTGTAGGTGTTACGCTGTATGCATTAATTGTGCGGTCAGTCAACCCACATACAGTCAAACCAGTAAGTAAAAGGTACCAAGTCGTACTCAGCTTGGCCGTTTCTCTGTTGATGTTATCCTTGGTTATCCTCTACACCAGGGGTCTCCAAACGTTTTCACTTGAGGGCCGAACTGAAAAATCTTGGAAGTCAGGCGCGCCAACAACATATATACTGTATTACAACATTACTGGTAAAGTGTACCAATTAATGGAGTTTGGGTGTAATGGTAATAAGAGTAGTCATTGATTTAATTGTAACGAGTTTTCATAATTTTATTTATAAAACACAAGCGTGTTTAAAAATCTCCACTACTTCGCCATAAATATTCATTATTGTTGCCTTGAAACGTTCAAATGTTGCAGTACATTTAACATTAAATAAATCTTATATTCTACAGTAACAAAGTTATATTCTAAATACTTATTTGTCAATATTAAAAACTCGACTCCTCAGGCTGACAGCGTGCTTTATTGCAGTTTCATTTTTTATTGTTTTTTTTTTTATAACTTTCAACTACGTTAATTTATGTATTGCATACTTGGTGATCATTGTTTGCTTTACAAACCTTTAAAATAAAATTGAAATTGGCTAAATTAATCGTTAAACATAAAAAAAAAATTTTAGTAAATTCAAATCAAATTCTCTGAACCTCTTTATCTACATTTTACATAAAACTCTTATTCATGTTTAAATTTCAAAATGTCTTTTAAATGTCTTTGGTCTCTCGTTTAAAATTTATAAGTGGATTATCTGTCACCTCGATTTTGTAGCTTATACTCATGTCCTCCGTTGATCCGTATGTCCTCTTCTGATCGGAGTTCCCTGCACGTCTCCAGGTTCCACTCGTCGTCCTCCAGTTACTCGTTTACCATGGACCCATCTGGTTGATGTAGGATAGTGTGAGAGGTTGCTCTGCACCAGCTGCTGCCTCTACTGTTCTGCATAGCGTTCCTCTGCATGATGTAAGATAGTAACTTGTCTTGACTAACGGACCTAACGTACATTCGTATTCGGTAACAGATTAAGAGTTACTATTTTGCACTTATGACGAACATAGCGTCCGTCCGCGTCTACTGTTCGATTAACAAAAATTAGAAACTCGCGTCGCCAACGGACAGAGCGTCCCGCCGCGACTGAAGACTGATTGAGAAGAAGAGCTGGCTTCTCTCGTGCCCTATTTGTAATCGAGCATCGTACAGCACCTGTTGAGACAGAATTCTGCCGGTTTGAAATTGCTCGGTGGCGTCAGTTCTCCCACTCTCGTCCAATTTCATATTTTCGCCTGAAAGTCTGATGTGAACTACAGGGTGCTCTAACGATGGATGATTTAATTACACATGTCCAACGTAATTTCCATCGTAATAGAATAATCCGTGTAATTACTACGCACTTAAAATTGCACTGAATTCGCACTGCGCGTCCTTTTCACGCCGTTTTCTCACTACACGTGCGTATTAATTTTATACACATTTTGGAGTCTTTGAATTTTTCCTACCATCTATGGTTTTCTTATAATTAAATAAAAACTGTAATTTGACAATTATTCAGGGTGAGATTGCAAACTTTCATGGTCGAGCTGGCCTCACTGACACACATCACTTACTACTGTACACACTCCCAGCGACAGTTGTGTTGAGTGTTCAGGTCAGCGCCTGCCTGTCTACATTCCGTATTTTTAACATCAACCAAGCTTTCAATCTCATACCTGCTTATTTATTAAATATTCATAAATTTAATTTAAATATTTATTTTGTCTATTAAATGCACAGTACAGCATATGATTGTACTGTCGCAATATATATATATATATATATATATATATATATATATATATTGTAGCGTGACAGAAAATCCACTACTTATTAAGTCATATAAAATCATAAAAATTAATGACACCACATATGTTATAATAATATTGAATGAGATTTAATGAAATCAAAGGAATGAACCACAATAAAATAAAAATCCTCATTACATTATATAAAAACAAACTGTTTAAATATCAAAGAAAGTATTGAAAACAACTCATATTATAAGGTCAGTAATTTACCCAGGAAGCTAGGAGCAGTAAACAAATTAAATAACACCATATCAAGAAGAAAGAGAATCAGTTTAAGAGTGGTGAACACCAAAATACCCCAAAGACAAGAAGAAGGAAGAATAACATTTGTGATCAGGAAGAAAACAATACCCTGAAACCTTTAGAGAAAAGCAAGGTCCGTATCAGTAAATAAATTAGATGCTCCAAACTAAACATCAGTCAAGATAACACAAAGTACCTTGGTTTACTCAAGAATGAAGAAGGAAGACAAGAAGACCAGAAGAATGAAGACTAGAAGAAGGACAAGAATGAAGACAAGAAGACCAGAAGAATGAAGACTAGAAGAAGGACAAGAATGAAGACAAGAAGACTAGAAGAATGAAGACTAGAAGAAGGACAAGAATGAAGACGAGAAAGAAGATAAGAAGAAGGACAAGAAGAAGACAGGAGGAGAGGAAGAAATAGTATGAAAGAAACACCGTTGTAAAACCTATTATTATTATTATTAAGTTAACTCCAGACTTGGTTCAAATCTTCCAGAAGTGCCCGATAGTTAATAAATACCTTCCTAATTCTTAAAATTTTTACAAAACAATTAAAACAGCATTATTTCTTAATTACTGACCTTGATTAAACATAAACAAAATTTTTTTTTATTGAAAATTTTATTTTTTTATAAAATTTTCCTGTACTATTTTATCTTTGTAAAGACCGGCATACAGGGTCTCATTACAAAGTAGCGTCCAACTTAGAGGGCTTGATAAGATAAGCTTGGCAGCGGTTAATTAATAGAAGAGAGAAAAATGCAAAGACGAGCTACTTCGAAAAAGAGGGCGGCAGAGGCCGAAAAAGAAGTTGACATGGGGGATAAGGAGGCAACACCCGTGGGGGATCCGGAAGTGGTACTAACCCAGGTGGAACAGAAACAACCAGCACCACCAGAGGAACAACCAGAAGTACCCACTCAAACAGGGGAAGTCCATGTCCAAGACAAAGAAATAGAAAAAAGTAAGACCACAGAAAATAGTAAGTTGGACAAATTAATGGAAATGTTCCTAAAAATGAGCAAGGACAATGAAGAAAACAGCAAGAAGATGGAGAAGAAAATGGATGACAACAACCAGTCCACGAAGGAAGAGTTGGGTAGTAAGATTGAAGAAACCAGTAAGAATTTGAGTAAGAATTTGGAAGAAAAGATGGAGGAAAACAACCGATCCACAAAGGAAGAACTGGGCCGTAAGATAGAGAATACTAATAAGAGGATCGAAGAAACCAGTAGGAAGATGGAAAGGAAGATGGAAGAAAATAATAAGAATTTGGAGGAGAAAATGGAAGAAACCAGTAGGAAAATAGAAAATGACAACCAACAATTAAGGGAAGAATTGAGAGAGGACAACCAACTGCTGAGAGAAGAATTAAGGGAACCAAGAGAACATGAATAAGTTAGACGAGAGGATTGAGTTAGCCAAGGAGGAGATAAATAAAAAGATAACAGAAACGAAGAAATCCATCGTAAGGAAGTTAGAACAGGAAGTCGTGGTTGTTAACCAGCAGATCAGAGAAGTAGACGAAAGATGTCGTCAGACCGAAAACGAAGTGATGGAAGTCCGGGAGGTAATACATAAAGAGATTACACAGGTCAAAGAGCAACAGGAAACGAAACTAGAAGAAAACAAGAAATTTGCCTTGGAAGAAATGAATAAAGTTCGGACACAGGTAACCGAAAGATGCGACGGCGTGGAAGCCGCTATGACGAACATCACGGGACAGGTGCGTCAGAACCAGGAGGAGATAGAATTGATAAGGAACAGACCATCTGGATATCATAATTTCCCCATGTCAGAAAACAGAGAATGGCTCAATTTCCGGCAATATAAACGGAAGCCTATGGAGTTCTTGGCACGCATAGAGGAATACTTAGAAAAACACAGAGGGAACCGATGGGTCCAGAACAGGGAAATCCTTGACGAGTCGTTTCGGGAGGTGAATGACCATTGGTGGATGGCCAACCGGAGCGACATCGACAATTATCAACAATTTAAGAGCCTATTCAAGGCCAAGTACTGGTCGGAGACAACTCAAAATTTGATAAGAGACAATATCTGCCACGGCCACTACAAGCCACAAGTCGGTTGTTCAATGACAGCTTATTTCCTCGGCAAGGTATGTATGGCCAAGCATTTAGAACCGGCCATACCTGAGGAATGCCTAATAAATAAGTTGTCCTATCATTATGATGAAGAAGTAATTCGTGCGAGGAGGGGCAGCCAAATAAAAACCATCCAGGCAATGACCGAACTCCTCGAAAACTATGAAAATGAAGACTACTACCGACAGAGTCGTAGAAGAAGTGATGGGCCCGAACCAAGGAGGTATCAGAACAACAACCCGGGTACGAAAAACATAAACACTGGGTACCAAGGAGGCCGGGCATACCCGCAAAATAACAGTTTTAATAATAGCAATAATAACGTCAATAATTCTAGTTACAATAATAATAATAATATGGGTCCAAACCATCCAAACCCGAGTCGACCCTCTAATGGTTATCAGGGTAACCGCAATCCCTACCCTAATAACACAAATAGTCAGAGAAGCCCCAATTATGGTAATGATCGTTACCATAATAATAATAATCGTGCGGGTCCAAATCATAATAATCCCGTTAATAATAGGTTTCCTCGCCCTCGAGTGAATTTCATACGAGCCACAGATGGACAACAGCGAAGGTACAACAACAGTCGAAGAAACAGCTACCGCGGATTTGAAGAAAGACGGAGGAGCCTAGAACGGGACCAACCAAGGTACTATCCAGAAAGAAGGAGTAATAGTTTAGACGACGCTGAACGGAGGTCTAACCACGAACGACCGGAAGACCACAGGACAGATCGACAGGGAACCACTCTAAGCATCCCAAATGAGGCATCAACTAGTATGGCTCAAAGGAACAATGATGCCGAGCCTTTAAACGGGCACAGGCAGTAATAAATCGCCAGAACCCGTTACTGCTCCTAAATACTGGGTATAATCATAATAATGAGTGTAATCATATGTATAATAACAATCGTATCACAGTCATAGGGTGCAACTACCTAAAAGACATCAGACATGAGTTATTGGAAGAGGATAACAGGAATCCCACCAATAACTTCAATAATGAAATAATACATGTCGACGCTAAGGTAGAAGGCATCCCAGCCAAGTTAATGATCGATACTGGTTCGAACGTGTCAATCATAAGTACGACGGAGTTGGAGAGGATACAGCAAGAGTGCGGGAGAACTTTACCAACGTTGCCGTTGAATAATATTATTTTGTTGGGAGCAACCGGCCGACAAAATAAAACAATACGTAGGCAAGTCTCCGCCAGTGTGATGAGCTGTGGTATAGCAATTGATATGGAATTCTTGGTGGCGAGCGGTCTGCCATTTAATATACTGGTCGGATGCGATGTGCTCAGGAGGAATTCCGCCATCATTGATCTAAGAACTGAAACATTGTCGCTGTATACTAACGGACATACTTGGACGGCGAACTTGGTGGGTAGTGACCAAGTCATTCCCGATAGTATTCACCAGCAAATCCGCAAAATTAACTACATCCATCCAACATCGATAATTGAACAAAGGATAGACGACATCTCCAATGAAGATTTATGGTCACAAAAAATCCAGGGGATCAGGGATTTCCGGAGCGGTATAACTGGCGAAAAGTTAACAATAAACCAAGCGAACCAATTAATCAACATATATAACAAATATAAATCAGTCTTTTCTGATGAGCCCGGTAAAGTGAAAAACTTCCAGTGTACTCTACAGTTCCGAGACACAGTGGACTTTAACCGGAAGTCTTACCCCATTGCGCAATCACGAAAGCAAGCAGTAAGAGCTGAAATAGAGCAAATGATTAACCGTGACATTATAGAGAGTAGCCATTCCCCATATACAAGTCCTATCGTGGCTATTCCTAAGAAAAACGGACAAGTCCGTTTGTGTTTAGATGCGCGCGAAATAAATAAAATGATCATTAATGACAGGACTTCGCCCGGTGAGATTGAGGAGATTTTAAAACGGTTCCACGGCACCAAGTACTTTAGTACCTGGGATACGGTGTGCGGGTACTGGCAGGTGGAATTACATCCACAGAGTCGCCAGTATCTGGCCTTTATATTCGAAGGGCGGAACTACCAGTTTAAGAGGTTGCCCTTCGGACTGGTAAACTCAGTCGCAGTCTTTGTGCACTGCATGGACCAGATACTTGGCCAAGAAGCACTACAATTCACCACCGTATATGTCGATGACTTGCTAGTGTCCTCAGAAACTTGGGAGGAACACTGCTACCGTGTGGAACACGTATTACAGAAGCTAGCGACAAATAATATTACGCTAAAATTAGCAAAATCTCATTTCATTGCTAAGGAAATACAATTCTTAGGCTTCATGATCAGGGAATCTCACCGTCGGCTGAAAAAGTCGAAGCGATTCAGAACTTTCCTACACCTAAGAATCGAAGGCAGTTACAGTCGTTCCTGGGACTCTGTAATTATTACCGCAAGTTCCAGGAAAAGTACTCAGAACTGACTGCCAGATTTCAGCCGCAACTGTCATCTAAAAATAAATGGATCTGGGGTAATGATCAACAGAATATATTATCTTTAATAAAACAAATATTCCTTGAACCTATTATACTTCGCCATCCAGATTTTAACAAGCCTTTCTTTCTTAATTGTGATGCCAGTGACATCAGCCTCGGCATTACCTTATATCAAGAGGATGAGGAGGGCGAACATCTGGTGATCTGCTTTGCCAGCCGAGCATTGAATCAATGTGAGAAAAATTACCACGTTACAGAAAAGGAATTATTGAGTGTCGTGTTCGCGTGCGGAAAGTTCCGCACATATATCCTTGGTTATTCCGTTACCGTCCGGACAGACCATAAGTCTATCTCGTTCCTTAAGAGATGTAAGTTAAGCCATGGAAGGTTAACGCGGTGGATACTATTGCTGCAAGAATACGACCTTAAGTGGGAGTATATCCCCGGAAAGAAGAATGTCGTCGCGGACGTATTGTCTAGAGTAGACATTGACAAACAGACGTTCGAGGGGGAGAAGGAGAGTATTTTTAAAGTATACCATATTCTAAGCAGCAGCGCCGGTCTACAATCAATTTTGGAACACCTGAGCACCCACCAACAAGCTGACCCGAAGTTAATCTCTATTATCACAAGATTGGAAGCAGGGGATGAGACAATCTCCCAATATTATAAAATCCATAATGAAATCCTGTTTTCAAGACCATCTTTATATAAGGAGGAATGGAAGGTTACTATTCCGACCCATATCGAGAAGGAAATAGTATTTAATTATCATGTTCGGTATGGGCATATGGGCGCCTTAAAGGTGATAAAGGCCCTGGAAGAGAGCTGCCATATCAAAGAAATAAATCGGAAAGTACGAAAGTACATAAGAAACTGTCGCATTTGCCAACTCGTAAAAACAAACAACGAGAAAAGAGAGGGGCAAATGATTCCGATAACCTCTCAATCGAAACTTGAGAAGGTATTCCTGGATATCTGTGGGCCATTTCCTCGCAGTGGAGGCCGCCACAGATACAAATATATCGTCATCATAATGGACCATTATACCAAGTTTGTTAAGCTATACCCAGCGAATCGGGCGACTACGAATAAAGTTCTTGAAATCCTGATCAACCAGTACTTCCCAACCGTCGGAAAACCGGTATCGATCATAACCGACCACGGAACACAATTCAAGGGGAGGAAATGGAGGGATACACTGCTGTCAATGGGGGTTCATACATACAAGACATCAGTATATCACCCGAGCAGTAACCCGGCCGAAAGAGTCTTGCGAGAGGTGGGGCGCCTATTAAGAACGTATTGCCACGATCAGCAGAGGAGGTGGCAAGAATACTTGGAGGCCACTGAAGAATTCCTCAACCTGGCATACCATCCAGCCATAGGAATAACCCCATACTCCGCAATGTACGAAAGACAACCCCCTAGGGAGATCGAGGATATTTTGGAGTTCTCCAGAGAGCATAAATATATATTTAGTAGAGTTCAATTTCATAATAAGGTGGCCGAAGATCAGGAGAAACGGCGGAATAAGTACGATAAAAGCATGGGTAAGGTTATTAATTATACCGTTGGAGAGAAGGTGTTGTTGAAGAATAGGGAACTACCCAGTTCCTTAGAGGGGATAACAAAAAAATTATTGCTTCTGTACACTGGTCCCTATATTGTCTCTAAGAACAATAACAACAACACATACGAAATAAAGGAAATGAAATAAAATTAAGGGTGTCTTTAACCAGGCATCCATGAAGAAATTTTATGAATAATCAACTAAATTCAAAAATAAAGTAAGTCCAGCTTACTAACTAATTATTTGAAGAAACCTAAAGAAGGAGAAGGAATTTTATGAATAATAATCCAAATTCTAAAGCAATTGTAAGATCACCTTACATACCAGTTATTTATGAAAAAACTATGTGGCAATAATATAATAATAAAGAAGGAGAGAATTTAGAAATAAAAATCAACTAAATTAAAAAACAATGTAATATCACCTTACATACCAAAGATTTAAGAAATAAACTATTTGGAAGGAATATAATAAACGGAATTTAGAAATAAACCATCTAAATTCTAAAACACATGTAAGCCCACCTTACATAAAAATTATTTAAGAAAAACTTTATGACAAAAATATAAAACAGGAATTTAGAATAGAAACAATGAAATTCAAAAACATAGCAAGCACATCTTACAACCAAGTATTTAGGAAGACAATTTTGAAGTTAGAGAAAAAGAATTTATTTTAATGAATAAATTCAAAAATAAGTAAGTCCAGCTTACTAACAATTTATGTGAAAGAAACTATTTGGAAAGAAGAATATAACAAGAAGAATTTTGAATTGAAAACAACTAAATTTAAAAAGAAAGCAAGCCCACCTTACATACAGATTATTTGAGAAAACTTTATGGAATAATATAAGAAGAGTGAATTTTGAATTGTGTATAAATCAAGTTTCCAAACCAAGAGTAAGTACAACTTACCAACCAATTATTAATAAAAACACTTTGGTGAGATAAACAGAAGAGATTTAATACCATATTTATGGTAAGCATAAAATATAATTACCATGCCAATAAAGGATCATAATGGGATGAATAAAGGAACCAGACTTTAGAATTAAAACAAATAATTCTGGAAAGTATGATAATGTCTAATTTCAATATAAAGAGTAAAAACCTTTCCATAAAATGATGCCAAAGGAAATAAAAAAAAAAATTTTTTTTTTAATACGATTTGAGTTGATACGATTTGAGTGATTGAATATAATAAAATACAAAAACTTATGTGGAATTATGAGATAATGAAACTTTGAAGTGGTATGAGGAGAAATTATGACCTCATTATAAAATTAATAAAAAACATTCATTCGAAAGGATAATAACCATGACAGGAATAATGTGAGAATAATATCAAAGATATGTGTAATTAAACGAATTAATATAAAATGATTTATGAATTAAATGTCAATTGTGATAATGACAGTTATAAAAAGTTCTAGAAAATAGAACAAGTGGAAATAATGAGAACAAAGAAACAGTCTAAAAATGTCATAAAGAGATGCTACTATAAACAATGCAGATTATAATAAAAAAACCAGAAGGTAATAAAGATTTTATCACCAAAAGCTTTATATGAGCTTAATAAGCTTTATAAAAATGTAATAATAGAAGAGCTTCCTACCATAATATCAAATGAATGAAACATCCAGTTAACGAGTCAGAAGAACAACTGAGATAGGAATATTAAAATCTCTGAGAAATATAATAAGTAATAAGTGAAGTATCCCAAAGATATTTTTTAAATAGTAACAAATGTGTACTATTCTGAATAATTTTTTAATCTGTCTGTAGATAATTCCAGCAGTATTAATATGTTTTTTGAGCAGAGATGATTTGCCTCTGTACTCAAATATGTGTGAAGTATTGGACAGCAGAGGAAGTAGCGTACAGTGCCTCTCTGAACTGAACCAGCTCACAAAGTAGGGAACGATAGGGAGGAAATATCCCAAGGAGAAAATACTAAGAAGAAATATGAAAATGAAATAATAAATATGAAACTCAGATGATTATTACTATCAAGGAAGATCAAGTGAGAATGAGAAGGATATAAACTCAAATATAAATAAGAAAATTTTTAAAATGGAAGGAAGTCCAGAATAATAACAAACCTAGAATAATTATCATAAGCAATTGTTTCAGACAAAGCAAGTATACTCTGAAAAAATTACTTCTGGAGAAGGGCATTCTGTAGCGTGACAGAAAATCCACTACTTATTAAGTCATATAAAATCATAAAAATTAATGACACCACATATGTTAAAATAATATTGAATGAGATTTAATGAAATCAAAGGAATGAACCACAATAAAATAAAAATCCTCATTACATTATATAAAAACCACTGTTTAAATATCAAAGAAAGTATTGAAAGCAACTCATATTATAAGATCAGTAATTTACCCAGGAAGCTAGGAGCAGTAAACAAATTAAATAACACCATATCAAGAAGAAAGAGAATCAGTTTAAGAGTGGTGAACACCAAAATACCCCAAAGACAAGAAGAAGGAAGAATAAAATTTGTGATCAGGAAGAAAACAATACCCTGAAACCTTTAGAGAAAAGCAAGGTCCGTATCAGTAAATAAATTAGATGCTCCAAACTAAACATCAGTCAAGATAACACAAAGTACCTTGGTTTACTCAAGAATGAAGAAGGAAGACAAGAAGACCAGAAGAATGAAGACTAGAAGAAGGACAAGAATGAAGACAAGAAGACCAGAAGAATGAAGACTAGAAGAAGGACAAGAATGAAGACAAGAAGACCAGAAGAATGAAGACTGGAAGAAGGACAAGAATGAAGACAAGAAAGAAGATAAGAAGAAGGACAAGAAGAAGACAGGAGGAGAGGAAGAAATAGTATGAAAGAAACACCGTTGTAAAACCTATTATTATTATTATTAACTACCATCAACCCCAAACCCACCAAAACGATTCAAAAGAAAGTATAACATACCAAAATCCTATAAAATGTAATTATTTAGAAACTTAAAGTGTTGTATAGTATTATAAGAAGTGAACCTACTAAAGCGATTGTGTGATAAAGAAAATAAACAAGTCTTAACAGTCCATGATTACTAAAGGTCTGGTCTGAGATAGTGAGACTCAAAATATCAGAACCACCAGTGAAAGTGAATTTGTGTAAGTGTTTTTTGGAAATGCAATAAACTTAAAGTTAGTGATACTATGACTTATCATTATGCTATATACCAACTTTAATATCCAATAATAAACTGCATAATAAAATAATAAAATGGAAGATTTCCAGTATTTTATTATTTTAATGTAACTCTTTATTTACAAGACATTTGTAAAAAATGCTAATAACTAGGAGTATGGGTGGTCATGTTTACTGATGAAGGGGATCATAAATAATAATGGTTTAAGACCAGAAAGAACTAGCATTAACTTAGTATTCATAGGTTTAAAATGTTTAAATAGACTGTTTGTTAACAGCCATAAAATCAATGTATTTGTAAGAGTTATTAGAAAATAAGATTTATATTATGTGTTTAAAATGAATTATGTTTGCTAAATAACAGCATACATACCATTAATAATGTTTCAGTAGGTTTGCTGTGTTAATTCAAAAGGAGTTAAAAGTATATGTTCAAACCATGTCAGCAATAAGTTCAATTGTACAGATGGCTGAATCATGTTCATAATTATTTTTTTTATAACAGTAGTGTTAATTAAATACTACACCTCACAATAAGTTATAAACCATTTTATTTTCATGTAATAGTAACTATGTAAAGTCAGAGGAATGGTAGAATTAAATTTATTTGAGAAAAACAGAAATGGAAAATTCTAAAATCTAGGCCATTTGGTGAATTCACAGAAACCATATAAACCAGTATAATTCACTTATAAATCCTGTAAGCTAGCAAGATTTAGATAAGGTAAATCAGTTAACCACTACTGGGAATGATCCTATGAGTTAAAATGATAATAAGGAAATATACCTTAAAATATTGTAAATTTTCAAAATATATAAGTTAATTAATTTTAAAGAGCAATGTCAAATTCAGACATTAACACAAAAAATCAGTTCAAAGGTTTAATTTATATGTATTTAAGGAAAGGAAGAGAAATATGACTAATTAAAATTTATTATAATAGTATTAATAACAATTAAAATGGAAGAAAAATTGTATGAAGGCGGAAATCAAATTTTGAGCCTATATTACTATCAAGGAAAGAAATTTGGTAATTTCCACAAAATATCTACAGATATGGACTATAATATACCAATTTAAAAGGAATGAGATGATTAAACCAATGATAAGGTTCATAATTCATGAAAGTGATGAATAAAATAAATAAATTCCATATATAATGTAATTTTGTATCATGTGTATGGGTAATCGAAATATGTTAACAATACTTTTTCAAAGATTAACTGGGCCAGATTTTGACCAAGTTAAAATAGTCTTTTGTTGAATATCAAGCTGAATAGTTGTGTGAAAAAATCTTTCCTTATAACCGAGTCGAAAATGGCACTATGGTTAGCCATGCATATAAGTGAAACGAGAGTTAGATGAAATAAACACTTTTTTAACTAAATCTACCAAAACATTGACGACAATAGTGAAAACAAACACTTAACTTCATTATACAAGTGATCTGAAACAGTAAAACAATATATTTGACCTGATTCACGCTACAAATCATAACCACTTTTTGAACAACTTAACCCACAGAAGTGAACACATACAAAATAACATAATTGACACAAGTTTACACGGAACACTTCTTCAGAACACACCAAACAACCTAATAGACAGTTTACGCCAGTGCGGGAACATTTCAAACATTCATGAAGGTAATTTTGCTGTGATTTTTTGACACGACGACATCGCAGTAAACTCGCCATATCTAGTAGCGGCCATCTTTGAATTTACTAAGCCTGCCTACCTCATCAGTGACGTCAGTCTACATATGGTTCGACTTCAACTTACTTAAACATTATATATCAGAATTATTTAAATACTGTTAAATAATAATTATTGAATTTATTTTAATTGTTAATGTTATACTTTCTCGTCACCCTTCTCTGACTATTAATTTAATCGCTCAAAGAACCTGTCCTTTTTATAATACTTATAATAATTTTTCTACTGTATGCACAATCGATAATTCCCCTGAGACGGAGTCGATAATTGTTTTCAATCGAAAAAAATCGATTATTTATTAAATTGTTTAATAAATCCATTTATTTCAATTGTATTTATCTGTTATTATTTCACAGGCTAATTTAAGGTTATTTATTAAGGCAAAGAGACTTCAAGAAGAAGAAAATATTTTTGTTGGAGTGAGATATTGGACCAGCAAGAAAAATCATCAATCGATTGCTGACTGGAGTTAATCTAGTTAACTCCAGACTTGGTTCAAATCTTCCAGAAGTGCTCGATAGTTAATAAATACCTTCCTAATTCTTAAAATTTTTACAAAACATTTAAAACAGCATTATTTCTTAATTACTGACCTTGATTAAACATAAACAAAATTTTTTTTTTATTGAAAATTTTATTTTTTTATAAAATTTTCCTCTACTATTTTATCTTTGTAAAGACCGGCATACAGGGTCTCATTACTATATATATATATTTTTTTTTTTGTAGCATGACAGATAATCCACATAAATAAATTACTCAATGATCATTGATAAAGCTCTAATATATGGAATATCCAGATGAGAATCAATTAAAAGGCACTATTAATTAATATACTCACAAGAAAAGTTAAAATAAAAGAAAAAATCTGCAAATAATATATATACTACAAATTTAAAAACCCAGAAAACTAAAAATGTGAATAACAAAGTTACCCAGGTAAGATAGAAGCAGGCAATTAAGATACCCCGACAAAGAAACTAGACCAGAAGAAACAAAGGCATACACAGCGAAATGGTACTGAAGAAAGAAGAAAGAAGGAAGAAGAAATATAAAATGAACAAGAATACTGAAGAAAGAAGAAAGAAGAATGAACAAAAATACTGAAGAAAGAAGAAAGAAGAATGACCAAAAATACTGAAGAAAGAAGAAAGAAGAATGACCAAAAATACTGAAGAAAGAAGAAAGAAGAATGACCAAAAATACTGAAGAAAGAAGAAAGAAGAATGACCAAAAATATTGAAGAAAGAAGAAGGAAGTGAGACGACCCATATAAAATAGAAATCCCATAGGGAGAGAACCCAAAAACCCCAAAAATAAATGAATGTCCAAAGAGAAAGTATAACACCCTAAAAAACCATATCACAATGTAAAACTGACAAAAACCAAAAGTGTTAATAGTATTAAATAACAGTGCATCCAAAAAGTTATTGTTTAGTTTGTATGAACAAATCTTCACAGTCCCCCCATGGTTGAATATTTCATGTTATAAAGCTAGAAAAGGACTAGTAATAATATTAATAAATCACCATGGACAAGTGTAAGTTATCGAATTATAATTGATAAACTTTAAAAAGGTGCATGAGTTGCAGTACAAAGTAATAAACTTTAAGTGTTTTGTGAACAGTATCTATTTTGATATGAAATAGTAATATTACTAATGAAAGGCTACTGAAGCTATATGAACATTCCATAGAATGAAATAAGAAACAGATAGCCAGTGTTATACTTAGAGAGGGGGAATAAATCCTTTAAAATTGGGAAATACAGAGCAGACTGTTAATAAATAGTTTTAAGAAGTGTTAACCATTATATGGAACCAAGATGTTATGTTCCTGTTCCATATAATAATTAGACAAATAAGAATTATTAGTAAGAGATATTATTGTTATAAGCTGTTATTTTGTTGTCAATTTAAATTTGGAATACCCTGTCTAAAAGTAGATATCATTCCCAATGTTATAAAATATTTTTAATTATGTTACTAGGTAATCAATACACATAAAAGGTATTGTTCAAGGTACCAGTTTTGATAGAGATAGGTGTTATATTTTAATTGTACAATCAATAATCACTGTTATACCAGTCAAAGAACTAATAAAGTATATAAGGATAAGAAGTCAGAGAAGGATATAAAATAACTACATTGGTAAAAATTTTGCAAATAGCAACACATCAAATGTAGGCCATATAATGAATTTAAACTGCAGAATAATTAATAAATCTAGTCTTATAAGCCAGTTAAACTGACAATATTTATGCAAGATAAACTCAACATATAGTGTACCATGTAAATAAGGCTTTCTAAAGATATGGTCATTATATAAGTAAAATTATTTATTTATCTAATAAAATTACCATTAAAACTGGAATGGACTAACTGACATTATCATAGGAGGAGTCATAGACAAATGAATTGTATTTAAAAACCATCATTAATAAACTAAATTGCAATAAATTAAGTAAGAATAGACAATTATATGAATTTCAGATTTAATAGAATAATAATTATATTAGGGAAAATGGCTATTATTTGCTTAGACCAACAGGAAGCATAATTTTAGGCCTACATTCCAAAAATGTAATAAATATAATTTTCTAATGAAACTTTGTAACACTAAATTAATTACTAGCAAAATAAGCAGAATAGAATAATGAAACCGAATATGTATTTAATATTTCGTACAGTTAACTAATAACGAAATTATTTTCTGAGCATAATGTATCAAAATAAAATGTATCGGAAGCTAAGATAATTTGAAACAATGTATAAGATATATTAAATAGGCTAAGATTTTCAGGAGACGAAGGAAATCAGAACAGTTCATTATTATACGTTGAAGAGTGCACTTAATGTGAATATTTGCTAGAAATAACCTTTAATGGCGGTTACGTTATGAACGGAGTTCGGTGAAATTTTGTATAAAATTATTTTAAACTATTTTATTTATTGTGAAGTGGTGAAGTTGACCTATGAACAGCGTAACACCAATAAACTGAACCACATAAACTAATTAAACGGAATAACACTGATATCACACCATATACAGACTGAAAATTCGAGGTTAAACCGACACACATAGACACAATGAGATATATCCAATAACAACATTTTACACCAAGTGAACTATTCCATCATACACCAGTGACATTCAAATATATCCAGGACTATCATATACAATTGCGGAGACCGTTTACACGAAGAAAGGACATCTTTATTTCAACAAAAACTTAGTCAATGTTAGAGGCTTCATCGCGCATGCGTCAGTCGGCCATTTTGATCCATTCTCATCACTGCAGTGGGAAAACGACATTTGGCTGCAATTGGTTTGAATAAAAATCATATATAAACTTTTATTATTTCTAATTATCATTGTATTGTTTAAATTTAAGGCATTTTATAATTGTAAGTGTTATACTTTCCTGCCCATGACCTTCTCTGGCTATATCTTAAATAACCGTTTAAAGAACCATATTTTTATAATACTAATGTAAACTGTTTATATCGACCGGCCCTGAGTGAGTCGATACTACATTGTAACATCGATTTTAATCGAACAAATTCATTATTTTTATTAATAAACGTTCTGTTTTGGTAATTTGGAGTTGATTTTTATTATAAAAGGCTTAACAGGTAAATTAATCAAGAAACCCAACTAACCGAAAGGCGGTATATACGAAACGACAACGTTTCAAGAAGAAGAAGAAGAGAGCCGTTTTTCGCCTAAACTTGGAGTTAACCAGATTGTCTTTTAAACAAATTTACTGAAAGTGACACTATTACCAAAATAAACACAATACCATCAATTTTCTAATTACAATCAATAAACTCGATTTGTTCCTAAATTTTAAGAACCAAATTACTCAGAAAACATTTTTTCAGAAAAAATTTTTTTTTAAATAAATTTTAAATTTATTTTTATTTTCAAATTGTTACAACAGCAATTCACACAGATTTTATTTTGTAACCACGAAAACCAGGAACGTTACCAAATCGACGTTTCCAAAGGGAACATTCTAATACATAAATTAATCTAAATATTTTGTTTTATTACAATATATATATATATATTGTAAACTTATTTTTTAACTTTACGAAATGATCAAGTCAATAAAATAGGTATTTAAATAATAAAAATTAAGCAGACTTATCCAAAGAAAACAAATTCATTTATTCAAAATAATGTAAATAAATATATTTGAAGTATTTTGGTGATCTATTTAAAAACTGCATGCAGCATCAGTCGGGTTACCGCGGCCGTAGTTTGGAGACCGCTGGTCTACACTATATAACTAAGTTCGCTTGGAGGCCTTTTCGTCACATAGACCTGAGGATACTCATTGTAATATGAGTGCAACGTTGTCATACAAGACACTTTTGACGCGTTCCATGGCGGAAGAAGACTTCAAAAATCGTAATTACTATGTAAGTTTCATTTACATTTGTATGTTACATTTGTACGTTACTTCTATGTGATATTACGCCGTGTTAGTTCAAATATATACTAACGAGCAGAGCACAGCGTACAGCAACAGCAATAAAGAAGTTTCCCCGACGCGATGACTGGAGCGAGCGCATTCCCAACGGCCCAGAGTCGCCGTTAGTTGTACCAAACTGTTGTGCCTCGCGCCTCTCACTGTAGAGCTGTTAGTTACACTCCTCTCTCGTATCATCCGATACCACAACGCAAACATTGTTATAGACACTGCAACAACATTTAGTTCACCAAGGATTTAGACAAGCGGCTGTATCAACGTCGCTTAGTTTGTATTATTACAATTCAAAATTTGTTTTGTTTTCCCATTGACTGCGTTTCCCCAGATTAAAACTGCGTTATCAAACACTATGAAGTGCTTATACGGTGTTCCAAACCGCATGGCACCTAAGGGATTAGAAAAGCCTTACTATTGCTTGCGCTCTCACAACCGGCCCGGCCTGGCCAGCTTATAATCCAACTTAAACTTTAATTTTTGTAATCTCCTTGAAATTGTGAGAAAAATACGTCTAAATAACACGTAAATATTGTGATAAATATGAGTATTTTGCAAATTAAATAACATTTGCAAAATACAAATTTCTAACCAAAATGAATATTAAATTAGACATAGTTGTACATCTAAAATATATCACAACCACGTCGTGTTTGGTGTCATTTTCTTTAAAATTTTATGGAGATTACAAATATAAGCTAAGCTCGTTTGTTAAAAAACTCATATTAGAAAAGTTGCAGTTACGTAGTGGACGCCTCAGTAGATAATTCATACCCCAGGAGTGCGGCCCAGCTGCGTTTGTGTGTGTGTGTGTGTGTGTGTGTGTGTGTGTGTTAGTAAGGGTCTCCTAATCCCTCAGGTGTCATGCGACTTGGAACGCCGTATAAACGTTGTTAAACGTATACGAGGTTTGATCAATAAGTTCGTGCAATTTTGCAGTTTCCAGCGCTACAAGTGTCCGATTAAAGAGCTGTTTTATGTGATGTCGGTACACATGTTAGTGACAATCGTCTAAAATTTTAGCCATGCGTAGTGTAGATTTCACAGGTAATTGTGTGAGTCGTCCGTAGGTATATTAGGCGATTTTTTTGTCATTCTACAACGCAAGATTGAAGAACATGGATTAAATTTTGTGTAAACTGTGAGATAAACTGCCCTGTCCAGGTAAAAGTGTTCAGAATTTTTCTGGCGAGACTGCTGTGTGTGAACAGACGGTTTACAAGCTTCAAAGACTGCTGTAAATGAGCTGAAGATAGTGGTTGTCAGATGAAAAGTATGTTTTGTGTTCCATGAAATTTCATCGGTAGGAGCAGTGGTAAATAAAGAGTACTATTCGGACTTTTTACGCCATTTGTATGAAGCTGTTTGTAGGAAACGGCCAGATTTAGGAACGAATAATTTATAAAAATTACAGCCCGATAATGCGCCTGGACGCACGTCATTGCTTGTTGTGAATTTTGCCAGGCTACGCAAAAGATAACGTCATGATGATGACACGGTAAATGCCGTATTCACCAGATGTGTCCCAACGCGATCTTTCCTCCTTCCAATTGTGATAATTTCAACGAAAGGACAACGTTTTGCGACCCTTGAAGACGGTAAACGAAAATCGCTAAGCGAGCTCAAGGCTGTACCAAAAAGTGCATGCTTGGAGTATTCTGAAGACTGCAAAACGGCTGGCTTAATCGTGTTACATTCGACTGAGACTTCTTTGAAGGGGGCAGTATAAGTGCCCATGAATGAAGGCGTAATTTTTAAAACAAACAAGAACTGCATGATCTTTTTTATCATACCTCGTATATAGTTTAAGTTCGCGAAACGCTGTGAAAACCCCGATAAAAAACACTGCAAAAAATATTTGATATAACTGTGATCATTTCTTCTTTCATCCTGGAGTAGTTGTAGACACCTGTTCCGGTTTCAGAAGCCTAATACACCTTGTGGTTTAAATTATTATTTACAAATAGTTTAAGTTGAACTAAAAATCAGACCATCGCTCTTGGGCCTTCCTACATACGACTGTCCTGTGGAGAGTAAAAATATGCACCCTTTTGTACAGAGTCCTTTTCCATGCGATGAATATGTTCCTTCCATTTATTTTTATCTTCAATTTTTTCAACGAATGGAGACATTAAACTCACTCCTCATTGCGAAGCATATATATAATCGTTATCTTACTTTGACCATTCTTAGAAACCTCATTTCTGCCGCGGTGATTATATTTGCATTCACCTTTGCAGAGTCCAAGACAGAAAAACTCCGCCAACATCAGAAACGCAAAGGGAAACCAAAGGACGTCCGCTCTGTGTAAACATAGCAAATGACGCGCGCAAAGTATCAATAGGCCTACAGTGGAAACATCCACCAGCAGAAACATACAGCCCATGCAGCGCAATCTAATGAGACGGTGCGACGTTGTTCATCGGGCAAATCAACAAAAAATAGCAGACAGACAGATAAATGCCTCACTCCTGAGGAAGATACCGGAAATCCAAGACGTCGAATCGACTGAAAAGACAACACCCAACGTAATAATATCCTCCACGTCACAAGAACACCTCACTCCCCCCCCCCCTATATACCTACGGATGAAGAAGTGTCCTTTAAAGTTCTACACGAAGGATGATGTTTATCTGGTAAAGCCTCTTCATTGACTGCCTCCGATGCAAATTACACACTCGATCTTCATTACACACTCGACGTTTCGACCCTCCAGAATGTGGGGTCGTCTTCATATCATGTGAGTGGCGGTTCAAAGACCCTTTTGTAGTCTTTTAGCAGGGTTTTTCAAAACCATTATTCACAACTTCTAAACATGACCGCAGATGGTTCTAGATGGCGAACCATCAAGTGTAAAAATATTACGACCGAGTCAGACCGGGGAGACGAGACGCTTCGTCAGAAGATCAAGATGTGTGTTTGTGTGCATCTGTGCGCGCGCGGGATAAAAGAGAGTAGAGAGAGAAAGAGATAAATAGGTAGATAGATAGATAGATAGAGAGAGAGAGAGAGAGAGAGAGAGAGAGAGAGAGAGAGAGAGAGAGAGAGAGAGAGAGAGAGAGAGAGAGAGAGAGTTAAACGAGAGAAGGAAAATCTTTATAACTTCTCAGAGTGTCAACAATTAACATAAAAAAACACGATTTCAATTTAACGATAACGCAGCTTATGAATAACGATCTGTAGTCGCACCAAAAAAATTAATTATTCTGTGATAAATTTTGTATTGTTATTTTTATATTTTTTAATACGAACCCAAGTAAGAGCGGGGGGAAAGATTAATTGGACGACGAATAATCGCGGGATGAACGACATGACAAACATACATAAACAAGTACTAGCTTGTGTGAGGGTGTGTGTGTGTGTTTGTGTGTAGGCGCGCGCGTGATTATTATCGTCGAAATTTTTGCAGAGAAAATTCTTTTTGACACGTCCGACAACTTTACAAGAGAAAAAGTTGTCGCTGTTGTGTACGTAAGATTTTTTTCTCTCGGTCGTTGTTATCTGGTGTGGCGTGCATCCCTGCCGCTCGTTACTCTTGCTATAACACACAAACACACACACACACACACACACACAGAGTAAATAGGCTACTGTGAAACATGGTTGGCGCACTGCCAAAGCCATTGTCATACAGCAGTTGATGATGACAGGTGGTGGTGTTGGTGGAGGCAGAGGCAATAAGTTAGGGGTTGGGGGGTGATGCCACGCCCAGCACTGTGCACAACAACAAAACCATTACACTCCATTCTGTGGAGTAATAAACAACGCCACACTGGATATAGTGCTCCTGTTGTAGACTTCCATTCGATTATCACATGGGATTAAACTAATATATTTCTCACTAAACGAGCCATAAATACGTGTATTGTAATTGTCAATTGTAATTAATGTAGTTATATCTTAATTGTTACTTAAAAGTGAAAGTGTAGAAATTTTGTCAATTGGCAATAGACACAGGTTTCAGGCTCTGTACCAGACAGGCAGATGTTTGGAACACAAAAATAATTTTAGGAGCTTTCCCACGATTGGTAAACATTTCACCCTCTTTCTCAATAAGCGTGACTGAAGGAAGTAATAATCATAGGAAATCTGGCAAGATACATCAAATAAGAATTAATGGTTACAGGGTCCAGACAGAACACATAAATGTCGCCATAAAGTTGATATCCTTTTGGGATGAGTCAAGTAATAGCTCACACGTGTGAAAGCAGGTGTCTTCCGTGAAAACTTGGTGAAAGCAGGTGTTTTACTCCGTGAGAACTGTGATCTAAAATAATGAAACCCCACCAAATCGTGACGCTGGGTCACATGATACAGTCTTTGACGAATAGTAAGAAGTCTTATAAAAATTGTAAGTAACTACCCTCGCTTCAAATAGTTTCAGCCAATCATAATTAAGGTTTTAGAAATAAGAGAAGAGTAGTAAATCATAGTTAAGGTTTTAGAAATAAGAGAAGAGATCAGCCCCTCCACTGAAATTAAGGGTTACACCCACGAATTGTGTATAAAAAGCCAAGCAAATGCTAAAAAGAAAACAGATTTGATTGTAAGAGTTCCGGAAGAACTTACGTCTGTCTCGCTTTGACTAATTCTAGATTTGATTGTGAGTGTTCTTAGAGAGCTCATATCTGTCTCACTTGACCTGTTCTTTGCTCTGAGATAGAAGGTGTTCTAGAACCTCTCTAGCCAGTGATAGTCAATCATACTTTTGTTTTTGTCAATTTTTAAATAGTAACTAAAGCAGTTACATTATTTTGTTAAAACTAAGTACTAGTAACTGAAGGTTCCGATTCTATGGATTTGTAGATCTAGGTCTTCTTCTTGCATGTCTCCTATTTTAAAAGATATTCTGTTTTAGTAATGTATATGTTTAGACCCCATTTCTTGTACTCCCCTTTCAAATTTCTAAACATATAGTCTGTGCCGTGATCGTCACACGCTATAATTACCTGATCGTCGGCAAATAGGAGAGTTGTTAAACACTGCTCATCCCTTTGAATTTCCATTCCTGATGTTTTTCTTCTCCAGTTAATGATGGGTTCTTGGATACCCAACATATGTATACATACATACATATACACATATGTATATGTATATGTATGTATGTGTGTGTATATATTTTAAACGGGGTAGGTGACAAGCTGCACCCTTGTTTAAGCCCTTTTGTGGTAGGAAACAATTCTGTCAGGACATTTCCCACTCTCACCAAACTCTTTGAGTCCAAAATTATGAAATTTAATTCAAAAATTATGAATGGTCATTTCCCTTTGAAAGACAAAAATAAGGAATCTTACTTTTGAGATGACACTCGTAGTTGAATTAAAAATTACACCATCGTTTCCTGAGCCTTCCTTCATTACGACTACCCTGTGAGCATAAAAATATGCGCCCTTTGGTATAGAGTGCTCATCCATGCGAAGAACGTGTTCCCTCCATTTATTCTTATATTCGAACACTTTTTTCAACCAATCAAGACACCTTAAGTTCACTCCGTCTATCCTTACTGCGAATCATATCAAAGCGTGAGAGCATCCTTTGTCCATTCTAGGAAACGTCATTTCTGCCGCGGTTTTTGCTTTGCTTTGTGTTGTAGCGGAGTGTCTTTGCACACGTGGTTGGATTGCAGCATCTGGTCGAACCGAATGGCAGCCATAAGACAACCTACTATTGGAAGGTTATCTTAACTAATTCTATTTGCTCACGTAGAACGTACGGACCCATCAAGAATACCACATGCAAGTCCAAAATATATACTTAAAGGTAGAAGAAGTAGAAGAAGGTAGATGAAAAGATGGAGAGATCAGTTGTAACGCGGACGACGTAATACGGTTTGAGCCTGATAGGCGTACTTGTGAAGAAGAAGAAGAAGAAGAAGAAGAAGAAGAAGAAGAAGAAGAAGAAGAAGAAGAAGAAGAAACACATACCAGATGCGACTGATTACGAATCAGAGAGGAAACATGGGACAAGAGCGTCTGTTTCGCCTACGCCTAGCCGGTGTGTGGAACGAAATGGATTAGGTCTTGTAATGTGATTAAAAAAGAGGGCTGGAGCAAATATAGATTCCATTAAATAATGTGAAATCTACTGTACGTTTGTCAGTGAATCTGTGAAACATTTGTTCTTAGGTTACTCCCGGAAACCCATTCTCAGTTAAAATAATATTTTATTATTTATTTACTTGGATCTTTTCTGTTTAGTGGCAGCATGCAGTGGGCGAGCAATTACTCCACGTAGCAATCGTCAGTAACAATGCATTTTGCAGTCATTCCATGTTGATAGCGCACTCTGTAGGCCTACAGCGGAAGGGGCAACATATTACACTCTGTATTCTGCAGTCGCAAGTATAGTATTATCGTAGCGTATCATGAATTTCCTGCAGTTAATAGCACAGATTCCAGACAAAGATTCAGCCATACAATCTGTACAAGAGAAAAAAAGTATTTACACAACCCGAGAATTTGTACGAACGGCCATCATATGAAATTGTATACAACAGGTAAAGACCGTTGGGTTTGTTCGAAAAAGAACTGCCGGAAATCCAAACAAGTGCGACAGGATAAATTCCTAAACAATTCTCGGATTCGCACAGTCCGCACAAGGTATCGAGATGATGATAAATTTGAAAAAATTATTGAAGACATTGGTCAATTTATGTCTCCCAAATCATTTATATTTTGTTATTCGCAGCTGTAATAGTTTATGAAATGCATCGTTGTATTTGTAGTTATAAATTAAATTTGTAGTTGTTAGTGATGTAGGAAATTAAGTATAAAATGTAAGTAAAATTGTAAATAAAATATAAACTACAATAGAATGTAAATTACTAGTTATTATAAATAAAATATTAATATATAAATAAAGGTATATAAATAGTAAATAAAATGTATAATAATAAAAATATGATATATAAAAGATGAAAACAAAAAGTTCATTAAATGTAGATCAAAATGAAAATAAAAATAAAAATTGTTGCTGGTTATCGCTACGTGTGGGGAGGGGAAGTATGTGTTTACGTCGAGTGGTTGCCGACTGCCACGTCGAGAGTAACTGCTCACTGCATGCTGCCACTAAACAGAAACGATCCATTTACTTATTAACTAAACAGAGTAATTATTGAAGGTCAAGATAAGTCGCGGGCCCCCACTTGGAAATCACTAGTTTAGATTTAGAACATTGTAAAGCGATTCGTGTTGGGTGAAACTTAGTACTGGACGGGGACGGGACCGGTAAAGATAATTTTACTGAGTTAGGCGAACCTGTGACAGTTTGAAATGACAAGCAGTATTTTGTTAAATACTTTTGCGTCCCCAGAAATGCAGACAGAGACAAACAACAGCATAAGTGTACAAACCAACAGAATGGTTGCAAAAAACACCTTATCGCGTTTTGTGTGTCACAGAGTCGCAAACTCACCCCTGCAGCGGCCACCACCGACTAATCTCGGACTCCCCACGACAAACAGCGGCGCTGAATAATGTTTGTCGTTTGTCAACAACACAAGGCTCTGTTGTCCTATGACGTCGTTGCACGAATCCTACTGTTACAGTACAGTACAGGCATCAATGAGCTTTGTACAGTTATAGACCTACACTCAAACTGCAGTAATTCTAATTACATTTGCTTATTTACAAAATAAACATAATAAAATAGAATGGTTTACAATAATTATATTTACATTTGTTTATTAAATAAACGAATGACGTTCCTCGCATTTCATATTTTACATTTTTTATATATAGACTATATGATAGAGGTTATATGCAGTCGTCCTGCTGGAAGAACCTTCTACAGAACCTTGCGTCCTTCAATCAGGATGTAATGTCCTTATGACAAATTTAGAACCTGCCCTTCGGGCAAGATTTGGCTTTTGGCAGTGTTTTGAGAAGTTGGTGCGTAATAGTTTCAATGTTAGAAATAACGGAACTTTTTGCATTTTTTTTAAAACAACGTATAATACAAAATAATAGAACACTCAGTTATATGATAATCACTGTCATAATGCGTACACCCCATACATTGTTTAGTGTTAGGAGCGTTTAAATCTAACTCCTTTGCATACTAACCTAACCTTCTTCTTCTTCTTCACCAATATAGCCCAACGTGAGCCCTGGTTTCCATCACCAATCTTCTACAATGTCTCCTGTCCATTGCTATCACAATGTAACCCATCACATTCATTTTTCCTAGAGCTTCCAGCACATCATCCAGCTATCTTATTCTAGGTCGACCTCTCTTTCTGCTTTTATAGACTTGCGACCTCAGAATTTTTCTTGGCAACGATCATCAGGCATCCGTCTACACGGCCATGCGTACCACAAAAAAATTGGGTGTGCCTTGGGACGTACGCCAGAAGTGAGAAATGTAGGGTCGAGTGGCGAGTGAACTGATTCAACGTGTAAATATCTGCTCAAATGTATTTGGAGTAAAAGAGATTTAGTTATAAAGAATCAAGATTCAGATAAGAGTAAACGAATAATTAAACGAGACCAGGGCACATAGGCGTAACTTGGGATGGGCAGGGGGGCACATCCCCACCCAATGTTCCAAGAATTATAAAATTTTGATTCCAGTTATAAATAAAAACTAACAAATAGTCATACAGGAGACAGTTTGTATCCTTGCGAGCACAGTAAGCAACATCAACGTCGAGCACATTTATCAACGTCTGTACTGTTATCAGACGACTAGTTGCCATAAATTTATTATTCTTATTTCTTTCGAAGAAACTTGTAATGGGAATGTTTGACAGATTTGAATGATATACGTCAAAATAATATTTCTGTTCGAAAAAAAAATCAAACGCTAGAGACCTAATTAACTGGAATACAATGCGTGCCTTTTACACAAACAAAGACTTGTTTTGGAACACCCTAATGAAATAATAAGCGCAGCTGTACTTCTAAGAATTTCCTGTCTTTACTTTCCTCTCTTTGTCACACATATTCTTCTGAGTCATTATCTCTGTGCTCGGATAATTTACTGTTTGATTCGAGATTATCGCTGTTTTCAGTTCAGCAGAATTTCGCAAACACTACAGGCCAGTGTAAAAGAGAGCAGTATGGTAGGGGTAACAGACTCGGCAGTATGAACAAAGCTGGCTTACTGTGCAAGACGTCGATGGCTTTGTTCACGAATCTTAAAAGACGGTCGTTTCGAACTGTTATTTGTCAGTGATTTATGATACAAGTGCGGTCGGTTACTCGGTCGTGTACATAGTCCGTTAAAGTACTCATCGCTTTAATAAGATAAGAAACGCAAAGAAGTAACGCTGCTTAATTTCTTTGAAAATTTCCTGACTGGCAATTTGAAAATTTCTTTGTGTTGTGACTGATTCGGCTTACTGCTACTGCTACCGAGCATTTTGTGACAGTGTGCCTAAGGGAGAGCATGCGTTTACGAAAACTGGGTATAAGAATTGGAAGAACTGAAATTGTTTATGTTTATAGGCCTACAGTATATTTGTTCTAGGTAAACGTAAGTGGAAGTACAACTTATGAAGAAAGGTTTGTTGATCATTGAAAAATGAAATTGTCCTTAGTTTACTAAGAATTATTACTAAACTTTCTAATTTTGTATATAATATATTTTATGAATTTTATTATAGATGGCCTCACTACACACTTGAATTTATGAAGCTTTACCCTGCCCCCCCCCCCAAAGTTAGGCCCCAAGTTACGCCCATGCCCTGGGCATAATAGTGTATTTTATTATTATAAATCAATATTTCCAATTAACATAAATAGAATCATATCCACGTCGTATTATTTTCAGTATAGACTTACATATACATAAAAACAATATGTAACAAATAATTTTTTCAATGTAACGACATGATTTACGTCAAATTTAGTTGAAATGTAGAATGTGATATGTGCAGTATAATAATTAAATTTTTCACAAATTATGAAACAGCTAAATTAATAAATCGAATTTTGTAACACAAAAATACTTCCAGCCAAATGGAATATAAAAAACAGAATCTAACTCGCGGATCTACTGAAAAACGTACAAAATAAACAAAGATACAAAATTGTACTCCTGCGAAGTTCAAACATATACTGAAACATTCTCATTGACGATACTATAAATATTATAATAAAAATTAGGCGTCACTGATTTTGAATTGTTTTTTTGAAAACATATTAGGCCTGTGTTGAAAAATAACTACAAGAAAGGGATTTCAAAATTATACAGCTCGATCTCTCAGCATGTGAGTCCATTCTCTTTTATAAAAAGAAATATTTGTAATGTATGTCATATAATTATGTGCGGGAACATCAGGTGAACTCTTAAGTCAGCAGGGAAAGAAATATGCCTAAAGTTCTACAAGGTGATGCCCCTTTCTACACTTCTTTATGGGTCTGAGAATTGGAGATTAACGAAAAGCCCCCAGTCGCATCCAAGCGGCTGAAATGAAATTTCTCAGGCACGTGCAAGGTATATTCTCCATGATCATAGAAGAAACACAGATATACGGCAGGAACTGAATATTATGAGTATACTCGACAGGATTGCCCAGTTTCGGCTGAATTGGTGGGAACATCTTTGCCGAATGGATGACTGCCGCATCCCCAAACAACTATGGAACTATAAGCTGAGGGGACGGCGAGGGTGTGAGACGTCCGAGGAAGTGCTAGAGTGACCAGCTTTAGACTTTACCTGTTTGAGACCGGAACAAACCATCCTTGGTTTAATCCTTGCTGATGATGATGATTTGTGATATTCACATTACTCTTTTAATAGTACTAAATGTTTAGAATATACTCGCATTCTTTAAAATATTACGTTTTGCTTAAACCACACATACTTGTAGCAGTGGGGAAATTTTGGGTAGTTATATGGGGAAAAGAGGTTCGATCGGCCTGGCAACACTGGTTTTCGTTTCAGCTACTTCTTTACATGTTCAATCAGTTTACAACCCAAAAAACACGAGTGACTGAGGACTAGGCACTCCTGCCCAGTTGTACAGGAGTGAGCCGGGCGCCATAGTGTGGTATATGAAGTTCTCACTTTAAAAATGAGGTCTTTCGTATTTACGGCGTCTAAAATTGTGTTGACACCCATGCAGTTGCCTTTCGATAACCTCAGTTCTAATGCCTAGACCCCCCGCAAGACCACCTCCAGAAGTCCATTGCCAGTGCTTGGAACGTTCGTTAACATTTTGATTTATCTCCCAAGTTTCAGAGCCCATATGCTGACTGTGCTCTCTGAGGTAACAGTCTTTTTGTTTTCTCATCCGAGAGTAACTTATCTTTTTGGTTTGTAGACATTTTTACTACAATTACGGAACGCTCTGGAACAGTCGGGAGCGTCGTTCTACACGTTTCTCGGCTAGCCGGGCAGGTGCAGTGTCTGTGTCAAGGCTGCGCAGTAAAGTGCCCTCAAAGCCAGTGGTTCCCAAACTTTTCAATCCACAGACCACCCAAAACAAATTTTAGGGACCCCGTATGTTTTCTGAATTGAAACAAACAGTAAATATGATACAAACTCTTATATTTTAATTAAAATCAAAATTCTCTTAACTTGCAAAATTATAATATTAATGATATCAAACACAGTTTAATGTCAATAATGAAGTTGCTTTTGAACAATTAGCTCTGCAATATTGGGTTTAATGTCTGATAATTTCAATATTAAGTTACTCTCGAGAGCAAGTTTACTTCTTAACTTTGATTTCAAGTACGTGAACTGGAAGAATAGAGTTACACACAAATAATTAGAGGGAAACAGTTAAACACTTCCTGAGTTCAGGATAGTCAGTCATTACATAGGCCTATAACTAGAAGTCAGCTAGCTATAATTGCGAAAACTGTAATTTTAATGAACTGTCAGTTGAAAGTTCTACCAATGAATCTTCTTCTTGTAGAATAAGAGAGAGGTTAGTTGACAGCGCATCAGGAAATGGGTTCCTTATCCACATGTTACATATCGTCACTGGAAAATATTCCCTTAGCTGCAAGTAACGTTGAGGATCTCCTTTGGAACATTTCCTCCTGACATCTGGATGAAGCCTGCCATGGAATTATTCGAAAATTTCAGAGTCTAATCTCTGAATCCACAGCTTCAATTTGTTTATCATCCCCTTGATCATACATATCTCGAACGTGGAAATGGGCTTATAAGCAAGATACAGTGCTTGCACGTGGACTAAAACAGTGCGATCAGTTCTGCGTTGATGCGGCGCTCTAGTCAGTTCGGCTGACAAACAGATTTGCTACACGACATGATTAAAAGGCATTATTAAAGCCATTGTTTTGAAATTACTTTTACAATTACAATTAGTGTGAACCAAACAAAATACTGGAATCTTCTACTAATTGTTTCAAATTCAAAAATTTAGATTTTAGAGCATAAAAAATAGGACAAAATTACGGTATATTCTATTTTTTCTTAAAAGTGTCCGCGAACCCCCTGAAACATTGCCACGGACCCCACTTTGAGAACCACTGCTCTAAGCTGTTTGAGCGCTTGTTAACTACGCAAATTATGCTTGCACACCGCTAAAAGAATGGAACATTATTCTGGAACATCTGCAGGCTATATATAAGTAACAGCGGCTGACTTAGTTAGTTAGTTACAGCTGGGGATTTATCCAGTTCGGATCAAGTGGTTGTTGTGGATAGTGATTACTGTGGTTACTGTGGATAGTGTTGTAATTAGTTCGGAACTCTTAATAGTTGACATTATATTGCGTGTGGACAATTTAACTTGAATTACTGTGTGAGAGTATCTTATTGATTTCAAATTGTTAATTGTGCCTCATTAAAGCTGCTAATTAGTGATTTCGTTGGTGTCTGTATTTTGTTTCCGCTGTACAATACGACGATCAGTGAGACCGTCGTAACATATTTTCCCACTAACGCTTTTTTCACTTATGTGAGTCAATACTTATTGACTGTACATATATAATTAACATTACTGACACACCCACTCGAGCGATATAACATTACAATGCCGGTAGTTTACAATTGTTTAATCACTTAAGCAGAAAATAAGAGAATTGAAAACTCATACCCGTGTCACGGAGCAGTGTACTTGTCTTAATTAAAAACAGTAAGAGGATTTATTTAGCTGCTTTGGTAGAAAAGGGAAAAGGGTCGCCAGAGCGCTGTGCTGGTCTATAATTAATGAAATCTCGAGACGTGCGTCCGCTCCTGTGACACGCAAAATCTCACAGACGAGACCGCTTTCCTATTCTCTGTAAGCATTTTTGATCGCCACACCAGCGTTTCTGTAATTTATCACTAACTAACGAGAGATGAATGGAATCGGTAATGGAAAAGTAAAGCTCTAGTCATACAGAGAAAATTTCTTCTTCTTCTTCTTCTTCTTCTTCTTCTTCTTCTTCTTCTTCTTCTTCTTCTTCTTCATTCCAGGATTAGGCTGCATCACCTGTTCTGGTCTCTATTTCAAGCCATCTTTTGCGTGGTCTTCCCACATCCCTTTTCCCTTCAGGCATATATTGTAAAACTTGTTGAGGTAACCTTTTCGCTTCCATTCTACCTATGTGTTCAATCCATCTCAGCCTACATCGCTCAATCCTTGCGTTTACAGAGAACATACGCAATTCATGTCTTATCACATCGTTTCCAATTCTATCGTTTCGTGTACATCCCTTTACGCATCTCAAGAAATTCATCTCTCAGCTTGTATATGACTCATATTTTTTTTTAGATAATACCCATGTTTCGGAACCGTATAAAAGAGTGGGGACTGCCGTAACCTTACAGAACATCATTTGAGTTTCCTTTCCTGTTTTTCTCCCTAAAGTTCTTTCAATAGCGCCACAAATCGCCTAAAATCTGTTTATCTTTCTCTCGATGTCCTCATTAAATCGACGAGAAAATGTTTGAGAGATAAATCTTGACAAATCAAGTCAATAGTCTTAATTATGAAGTGCTAATAGCGGCACAGAAAAGATACGCAATCTAGAGACTAAGTGTCTAGGAAAATACCCGAGAAATGTGTTTGGAAATTAATATGAGACAAGGAAATATATGCGTGCATTGCAGGGCCAATATTACTGTTGTAGAACTCGAGAACTGAGAATATTGTACGGAATATAACTGTACCGGTGGAACTGTTCTTGGAGACTCGATAGACATTAGAAACAGAGTACCATAAGCAGTAACTGTCATGAATTTACTCTATGGTGGAATACAAATATATCTTCATCATCATCATCATCATCATCGTCTTCTTCTTGTTCTTGTTCTTCTTGTTCTTTTCTCCTTTTTCTGCTTCTTCTGCTTCAAGTTCTCCTAGAGTAACACAAGGAATAATTGTCATGAATATACTCTATGGTGGGATAAAACTTTATAATCATCTTCTTCTTCTACCTTTCTTGTTGTTGTTGTTGTTGTTGTTGTTGTTCTTTTCTCCTTTTTCTGCTTCTTCTTCTTCATGTTCTCCTAGAGTAACACAAGGAATAATTGTCATGAATATACTCTATGGTGGGATAAAACTTTATAATCATCTTTTTCTTCTACCTTTCTTGTTCTTGTTCTTGTTCTTGTTCTTCTTCTTGTTGTTCTTTTCTCCTTTTTCTGCTTCTTCTTCTTCTACATGTTCTCCTAGAGTAACACAAGGAATAATTGTCTTGAATATACTCTATGGTGGTATTAAACTTTATAATCATCTACTTCTTCTACCATTTCTTCTTCTTCTTCTTCTTCTTCTTCTTCTTCTTCTTCTTCTTCTTCTTCTTCTTCTTCTTCTTCTTCTTCTTCTTCTTCTTCTTCTTCTCCTCCTCCTCCTCCTCCTCCTCCTCCTCCTCCTCCTCCTCCTCCTCCTCCTCCTCCTCCTCCTCATCCTCCTTCTCCTCCTTCTCCTTCTCCTTCTCCTTCTTCTTCTTCTTCTTCTTCTTCTTCTTCTTCTTCTTCTTCTTCTTTATCTTCTCTCTAGAATGACTGTCACGAATATACTCTATAGTGGAATAAAAACTTATCATCATAATTATCTTCTTCTTCTTCTTCTTCTTCTTCTTCTTCTTCTTCTTCTTCTTCTTCTTCTTCTTCTTCTTCTTCTTCTTCTTCTTCTTCTTCTTCTTCATTTCCTCTCTTCATTCATTAGGCCTGAGGCTGGTACACTCCTCGCCCGTGGTACAGCTCACGTTCCACCACCGCCAGAGGTAAATCAACCATCTACTAACCACGTGTAGGAGTAAAGCAAAACTGCTGTAGTCGGACAGAGAAAATGTTCTGGAGCAAAATCTTGACAAATCTAATTAAAAAATGTATTGATTATTAGCGTTATTATGAAAAAAAAAACTGGTAGCACAGAATATAGGCGATTTAGAATACATGGCCAGACGAATAAATAAGAGTAATGTGGTATGAAAATTATCACTGAGAGAAATATCCTCATTAAAAGGCCCAAGTATTGTACGCGCACCAGTTTTGCTACCGAGACACCTGACGAGCGGTGGGGAGTCTTCTGAACGATAGTGCGTGCTTGTGTTGGCGGGGTATTACTAGTTCTGTAAACATTGTTCAGAAGACATATTTAGGCCTAGTTGTGATTTTGTGTGCGTATTAGATTGAGCGTTCGTACATTAGTATATGTCAGTGTAATTTACTGAATATTTTGTTTCGCTACAAGAAATACTGTGTGTGAGAGAGACAGTCAAGTCACACTGAAACTGTGTGAAACGTATTTTAAGTGTGTAGTATTACAGTGATGCGTACAGTAGAATGGCATACTGAGTCACCACATTCCTTGCTCGGTAGCAAAGCTGCTGCTGCGACAGTAATAGTGTATAAAGTTTACGCTAGATTCTGAACAGTCGCTTAAGCGGTCCACCCATTAACAAGTAAAACTGACAAGGAAATGTGTGAAGCCTTGACAAGGCTTGCCAAGCCTTGAACAGGCTGCTACAGCCTTGGCAAGGCTCGACAAGTCTCGAACAGCCTCGGTACACTTCTTTGCACGTTTCCTTGAAACTCCCCATCCATTTACAAGTAAACTATGTAGTGTTCCAGTCGTTGTTTTCAATATGGCTCCCGTTCAAAACCGTCAAATAGCCTGTTTTGCTGTAACTTTAGCAAAGTGTTTGAAAGCAAAACGAAGACATAGGTTTTGATCGCGTAGTTGGTTTATGCAAAGGAACTTATACAGTCACCTAAATTTATTACATGAACTCCGATTAAATGATGCAGATAGTTACCGAAATTACCTTCGTATGGATGAAGCCAGTTACATAACGTCCCTGGAGAAAGTGCGGCCACTTTTAGAAAAACAAAACACCAAGTCCCGAAAAGCTTTAAGTGTTCACAAAAAACTAAATGCTACACTACGATTTTTAAACTGGGTCGTAAGACTCCTTGATCGACCGTTGGTAATAAAATATCGTAGTACCACAACGATGGTTTGTACAAGTTGTCCGTTCCGAAACCAGAGATTTTGGATTCTCTTAACTTCTTATGTTCCTTCCTAAAGATTGTGCGATATGAGTTTAACTTTTTCTGCACAAACTCCTTATTTGTGTTTGGTTCTATTTTGCGAAACACGTCCACGAGTTTCTGGAAAGCTTGGTTCCGCTTATCTCTGTCGCTATACTCGTCAGATTTAACTTTCCATAAACACGGCATGGAAACATATATATTTAAAAACTCCCTCCAAATATATCCCGACTCAAGGTGTACAGTAAAGCTCAGTATAATACACTGAAATAAAAATAAATAATTCATAGTAAATAAATACACAATAACACACAATAGACAAACCAATACCTACAAAACAAACTGTACGAGTTGTAAATAGCGCAAGCGGATGTGACCTTGACGGTCAGTCTGTAGTGTACAGCGCATGCGCTGGAAAAAACTCACGTGACTTGCAGTGAAAATTTCCAAACGGTTTGAATGTCGCAAGAATCCGTGTCGCAAGCATTTTCTTGGCCTTGCCATGCCATGTTGCGCCCATCCACTATAAACACTGCCAGAATTCTTTTCCAGGCTTGCGAAGAATTTGGTCGAGACTTGACAAGGAAATTGCTCAAGACTTGCCAGTCAAGAAACTTGCAAGGAAAACAGTAAGTGGATGGGCCGCTTTAGAGACGCGCAGTGGACAAACAGTAAGTGGATGGGCCGCTTTAGAGATGCGCAGTGGACAAACAGTAAGTAGATCGGCCGCTTTAGAGACGCGCGGTGGACAAACAGTAAGTGGATGGGCCGCTTTAGAGACGCGCGGTGGACAAACAGTAAGTGGGTGGGCCGCTTTAGAGACGCGCAGTGGACAAACAGTAAGTAGATGGGCCGCTTTAGAGACGCGCGGTGGACAAACAGTAAGTGGATGGGCCGCTTTAGAGACGCGCAGTGGACAAACAGTAAGTGGATGGGCCGCTTTAGGGACCTCGTTGCCAGGCCAATAAAATTTCCATTCGTTTCGCACATGCGCACAAGAGTTTCGTACAGTGTTTCATAGTGTAAACATCGGCTGCAACAAGACAGGCGAGAACATTAGAAGCATTCTATTGTAGACGTTAAGCAACAGTATATGACAGAGAGAGAGATAGTGTGTGAGTAAGGAATCGAACTGTTGTCCCGCTGTCAGATTTCCAACAGAGCTCGAGAATGGAGAACAGGGCCAAAGGGGTATAATAACTAGTGTCCTTGGCATGAGGTTAGTCGAGTGACACTACTCTATACTGTGAGCGGGGCAAACTAAACACTTTCGTGACGTTTGAACAGAAGTCTATACATAAGCGGTCCTTCTTAAACAAAGTACACAGGCTCTACCTCGTCGCTGAATTGGGGTGAATTGACGGACACCGTGCCAATTGTTACCGACACCGATGACGATGGCCTCCGCTGGTGAGACCGAAACCGCTGTCAGAACAGACTCCACATGTTTCCAATTATTTGGACGCCGGCTGTGAAAGCCTTAGGAATTAAATAATATTTAATTATTTATATTTATATTACTGATAAATGTTAAAACAAAACGCTAGTAAAATATATAGTAACAATATGTATGTGGCATTAGCGAGTAGTGGCAGCTACTTCTACAACGCCAACAGCGATATCAGCTGTATGTAGCAGTAACCAAACTGAATGCGGCCGTAGGGACCTCACTCCCTATAATGGTCTGGCCCGTAATAACGGTGTATATAGTTGTTTGTGTGTTGAGACCAATATTGTGTCGCCGCATACATAATGATCACGCGATTGTGAACAGAGAGAGAGAGAGAGAGAGAGAGAGAGAGAGAGAGAGAGAGAGAGAGAGAGAGAGAGAGAGAGAGAGAGAGAGAGAGAGAGACATAGAGACAGAGCTAGAGAGACTAACTCACCAGCAGACATTAAATCTAGAACAATCTCTAGCAGTATTTAGCATTTATCCGAGGATAGGCTAGGTTCGCATTGATATTATTAGGCTAGTAACACATTAGACGTATGATCCGCGGCCGAAGATCGGTGGCGTATAATCGGTCTGCTTCCGTCGGACCTCATTCAACCGATATTCGGCGGCGTTATTCATGTAATGTAGGCCCTACATCACATCGAGTTTTTCTGTAGTTAGAAGCGTGTTTTGAACGAATCAAGTAATTACTGTTTTAATATTTGTTTTTATTTATAAAGTAAAATAAAATTTTTTTACATTATAACATATAATTAATTTGTGCTAACATATAAACTTCTAAAAATATGTAAAAATCGGACACGAATGCAGTGCGAATTGTACGTAATTCGGACAATCAGTGCGAGTACAGTGCGATTTTTAATGCATCATAATTATACTAGTAGTGTGACCATCATGAGAATTGCACATCTCATAAGTCATTAAATGAGATGCTATTTTAGCAACGTGAAAACAGTGTGTTAAACGGTGCGATTGGCAAAAAAGTGCAATTATGTGAAATGAGACGAGAGAGGGGGCTGTCACACTATGTTTCAAATGTCGACAGGCTGATTCCTGAATCGACAGGTGGAGTTTTCTGTGTGGATATAAATAGAAGCCCAGGAGAGCTAATCTCTCTCTCTTAACAAACCATAGTCGCGGCGGTACGCTATGCCGGTCCGGGACGCGAATTTTTTTAACTATTTTGGACGAAGTTAGATTTAAAATCTAACATCAGTACGATTTTGTAACTGAACTTATAAAGTATCACGGTAATGTTTTTTTTTTTATTTGAAGTAATAAAAACAATAATAAAAAAATACCGTAACGAAGAAATCGTCGGACGTCAACAAGCAGTCGCCAGCTAAGAACATCAACTCCTGACAGGGTACGAGACCACGACTAGCAGAGGAAGGAGATGCAGAGGACTGGAGACGTTTCTATAATAACGGCTACAGATCCAGACAAACATGTCATCATAGTCTACAGCAGTCAATGTACCGTGTAGGACGAGAGACGAGAGGAGGAGCAGTGAGGACAAGAGGACATCCAGGAGGAGAAGACCGAAGGAATCACTGGAGGACATGGGACAACTCTACGGAAATTAAGGTGACGAAAAACCAATACATAATTTTCAAAGAGAAAGACATTGAGAGACTCTAAAAGTCAAAACAATTTTTGTAAACATAAATAATAAGTATGTAGATATAAATAAAATTCAATGTAATTAATATGTAATCAAGAAGGTTATTTAATTATTTTTCGTAATGAACATAAGTAGAGTCATTGAAATTAGTAATTGAATTATTTAACTTTTCTTGATAAAAGCACATAACATAGAGTCATTTATGGTAATAAATTAAATGTGCTAAAATGATTTTTTTAAAGCCATACAAAGGTATTAAGAAAGATAGAATAAGAATGCAGTAATAACTTTTAAATAAGCACACATTTAGATTGAGCAAGCAAGAAACATTATCATATTGACGAAAAGTCTATATACGATAAGTAATATAATATTTAGAATTTAAGATATGTTTGTAATGTTGACACGAATAGTAAAGACACTTTGAAACCATCGATAATGAAGATCACATGGCGTATTAATCATGATTTTCATATTATTATAATATTCTTGTTTGTTTGTTTCAAATAATAAATGAAGCATATTACAATTCGTAAAAAGAGTTACTCTTATTATAATTATACCTACACCCCAATTATTCATACACGCCATTATAGAAATGTTATATAAATTAATGCACGAATTCAAATTATACAAAATATAATTTGTTACAATATATATATAGTCCTTATCAGAGCAGGGGGTCGTCACTTGTTCTATTCCGAGGTGTTCCTTGAGTGGTATGTGAATATGGACAAGATGGGCAGCATGGTGACGTCATTTACGACCCTTCTCCTTTCACAGAAACAGGGAATACGATAGATGGAAGAATTGTGAAGCAAGAGATAATCCCCGTAGCCTTCGGACAGGTTCACCGTGGAAGCAAGAGGAAGTCAGCAAGAAAGGGCGACAATACTGAGAACAGACACCTTGTAGGCCTACAAGTCAGTCAGGTTAAATTCATTGTGTTTAACCTATTGTTCATTGTGTTAATAATTTTAATCATGCAAACTACTTTTTGTCTGCGGTAAAATTAAAAGCATAACCGTTTAAGGTGATCAGGTCGTGAAAATTTTCAAAAAAATCGGTTTTAGATTTTAGCATTAAAACATTCTTTGTTTCTTCCTGTTTAAAATGATATATACATACATGTAACAAACATGTTTTTTCGTATCATATTATATGTTTATTTCATGTGGAGTCACCCAGTGCGATGTCGTTGGCCTCCTTCAAACAAACATTTCAATATTTTATATTAATATTATTAGCTATAAAATGAGGAATCTGGAAGCAAATAAGAGTGTTCTGGGAAGAAGTAAGGAGAACAGAGTAAATAAAAGGCAGCTAAAAAGGAAGAGAGATGAGAGTAATGAAGAAGAATTAGCCCTACAATGCAGGTGCATTTTGAATAAAAAATGACAAAACTTTAAACGCGATTTTCCGTAACTCTATATTTTTCCTATTTAGGAACACATAACTTTGTGCTGGAACGCGCTAGAGACTTGAATTTTTTTATTATGTTTGCTTCATAACACTTATTATAATAGACCAAAAATTTTGTATGACATCATATGTAAATATTTAGTATGCTTCCAACAAGAAGTAAAAATTTTCTTTTTTAAAGCACTATATTTGAAAAATCACCCTAAGTATTCTTTCATCAGAACGTGTATTTAATTAGATCTACGATATGCTCTATGTATTTGTCTTTCAGCAAAAAAAAAGTTTCATAAAAATATCTTGAATGGTTTTTGAAATACGTGTACCTAACTGATAAGCGACGCTTTCATTTAATTAACATGGGACAGGCCTTCACGACCTGGTCCCCTTAATTATAATTTCTTTTGTTTATTACATTATTTTCTAACAATGTTTATTAAAGTACTTACTTCTTTTCAAGACTTTTTTTTCGTTTGAGTCAGAGTTTAATAAGCGTCGTATGATCGCTTGTAATCACACACAGACACATGCACTATGATTGTACACTCTTTGAGGATGGTCTGATTAACAGAAAGTTCACCAGAGGTCAATGCATATCAACAGATATTGCAGAACTTTGCCAACTATTTTCTGTGTGTTGTTTTAATATGTTTTCAAATTACCGCGTAAATCGTCAATAAGTAAAAATAAAAGTACAAATTAAATGTTGATTTTAACAAAAATACTGACCAATTTAAGTGTTTCGATGTGGACTATCTATCGACCTCGCCTTCGTCGTTCATCTTTAGATTGAGAGGAAAACTATAGTCATTCAGCTGATGAGTGATTATGAGGAAAATACTCATGGGAAAATTGTGGGGCGCAACAAGTGGATATCATGTTTGTGAGAGTCTTGGGTGCATTAACAGGGATTCAGTTGTGAATTCACTAAAAAAAGTTTGTGAATTAGAGTATTTATCGTTACAATAAGTAGGCCTAAGCCAATCAAGGTAGGCAAACAATCTTAACCGCTAATCTAAGGTTACCTTCTAGGGTAACCTCGTCTAATTCTGTGATATTAAGGAGTTTAGCATATAACTTACTTACAAGATACTTAAATTTAAAAAATTTTAATGAGCGCAAACGTTTACCGGGACTATGTACTTTAGAGTATATATGTAGTAAAGAATCTAATTTAATAGTTTCCGTGACGAAAATTATAAATGTAGCATCTGCATTTTACTTAATTCCGTAATACTATACCTAATTCCGTGACACTGTAATTTTAATTCCGTGATACTTGATGTCTCTTTAAAAACCAAACGAACATCACTGTTAAGAACTATAATTTATTAACAGTACAGCTACATGTATAATAAGTATATTTTATGTAATAATACTCCATAAATCGTTTGACAGTAAAATACATATAAAATATAAATATGAATAAATATTAATAATTTTACTTTATACTATCTTAGTTTGTTACATACACAATAATAAACAATTAAACAGTTTACATATTGTATTTAATCACCATCACTATCACTCTCATTAAAATCTGCACAGTCATCACACATAAGAATGTCCACATCGGTTTCTGCTGCTTGGCAGTTTCACGATATTGTTAACATTATTAATAGTAAGCAATAAAATGTTTTAATAAATAATATCTAAATTCTTATAATATATTCACACATTTCAATGATAACTTGATTTATAGCTTAAATTAATCATTGAAATAAGTTAATTTTAATTTATAATTAAATCTCAATCAATAAAATAGTGAATCATTTAGTTTATTGTTATTAATTCATTATAATATTTCATTTATTATAATTACTTAACAATATATAACTTCCTGGGACTAATACAAATTAGTGTTAAAAACAAATCGTACAATGGCTTAAATTGATCTTATTAAACTTTTTTTTTACTTAATTCCGTGATAGGGAAATGAGCAAGGAGTGTGAGAAATTTCAAGAAATTAGAACGCTAACTTAAGGCATAACAGTCAAACGTAACGATTTAACTTTATTGTTTTTACATTTTTAAAATCTCCAGAGATATCTTGATATAAATATACATGAATGAAAAGAAACAAATATGAACATAACTGTTTTTTGATTCTTTAATTTTAACACTACACAAGAACAACAGAAACTATGACTTCAGTAAGTTACGTCTGACAAAATGGCCACTTGTTATCACCTTTCTGCGTCTCATAATTCAAAACTCACTCTGAAGGTAGCTGATGAGTGGTGCTATCTAACGATGAGACTAAAAAAGTAATAATCACTAACTGTAATTTCGAGATATCGTTTGTACAGCGTATCACGGAATTTAGGTGAGCTTACCCTACGTGCACTAACACAGTTCTGTTGGGGTTTATAGGCGTTCATGTGTAAGGGAATAAAGGAAGAATAGAAGATTAAAGGAATAAGTGAGAATAAATGAAAACAGGCGGAATTGGAAGTCCCATATGGAACGCATGGTAGACACGTGTATTTCTAAACAAGCGTTTGAATATAGGCCAGTGAGGACGAGAGATCGTGGAAGCCCCTGGAAAAAATGGTCAGAGACTCTGTGAAGTCGGAACGGGCTATAGCCCAAGCCGTGTAGTGAAGAAGAAGATGAAGAAGATGTGTAAAGGAAATAAGTAACTTGTGTGTAGACAGCACATTTCTATTTCTTTTATATGAGTTCGTTGATAAACATAAAAACCAAAGTACAGCAATATTGAAGGCAGTTTTTAGTTTTAAATGTTACAGCAACTTATCCACAAAACGAAACAAAAAATGTTCGTTTCAACCAGGAAAATTCTAGACAGTGCTAAGATACAGTTATCGTGACAACACTATTGCTGGTTTCACTGTGCCGTGACGCGGATTCACTGTGGTGATGTTGTCTAATCACCGTTGTCCTGGGACCTCCTCCGTTTCTACATACTCCGCTCGAACACTAATAATGAAGCACTGAAACACAACAAATTTTATGAATATTGTTTACTAGCTGTTACCCGCGGCTTCGCACGCGAATATTTTACTTTTAATAAGTATTTTAATATAATTTTTATTGTCTATGTCTATATGGCGTTCTGTCAGCTCGTATAACAATTTTGTACTCATTAGTCAAATTCTCTGCAAAGCTGTTTTCAACACTTGTACTATTTTAACTTGTACTAAATTATTATATTGGTGCAACAGCCTTTGGAGATTTAAATGTACCCGTTTATAGAGCATTTGGAGATATTTATAAAGTGCATGTTAAATCAAAAACGCTAAATTCTTTATTTAAAGTGTTACTGTGTTGGAAGCATTGTATAACACATTAAACGTTATGTTTTCCTCAACCATGGGTACACTTCTTCTTTTCCACATCGTAATATATCGATACAATCGCATATTACATAAAACATCGAAAATGTACTCCAGGACTGGATAAATGTACAGTTCCGATGCCGCTAAATAGCTTTTGTTTATTTACTTGTTACTATGGTAATTAATTCTGGTCTCCACGGTGTTGTTGACATATTTAGTAGCAGTATTTAATATATTTCATTAATTATTCATTGCATCATCAGACATACGTATACAGTGGCGTGCGGTCAAGGGAAGCAAGTGAAGCACTGCTTCAGTAATGATTCACGACACACTAACTGTAATTATTTAGTGTTAATGTTATTATTTAATTGAATCTAATTTTAAGTGACCATAATAAAAATTCGCTGGCATTCTCAAACGTGACTAAGTAAGCGGACTGACGACACATGCTGGCACTTCTAGTGTAAAGTGAAGCAGATTTGTTGCAGCTTGAGTTAGCTTAGTAGTGCCGCACACTGAGGGCAAGACAGTCGGCAGACTGTCTTTCGCTTGTCTGCGGGGCGGCGCGACAGTAGAAAGACAAAACAGTTTTGTCGCCATCCTGCGCACACCGGCGACAGTCTTGCAATGGATTTTGTGGAAACCGCTGCTACTGTTGCTTTATTAATTCGTCTTCAAAAGAAAAAAAGAAGACAGTACTGGGTGCATCCTATTTATAGTTCGAGATTAACGAAAGGAAAATTCTATACACTGTATGAAGACTTGCGGGAGCATCCAAAAAAGTTTTTTTCATACTTTAGAATGAATGTAACAACTTTTGACGAGTTGTTAAATCTTCTTGGACCAGCTGTAACCTACAAAAATACAAACTTTCGCTTGTGTATACATCCGGAGGAGAGGATAGCAGTAACAATTAGGTAAGTTTAAAATCATTAAAAAAAAATAATTTTATTGCAATAGTTTATTAAAATTAATTTTACAAATTATCAAATCAATGCAATAGTAAGAACCTTTTATTATTTACCTTTTATTATTACAAATTTACAAAAGAATCACTGGATTCGTCCGTGAAATTATGTACGAGTGTCTGTATGCTTTCACTGCTATTAGGTGAAGTATGTAATCGAGTAGAAGCTGGCGTTTGTCGTTCTCTGTTTGCGTGTCCGGTGTGTGAACTCGATGTAGTTGTAGTTGTACTCGTATTTTGGAAGTTTTGCAGACCTGTATTATACCCGGACATCCCAGCTTGATATGGCGAATACATTTGGGGTTGTCCGTTGATATTGTAACTTTGGTTCATATTAAAAGGGGGGAAATGTGGTAACTGATTGTTTACTCCGAATTTTAAAGATTTCAGTAAACTTAAGATTTGTATTTTTGCGTCTATTTTTGTGGCGTCATCAAGGGATCGTAGTATCGGTACTAATGATAAGGCAAAATTGACGTCTTCATCGGCTTCTGTAGTGTCTCTTTCACGTTTTTTCTCTTTTAACAATTCAAGAAGTGATTCTTCGTAGTTGCGTTTTCTATTCTGACGCCGGCTGTGTCCAACGTGACGTCTCGCCAAAGGTTCCTGTACCTGTAGGTTGTCATTTTCAGTCTCGTCTTCCGATCCAGCAGAATCATTGCCCACATTTGTTAATGTTTCCCTGTTCTGAACAGTGGGAAGAAGGAACAGCAATTTCTCAAAATATATGTATTTTCTTCGTTTATCTGCGCCCTGTCCACTCTTCATTTCCTTCTGCTGTCTCAGTTCACGGGCAAAACAGTTTCGTAGACTCTTCCATTTCTTTTGAATTTCATGACCTGAAATCGAAAAGATCGTATGAAGGGTAAGTCGGTGAGAGTTTGCGATACTTGCTCATTAAACTAAGATAATTTTGAGTATACTAAGAACTGTTGTCTAGTGAGTTAATGTTTACGTCTCCAGGAAAAATTAAATAAATATTTATATTTTGCAGAACATTCAACAATTCTCTGATAAAACTACTTTCTGAACAAGAATGCAATCTATATACACATACCATTTTAAGATAATCTTTCTTAAGGGGAGTCTACCCTAAAAAAAACTGTTTTATGTTACACATTACAAACCTAATTACACACACACACACACACACACTGCAAAACAGAATAGAAAATAAAATGAAAAACAAAATAAAAAGAAATTATCAAACTGAACAACACATAAATAATAACAACAACAAAAACGGGCCACATTCACATAGGCTACATAAATAGTAAGATGACAAAGCTAACAAAACTATTTAAAAACACAGACATTAAAATAGCATACAAAACTAATAAAAATTATTCACAGAAACTAAATAACCCACACAACAAAGATAATACAACAACCATTGGTATATACAAAATTGAATGCCAAGATTGCAATAAATATTACATAGGACAAAAAAACAACTAGAACAACGTTATTTTGAACACCTAAACGCCTACAAAAAACCAGAAGTATATAAATCTAATTTGGCCACACATGCAATAAACACAGGACATGAATTCCCAAACATAACCAACATGACAATAATACAACACATACCACATAAAGGCACCATAATGAACATATGGAAAAATTTGGAAATATACAAACACAAAACGAACTAATACCTGAGCAAATTCAAATCAATACAAAACATGACACAATTTTCAAAGCATTCAACATCGAAAATAATCAATAAGCTAATATATACACCGCAATCACACACAATAATACCAGTAAAAAATACCAAAAACCATCAGGAAACCATAACAACCAACCAAAACACAAATTCTCCACAAGATATAAAATCAGGAAGGCTGAGGGTGGGAACAATACGATTCCCGAAACATTTACCAAATAAGGGAAAACAACATCTTGAGGTAAAGAATTTATAGATTCCCCCCGTAAGGTTAACATCCAAAAGTATCTGCTGTATTCATATTTAAATTGAGTAACATGTATCAACATAACTAAACACACCTCCTGCTCTATAACCATTATTAGGCCTACACCAGGCAAATGGTTTGTACTCTGGAATGCTGTATAAGCTAATTTCGTTGCTACTTATCCATATTTCACTGAGAACAATAAAATGAATTTTGCTTTTTATCTGCGTAATTTCAAGCATTCTACAAAAGATTTGGCTCATAATTCTAAATTTGCAAAACTTCAACTAAAATACAGTATTTCTCGCTTTTTGGGGGAGCGAAAAAGTTACAGTCTAATTTATTTCTGCTTGCAGGTATCTGTCAACAGGAATGAGCTTTAATGCACTCTCTTTCGAATACCTACTTGCCCCATCTACTTTGCGCTCCATTGTCAAACATACTTGTCAAAACGTTTGTAGAGTACTGCAGCCAATTTATATGCCAGATCAAAGGAATGAGGAAGAATGGATTAATATAGCAGATACGTTTTACGAACGTACTAATTTTCCAAATGTGATCGGTGCCCTTGATGGTAAGCACATTAGAATAGTACGTCCTGATAATTCAGGTTCGGAATACTTCAATTTAAAAAAATATAATTCTCAGGTCTTGATGGCATGGGTCGACGCCGATTACAAGTTTATTTTTATAGAAGTAGGCTCTCTTGGATCTATGGCTGATTCGACTATTTTTAAAGAATCAAAAATGGGACGAATGTTGGCCCAGAACAAACTGAATATCCCAGCAGGACGACCTTTACCAGGGGATGAAAACGGCAAAATTATGCCATTTTACGTAGTGGCTGATGAGGCATTTGGATTATCGAAACACATTTTGCGTCCATATGCAAAAAAAAACTTAACGGTTTCTAAAAGAATTTTCAATTACCGACACACAAGAGCCCGCAGAATAGTTGAGTGCACATTCGGCATTTTGGTTAATAAGTGGCGGATATTTCACCGGGCTCTTAATGTCAGTGAAACGTTCTGTGACATTATACTATACAACTATGTGCTGTTGTATTTTGCACAATTACGTGCGCATAAAAGACGGTATACATTTTCCAGACACAGTTTATGAGTGCCCACTTGATAATGTTTCTTTCCCAAGAGGTGAAAATACAGGCACTGACATAAGGCAGTACTTGTCGAGGTTTTTTGTATCTCCTCAAGGATCCCTCCCGTGGCAATACGATAAAATTTGAATTTAATAGATTAAATAAATGTAAAAAAATGTAAAATGTAAATTGAGGGCACAGGGGAAAAAGCGTAGTAGTCCACATTTACTAATTTTGCATGATAGAAAAAATAAAGTTTACTATAAACAACAAAATTAAATAGTAAGTTATCGTAAAATAAACTTTATTAGGCTGCAGTTTGTTATAATTAAAGAGTATTTATTTTTTAGATATTTGAAAAAATATATAATGATATAATTTTTTTTAAATGCGGTGTGAAACAAAAAACTTTCTCTTACCTTACATCTCTCTTTCGATATTCAGTTTTTTAACGCACTGAAAAAATCTTCAATCTGTTCTAAACGATTACAAAATTTTTATTTTTTGTGAGGGAGATGAAAACAGACACTAAAATTGCTCCTTTACTGGCCGAACGGCAATCTCCAACGGCATGGAGGAGATGAAAACAAACTGTCTACTTTATTTTAAACTACTTGGAATTCTCCATTAGAAGATATAGCCATCTGAAATTTGAAAAAAGCTGGGAATCCACTTTTCCCCTGTACCCTTCAAATTTATTTCTTGTAAAAATTATAAAAATTAAGGAATAAGAAATAAATATTGTATAAAACTTACCAGCTTTTGTTTTATTTAATCCATCCAAATCACTCCAGTTTGGTACAACCATAGCGCAAACTTCATCCCACATTTGTTTTTTAACATTGATGTTGGAGTATTCTTTTAAATTTTTATCGTAAATCGCGCCGGTCTCTTTTCCACCTCCTCTATTAATCTTTCTGTGTCTTCCATCATTATTGTCGTAATAATATATTTGAAAACAAATTTAAGACAGCACAACGCGACTGGGTACAACACAATACTGGCATTGACTGATGGCGGGAGACAGTTTTGCCCTCGGTGTGCGGTAGGCCCATTTACATCAATGTATTTTTCAAGGACGCACGACAGTCGGCGGACAAAAATGTCGGCGGGTGTCGCGTGAGCTCGAAGACAATTCTGTCGCGCCCCTGTCTTGTCTTACAGTGTGCGCACTCACATAAGAATGTGTGCCTTTCCCTAGGCGACAAAACAGTCTGCCGACAAAAAGTTTCCAGTGTGCGGTAGCCTGTAGAGAGGTGCGCGCGCACGTAGAGCGAGGCGAGATAGAATATCGCCGTTGCCAACGGTCGGTAACCCCTGCTAGCTTCAGTTGAGTTTGACTGCATGTGTTGACTTTGCGGGTATCGCTGTGCGTGTTACGTTTCATTTAAACTATGTTCGTTATTCATTTTTAACATTTGAAGTTTAAGTTATACCTAGTGCGTCTTACGTTCTATTTACGTAGTATTTAAACAATACGCATTATATTTGAAGTTATAGTTATATATTTTGAAATAGTTTCAGTGTTGGTTTAAGTGCTTTCTACGATGTCGGTTTGTATAACAAAAGACCTTTTACAAAACCTTTTTCTTCCCGGTCATTTAACGAAAAAACTGAAATTATAAAAACTGGTAGGCCGACCCCGGATCTTTTAAACTTAACCCAACAGTTGGGAAAATTTACTAGACATTTCCAATCTAGTATGTACAGCAAATGTGAGTGGTTGGCTGGTAGTGCTGAACTAAATACTCTATTTTGCTGGTACTGTTTGTTGTTTGGAAAGGATAGGAACACTAGCTGGGCCAAGACTGCATTCAGACATTTAGGAAACCTAGTTAAATCTATTGCCGGCCATGAAATTACTGTAAATCATCTTCGTTCATCATTGTGTATTGCTGCTTTCCGTCACTTAAATTAGAGATATCGGCTCACAACCAGAAGGTTCAACGCAATAGAGACATTCTTAGGAGATTAATTAATGCTGTGTGTTTTCTAGGTAGACAAGAATTATCATTTCGGGGACACGCCGAAACAGAAAATTCAGTTAATCGAGGCAACTACGTAGAACTTCTAAAGTACACAGCCGAATATGATCCTCTTCTTGCGGAACATATGGAAACCTCTACTGTATTTAAGGGACTGTCTAATCGGATATAAAGTGATCTCATTGAAGAGGTTAGCTCAGCTCTTTTAGAGGCTATAAAAAGTGAAATAAAGGAGGCACACTTTGTAGCTGTATTAGTCGATGAAACCACAGATGTTTCAAATAAAGCACAGTTCTCTATAGTTCTGCGTTATGTGTACAATGGAGAAGTCAATGAGAGATTTTTAGGATTCACTGACGTAAGTTGTGATCGACATGCCCAAGTTATTGCAGAGCTCATTCGCCACTTTCTAACTGAATTTGAATGCAGTGAAAAACTAGTTGCTCAAGCGTACGATGGGGCAGCAACAATGGCCGGAAATTTAAATGGAGTACAGTCCATAATTAAAATTACTAATCCGCAAGCTCTCTTCGTCCACTGCTATGCTCATGTTTTAAACCTTGTTTTATTTTATGCTATACTCACTTGTTGCACCCACCACTAGTCACTGTGACACCGATTAGCGCTTTCGAACGTACCCGTTCATCATCAGATCGTAACTGCCACATCCGTCCCTAACTCCACCCCCTTATACACCTGCCTCTACCGAGGACGTCCACGTCACTGCAGGTGAACCCTCTGTCAACACTACTTCCTACACCGGGCGGAATCATCAACCCATGTCTATGTTTTCTTTCTTACCGAACCTACCTTTTCACGTTTTATTATATTATAAAATATTTCTTCATTTTCAAAATTTATCTTAATATTAATTAAATTATTCATACCTTTTCCCTTTCTTTTATAATTTCTAATTCTTCTATGAGGTTTCTTTCCATCGTATTATTAACTACCTTTATAATCTCAAAATTTTCCAACGGATTATTAAATTTATGATTCTCCTCTATAAAATGCCTAGCATAAAGAGAATTCGTTGTCCTATTTCCCTCTCCTCTCTTGTGTTCTCCCAATCTACTTTCAAATCTGCGGCCCGTCTCACCCACGTACACTTTTTTACATTCTTCACACCTTAATTTATATACACCATTCTTCTGCAAAATAGGTATGGTTTCTATATTATTATTTTTTATTTTATCAAATACTGTTTTACACCTTTTTATTGTTACGTCCACACCATACTTCTGAAAGCACGTACAATTTTGCTCGTCTGTGTTCCTATGTATGTTACTCAGCCCAAATACTTCTTCTCTTCTTTCTGTTCTACGTCTTTTTTCTTTTCAGTACTTTCCATCACTTTGTCTACTATGCCCGTGTTATAATTATTCTTCTTCACTATTCTCTTTATCATTTTTAATTCTCTCTCTTTTCTTTCTTTATCTTTCAAACATTTCTGTACTCTATAACAAAATGCGTTTATTGCCGCTAATTTATATCTGTATGGGTGATACAATTCTTTCGGAATAATTATATCCGAATATGTCTCCTTTCTAAATACAGTATGTCAAATTCTAATTTTTTGTTATCTTTTATATGTATTCCTATATCCAAATAATTCAAATTCTTATCACCAATTTCTTCCTTGAACTGTATATTTTTTTCTTTAGAAATATTCACTTCTTTTAAAAATGATTCTATTTTAGAAGAGAGTAGATTGTAGAAATCCTCAGACTTTGAGTTATATAGATTACGCAACAAATGTACAGTGTTTAGCGGTGGCGACTGGCGGTTGCAGTAGTCGGTTGAGTGGTTGGGGAGGGGGGTTAAAAGAACACGTTAAACGGGGGGGGGGTTATAATGTCTCAAATATGCCATACAAGGTGCACGCGGCAGTCAGTTTTGGTCACACTTTTGGTGAAAATAAAAGAGGGCCGCTGATTTATAATTTGTTATGTTGTTATTTTCGTGGCTGCATATAAACTAATAAAGCTGAAATTAGTGTATGCATTGTGATTAGATTCGTGAAATAACAATTTGGCCGTTGGAAGTGCTAATAAGAAATTATTCGAAGTTATACGTTAAAACGCGCACTTTTGTTACAATACCTTTAGTATATTGTTAGTTTGAATCGTACAGTAGAAAACACTATAAAAATATGCAGTACAAAACCTCACTCAGTACATCTATTATCACTACAATATACTAAACTTAAGTACTAAAATATGCGAACGCTGTTACAGAAAGCTTTACTCCTTATAACATATAGGCCTATATGATACTTTATTTTATAAATTCTGGCCTAGTGATTTTTTCGTTTCTAATTCACTGAGAGGTCACAAAGATATTATTTTTGTTTACGAACAGACAAACATATAAGATAATATACTGTTTCCGTTCTTAGCTTAATCCTTATGTAAACAAACAGGCGTGGCACATCTGAAACGCTATTTGGTACTTGAATTAGAGGCGTGTCACTGTGACAGAAGTAGTACACACAGAGTAAGCGTATAATATTGATACTGTATAAACACACGTAAATTGTAATAATTAGTCGTGACCAAAGTAAAATTTGTGTGACTGTGTCAGACCGACAGTGAAACATTTTATAACACCAGTTAATTGATTTTTTTTTTATTAATCGTTTAAATATCGCAACAAACAAAAAAGTAAAGTTTTCTTAAAACGAAAATAGAATCTGTGATAATTACTAGTGTACTGAATACTATCATTTGCTGGCAGAGAGTAATACAGTGCCTTCCATATCTGTGTCTGAACTTGTGTCATCACTTGAGTCAGCGTTATTGTTAAAATTATCCATTGTTCACACCGACGTCGGTAATGTGGGCCAGTTGCCATAGCTTATCATCTTCCTTGATTATATGCTGCATACAATGACTCCACTTGTCCTCCGTTGTTTCATTTGCCGCCTTCTCAATAAATTGTTTTATATCAAGCAGCTAATGTTGTGTTGCTACATATCTTTTCAACTGGCTCCATATTAATTCAGTACGATTCAGGATACAGTGATAAGGAGGAAGTCTTAAAACGACGTGCCCCGATTTAAGTGGCAAGTAACTCCCACATGACTATACAGACATTCTGCACATTCGCGTAATTCATTATTGTGCGAACAGTGTCAACGCCCCTGACCAATAGCGTTTCAGATTAGATTTGCCACGTGGGTTTGTTTAGATCAGGATTGAAATAAGAACGAAAAGAGTATAAAAATGTATATATGTATATATAAATGGATAAAAATATTTATTGTTGCTTAACCTTCCTGTCTGGTGGTAGTAAATTGGAAACCGTCTACAGACAGCAATTAGGCCTAGGGCGCACCTTACCTTAGATGCACACTGTATTACGTTGAGTGTAGCGTAAATACGTTTAACAGTAGGTAGGAGCAGTGGCGGCTCGTCCATAAGATTCAATGGTGCAGTGAACCCCCCTAAATAATTTAAATATGTTTAAGGATTTGTTGAGATAATGGTTTCATATTTAATTAACAAGATTTGCGGGATTAATCTTGTTGACTGAACAGTAATGGATTCGCGTAGTAGGCGAATTGCTCGCTACTATTGCTTGGAGGTGCAAAACAGCTCTCAGCACCTCCTGGACTGTGTAGACAGCTTTGGAGGGGAAAATCAGTATACGCAAAATTACATTCAACAGTCGCTAAACCCGAGTGTTAGCGACAGAGACGAATAGTTCCGACGAGGGTTAACCCCACTGACTGGGAATTTTAACATTTTCATAATACCGCCATTTGTCATTATTATGAATCTTATCACATGATTTGTCAGTTTACAGTCATTGTGTCAGATTTCTCTATTTCATTTAGAATGCAATGAAAATGTGTGCAGTAAAGTCTTAAAATAAAATAAAACAGTGAAGTAATTGTATTCCGAAAATAAAGCGTGTTTAATGTAGTCATTAATTGTATTAACGTTAAACTGATCAAAGCGTGTATAAAATTCAAAGTGTTTTTCTGGTATTTTGGTGTATTAAGTTTTCAGGTATTTATTATTTTTGTGTTCAGTTCAATGATTTGGTAAAATAAATAGTGTTCAATCTATTTTCAAAGCAAATTTTTCTTCTCTCTGTCTCTCTGTCTCTCTCTCTCTCTCTCTCTATTAAAGATAAATGCAAAATTAGGGAACTCGGTAGGCCGATTCCCGTTTTAAATATTAAACAGAAATATTTAACTATCCTCTTATTTTAACTATATATTCTCAGATTAATTTGCAAACAGCATAAACACAACTTAATATTAGGCATACTAAAAGTTGTCAATAATTATGTCTTCATGTTGAGACCCACCCCGTTGTGACGATTTTAAATATATCGAAAATCGCACAAATTAAAATTTTTAATTTTAATAAGTAAGAGTATCATACACCCTTACCTATATCCAGATTCCTGAATCAACTTGAAACTTTCCAGTACCAACACGCCAAGAAAGGTATTAAGTAAAGAATAATAATAATTATTATTTTAATGATTGAAAATGCGACTATATAAATAAAGAAATCCCTAAGTCATAATAAAGTAAACATAAAGTATTTACATTCTAATTAATGGATAATTATTAATATATAAAGTACGAACTATTTTCTTAGTGCGTAAATACGCACCAGCTTACTGAGCCCTCGCCCCTAAACTATACGCGCATTCGCCAGTAGAACTTCGCCATGACAAGATGTGAGTTTTGGTGTTGTGTACATACACGTAAGTGTATGTCCTTAAAAGTATATCCAGCGTGAGATGGTTTTATTGTGAATAATGTAGTGTGTAGAGTTAGTGAGAATACATACAGAAAGAAAAAGGTAGCCAACACATCTCTTTTTAAAATATAAAATGTAAGTGTAAGATAGGTAACTACTAGACTTTAGTACTGCAAAGTGAGAACTATAATTAAAATAAAAAAATGTGAACTACAAAAGTCTGGACCAAGCAAAGTGAAACTACAACGATTGGAACTTCAAGTAAACAACCGATCTTCGAGAGCAGAAATAATCAACCCGATGTAGATTCACCAGGAACAACGTACTCCACCCTTAGAAGACGACAGGAGATGCCCCAAGGATACAACAACAACCTCATATGAAATTCAGGTGATATCAAACCACAACTTTTGTAAATTTCGCCTTAATAAAAGAAGTAACAAAGAACTTTAAAGAACTTTAGCAATGTAAAGAACAAATTATCAGATTTGTAAATTTTGTAATTTTGTAATGAAGTAATAGTAACCGCAATGTATAGATAAATGTAAGATAATAATGTGGAGTATCACCAATATTATTCTTCCAATAATATGGTTGAAGTTTTGATAAATTAATTATTTTGAGAAAGTTGAGACCCGGATCCGTGGTATTAAAACTAACATCTATATGAATAAATTTTGAGATAAAACGAATAATATACTTAAGATCTTTGAAGCAGTAAAAGCAGAATTTACTAAAATAACTTTTCTTTAAAATCAAGCATAATATTTGAATAGCAATAAAGAGATGTTTTCGCTAACACCTAGTGAGTGAATAAATTCATGCAAACCTTGTCAATTTCCTATATCATAATTGTTTTGTAATTTGTTGGTAAGTATTTTTACTAACAACGGCAGCTAGTTTAATTTACTGGTAAAGAATTGAACTAGTTCCCGACTTTTGTGTTGTCTTAACAAGGGAGACGGCACACCGTGTGTGATTTAGAATGGGATAATTGCTCTTATCTTAGTAGAAACACTCAGACATTGAACCCCCAACTGTCAGAACCACGAGCCGCCACTGGGTAGGAGTAACTGGCGTTTTGAACGTCAGTAATAGATTTTGTGCGTGTGTGTGCAGATATTTTAGTATAACATAAGAAATAAATACATGGAATACAGCAGAGGTAATATTATTCTATAGAAAGGGAGACAGAAACCAATGTGAGGATTACAGAGGAATTAGTTTACTTAACGATGCGTACAAAGTATATGGCCGAATAGAGAATAATCGACTAAAGAAGACAGCTGACAACATATTGCTAGAAGTACAGAAAATATTCAAGGAAATGAAGATCTTGTACGGACAATGTCACAATAATAGAAAAGAGGAGGGAATATAATCTGGAAACTCACATTGGTTTCATTGATTACGAGAAAGCCTTCGATAGTTTCGACAGAACAAAACTATGGGAAATTATGGACAGACGAGGTTATCCCGAACACTTGATAGGAGTTATTCAAGGGCTATACCAACAATACCAACATAGTAGAATTGTAACACTGTGCGTATAACAATTAATAAAGGGGTTCGACAAGGGTGTAGCTTATCACCCACTTTATTTAATGTATATAATGTATTTGTGTACGTGAGTGTGTGTGCGTGTGTGTGTGTCTGTGTGAAGGAGTTGAAACAGTTTGTTTTGCATCAACATTCCTACAATCTGTATTCAGCTATAATATATTTTACTACGTTATATGTAGACATGTATATGTATAAATGTTTTACGTACCAATTCTAATATATAATTGTTGATTACGCCTTTTATAATTAATTACAAATACCGTTAAGGAACTTCTACATGATCAGTAATTTAAATTGTAATATTGTATAAATTATGTTCTAGGGTATTATTACTTTCTTGATGTACCGTATTTAAGGAAAATAACATGTAATAATGCAATTATTTTGATGATGTAAAACAAACTGTTTCAACTACTTCACGCATACGCGCACACTTACATACACAAACACAGTCACTCAACTAATTTATCTGTTGTGTTTGATATTTTCTCTTGTATCCGTACACAGGTCCTGATGATGACAATGAATATTGTCGAAACGTCGACACAAATAATTAAACATTTTTTTAACCCCTTCATCATTAAAATTCATTGATTGACGGCCATTACGAAATTAAGGATATGTTAATAAACGTGTAACGTAATGAATAAAAAACAGGATTTAAAAAAAATACTTATCACTTATTCTGTGTTTGTCGTACTTGTAACATTCTGCTTATAAAACCCTCTGGCCTGTGAAATGAAAATATTCTTAAGAACATTCCACCTTTTTAAATATCCTTTTTATACAACTAAATAAATTCTTTAATTTCACTTCGTTACAATAATTTTTATTTCCTATATCAGTGGTTCCCAAAGTGGGGTCCGCGGACATTTTTAATAAAAAAAGAATATACCGTAATTTTCTCCGATTTTTTATGCTTTAAAATCAAGATTTTAGAATCTTAAAACAATTAGTAGAAGTGTCCACTATATTTTATTTTTGGTTCAAACTGATTGTAATTGTCAATGTAATTTCAAAGTAAATGCTTTAATAATGTCTTTAAATCATGTCGTGTAGCAGATCTGCTTATCAGCCGAACTGATTAGAGCGCCGCATCAACGCAGAACTGATCACGCAGTTTCAGTCCACGTATAAGCACTGTATCTCGTGTATAAGCAATGTATCTAAGCAAAACGTTCTTCCTCTATAATATGTGAAGAAATGGGAGTAGCCACAAGCAATTGTTGATCCACTGTGAAGTACGATGGCTTTCGCGTGGAAGGATATTGGAACAGATTATTTGAACTGAGGGATGAAGTAAAACTCTTTTTATTTGATTCCAATAAATAATGGCTCCCATGTATACCACCGAAGTAGCTTAGGAGTAGACAGGGTAGGCTGCCTAATGTGAGCCGTACGGCATACAAGGAAGGCAGCGTGGCCAGCACTACGCTTCAGCCGCCCATTATTATCCCCAGGATGTTATTCCAGGTACTCCCTACTGAGCCGCCTTTTGATTCCAATTTCGGCCTTAAAGATAGGTTCCATGACTTTAACTGGATTTTGAAGCCATCGTATCTTGCTGATACCTTCAGTCACCTCAATGGACTCGCTTTGAGCCTGCAGGGATCTAGCATCACAATTTTCCAGGTTCGAGATAAAACAGAGGGGATAATAAAAAAATTAAAGCTGTGGATTCAGAGATTTGACTCCAAAATCTAAATATAAGTATATCACTACCAACTTGGAACATTGTGTTCCGAGTCGGTAGTGATATAATGTACTTATATTTACTTAATCAACGGACATGTCATGGACAACAAAATCCAAGATTCTAAAATCATTGAACAATTCCCTTCCATGACAGATTTCTTCCAGATGTCAGGAGAAAATGTTCCAAAGGAGATCCTTAAGGAGATTATTAAGTCTCATTTGGAGCAGCTGCACTCGCAGCTAAGAGAGTATTTTTCCGTGACGGATGATAGTGACATGTGGATAAGGAATACATTTGTTGATGGGCTGTCAACTAACCTCTCTCTTACACCACAAGAAGAAGATTCATAGCCAGAACTTCACAACTGACAGTTTATTAAAGTCACAGTTTTCACAATTACAGCTATCTGACTTTTGAATATGTAATGACTGACTATCCTGAACTCGCAAAAAAAAGCTATGAAGTGTTTAACTGTGTTTGCCTCTACTTATTTACGAGAAGCCTCATTCTCCCAGCTCACGTACTTGCAATCAAAGTAAGAAATAAACTTAACATTGAGAGTGACTTAATATTTAAATTATCTGACTTTAACCCAATACTGCACAGCTAATTGTTCAAAAGCAACTTCACTGTTCAGAACAAAAACTATGTTTGATATCATTAATATTAGAATTTTTCAAGTTAAGAGTATTTTGATTTTAATACATTTTAATTAAAATGTGAGAGTGTGTATCATATTTACTGTTTGTTTTATTTTAGAACTCAGACGGGGTCCGTGAAATTTTTAAATTTTTTGTGGGGGTCTGCGGACCGAAAAGTTTGGAAACCCCTATCCTATATCGTTATCATGACACAGAAAACCATATTTTGGGTACAGGATGATTATGTTTTAGTGCTAACGGAAATAACATTGATAAGCGGTTTCTAAACCATTTACAGTGGAACCTCACTAATTCGTCTCCCTCTGTAATTCGTCACCCACTCTAGCTTTTTTTTCTTTTTCTTTATTAACAAGCAAGTAACGTATATGCTCTAACTATAACCGGGGTAAACCAGAATGGTACTGATTGTGGCCGGCGTTCTAGTAATAGCCAGGGGAACGAACTGCGGAAGGTATTGGTTCCGACAATGGGTATTTCATACTTGTGTACTTCTGTACAATGATAAAGAAGATGACCAGCCAATAAAACCTGCAATCTTGTACTCTTCTATTCTGTCTAGTGGTAATAAATTATATATTATATTTACTTTCGTCTTTATTTTGGAAATAACTGTTAAGTATTTCTTACAGTTTCTTTTTATATTATGAACCGTTGTTCAAATATTAACTATTTTGCAAGTAAAATTATATTGTATTATCACCTTACGCACGTTTCACTGATTAAATCAGCATCATCAGAGGTTAATATATGAATAAGCAAACAACTGAATTGATTCGATTTCATTATATAAATATCGGTATGGAGAACCATACATGACTTCCATGTTCTAAGATTTATATTTAAAATCATTTTCGAAATGAAATGTTTCCATAGAAACTACTTCTTTCTTCAGCCTTAACCACAGTACTGTGGTCACTAACGTATACCACCTCACGTTAGCGCACTCGATTTTCACTGATTGTGGCAGTCGATGGCACTGCCGAAACGTCTGGTTTTGCAGAAAACATTGGACCGCGGCCAAACAGCCCGGGAAGGAATTTTAACAACAAACTACTTCTTTGTTGCCAACAACGTAGTACACAAAAAATTATCCCCTCCCCCTTCAACTATCACTTTCATCTATATAAAATTACCCCATCCCCTTTCAACTACCGTTTTCATTTATAGATATTTCATCTACCTTTCTACAGTGGATTATTATCACCTTCTTTTCAGGATACTTTATTTATCAAAATTAAGTACTTTACTCTTGTTAAAACATAAAACGTTGCAGGTAAACTACCCTTTCCCCTCAACTGATCTTCACAAAAATCAATAGGCCTTGAGTCCTCTACAACTCAGGCACATATGCAAAAAATTATTTGGTTCCGTTTGAATTTGCGGCAGTTATCGTTCAGCATAGAACAATTTCTACACACACACACACACACTTTTCGGAAAATGACTTTTCTTCATGTTTGATGGTAGTACAATCAGAATCAGCCCTTATCTCTAACACGATTTTTTCACCACCACCATATTTCCATGTCCTTATGGAACATGGAAGTAAAATGACTGATAATCGAATTTAATATAAAATAATCAGATGATTATACTGTAATTATTATAATATTATAATTATGTGATAAATATTATAAATGTTAAAATAATAAATATTATATAATAATAATAAATAAGAGATGCTATATAAATAATGTAATAAATAATAAATATTATAATTAGGTGATGATACAGTATAATTTTACTTGCAGAAATAGTTAATATTTGAAGAACTGTTCATAATATATTTACCTTACAATAAATAAATATTAGTAAATTATACCGAACAGAATTTATAAATTGCGTGTCTATTTTTTTTTGACAAAATGTCATTTTTTATCTTTTTATTTCTGGGCCAGTTTAACATTGTTTTTAAAAAACAGTTTCGTTGATGATTATAAATTTAATTTTGTAGACAATACATACCATTTCCCGTTCCAACTGACACACGTTAGGCTTACAGTGGACGGATGCAGTCAGCACAAGCGCACACACCAGCACGAGAGAAGAAGCGTTCATGTTGTCACAGTCAGCGAAGCAAACAGTAGGCCTACTCCTTACAATACTATTTATACTACCGAGATTAGTCTACCCAACCTTTTTAAGCTTTTTGTCTCAATATGGAATTTCCAACAGTATTTTGCTCAAATTTCCGTATGTGCACTATTAACAGAAACATAGACTTTGTTACCAGGAAAACTACTCATAAATATTTTATAAAAAGAGAAAATGGGTTTGTTTTGTTAATAAACAAGAATAAAGTTATCAAAGGGGATCCGGTCAGTATTGAACAACATAAGGGAACAAGTGATTGACGCAGTCAGCAACAAGCGCATACAGAATCCTTCATCTTGTTACAGTCAGTGCTCGACAACCAGTGAAGCAGGCGGTACGCCTTACAGTGCTATTTGTACTAGCGACAATACTCCATCGTTTTCAAGTTTCTGTCACGTCATGATGTTTTTTGTCAACAATATTAAGACTCACATTTTCGCGTACTATCGCCAGAAACTTAGATTTAGCTATCATAAAAACCAATCATTGACGTTTAATAAAAAGAAACAATGTGATAAAAATTATTGTAGCGTATCAATGAAAAACCAAGTCACATTTGAACAACCGGTAATGCGAACAGCAAAAACTCTAACATTGATAAGTGACATAAAGGCGCACTTTGGTAGTTTCTTACAATATTTATTAACAAGCTCTTACAGTCGTTTTATCCCACCAGCGTCTTATCACGGGATTATGTAATTTGCGCATTTTACTGATGGTGAGTAACCTAGTCGGTGGATTTGGCAACTAAAGGCAGTCGCAATCTGTACCTCCTCTCTCCCTCCCTCACTCTCTCTCTCTCTCTCTCTCTCTCTCTCTCTCTCTCTCTCTCTCTCTCTCTCTCTCTCTTTCTCTCTCTCTCTCTCCCCCTCTCTCTCTCTCTCTCTCTCTCTCTCTCTCTCTCTCAACCGTCTTACTCTCTGCATTTCTCTCAGGCCCCTTTTGTGCATCCGATTTATATCGTACGATACGTTTTGCATCCGATTTGACTCCGATTTTCATCGTGCGTAAAAAATATCGGGGGTCTTTTCCAGTAAGTGTCTACAAACAACTCTCACAGCGGCCCGGCAAGCTCCCCCACCAATGTTCCCGCCAGTCCCTACCCCTACAGTAGCGGTGTGAAGGAGGAGTGATTATACATTACACACATTCATATGACACACGCACGCCTAATATAATACAAATTATATAAAAAAGGTATATGTATAATAAGTATATAATAACAGGTATTCGTACGTGTTAATTTTGGAACGGTTTTGTTCGTACTTGTTATTTTCAAATACTAGTTTAGCACACCTCTACTACAAACCAGTTGGCAGACGATCTGTGGGTAGGCCCTGGAAGAGATGGCTGCAGTGAAGACGGAACAGGCTGTAAGCCTACACCGTGAAGTGACGACGACGACAATATACAGTCTGTGTAGTGCAGCAGATATCTTTGAACATATATCTGAAAGTGATGGAGTGAAGATATAAAATGTTTCGGCTATCTGGACAAGAGTTATTCTGATGGCCGACGTTCATGATTTCAACTGCTATACCTAGGGCAATAAATAACAGGCGGCGAGGCGTAATGCTGGCCGCATGATCTTCCTTGTACGTCACACGATTCAACAGTTGGGAGCCTCTCCTAAGCAATTTTAATGATATCAAAAAGTAGTCTACTTTGATATTATGAAGACGGTATGTATGCTGGACGAGTTGGGTCCACGAGTTTCACTTATAACACTTGGGGGCGGGGGGACAAAGATAGTTGTGAGATTAAAGAATTCACGTTGAATTACACGAATGCTAAGAACGTAACACTTAACGTGTACACTATGACGCCAGTTCTGCAAGGCGAAGTTAAGAAAGTACCAGTAAATTATAACCACGTAGCCTGAGATATTAACGAGAAGAAGCTGGTAAATATATTTGTTACGACGGTCTCACTGATCGTCGTGTGGTACGGTGGAAACAAAATACAGACACCAATGAAGTCACTAATCACCAGCTTTAATTAATCACAATTAATAATTTGTAATCAACTCGTACAATAATTCAAGTCAAATTTGTAATGCAATAATAATGTCAAATAATAGAGTTGTACAATAATTATAACACAGTAAACACTTTCCACTAATCTTCAACAATGACTCGAACCGCACTTATGAATAGCTCACTGTAACTGACTGACAAAGCCAGCCGCTCTCCCTTATATTATACAGGTAGCGCAAGTGTTCCAGAATAACTTTCCATCCTTACTGTGGCGTGCCAGGTCAATGCGTATTTACAAGTGCTCTCCAGAACACTCTGGAAGGTACTTTAGTCACGTTTGCAAAGATATCAACAATTTTATTGAAGTCAATATTTTGTGCTGTGCCGTTCTCGATAGAGAAAAGAGCCAAACTACTAAGTCGTTGCTGGGTGCTTCGTAAAAAATTCTTTATTAGTTTCAGTTTTGAGAATCATCTCTCAGCTTTGCTACTGTCACAGGGACTGTAAGGTACATCAAAAAAACAGTGATGACACCTTGGTAGCTTGAAGCTAAGGAACTGTTTTCAATTAAAAGTAGGTTTTGCAAGCTGTTTCACATCTGATGCTCTAACTGTGATCTGAAAGCACTTCTGACCGATAACAACTGCGACTGAAACAGTGGCGATATATCATTAGAAAATCTTTGTGCAAATTTACCAAATAGTGCAAGTGTTGAAAACAGCTTTGGAGAGAATTTGACTAATGAGTACAAAATTGTTATACGAGCTGACAGAACGCCATCTAGACGTAGACAATCATAATTATATATTGAAATACTTATTGAAAGTCGGATATTCGCGTGCAAAGCCCGCGGGTAACAGCTAGTCATAGGATAAATGACAGCCACTCTAAACTTGCTCTTAGGTTCTGTCAATCTTTGGCCTTCACAGAGTTTGCCAAAGTGTTTTTTCACCTTTCTGACTCTTTTGGCAGAGAATTCATCATCTGTAATTCCCCACTTTGAACATATCTTTCTAGCTTCTTTAACGATCATTTCAAAGGAATTCCGAAGATCCATTACTTCTATCAGTGCATTTCCCAGAAGATCGTAGGCTGTCATTATATCTAAGGACTCAGCTTATAAAGTTAGAAGCAATGCGTATTTACAAATATTGATACAGTATGCTCAAAACGTGTCGTTTTTAATTAATTAGTATTTGCCTCTTGGGGATTCCCGGGAGGCTGATTTGTCTTTCTGCCTCCCGGGGGAGTGCCTCGGCTGCCCCAGCCTAGCTACGGCCCTGTTTTCTGTGTGATGGTCACTGGAAAGGCGCGATATAGCAGCGATTAAACGGTTGGTTCATGATAATAGACAAATTGGAGTTCATGATGTTGAAAATGAGTTAAATGTAAGCCACGGTTTAGTATTTTCAATCCTTGAAAAGACATTGTAAACTTTCAGTGTGTGATTTTTTTTCACAACACATAACGGTCACAAATCAAGCCGTTAACTTGAAGATCATTGTTTTGGGGCGCTAAACCATCTATCATACAGTCTCCAAACGTTTTCTTTTTTTTTCATTAAAGAAGAACTAAAGGTAAATCTTCAGTTTTTCAGCTGAAGAGGTTATTCAAATAATGCGAAACTGGAGGCACACGAGACTGAAACTTTTTTCCGGGAAGAAATTCAAAGTCTCGTTTAGACGACTACTTCATCATCATCATCATCATCATCATCATCATCATCATCATCATCATCATCATCATCATCATCATCATCATCATCATCATCATCTTCTTCTTCTTCTTCTTCTTCTTCTTCTTCTTCTTCTTGTATTGACATTACAGTCCAGTGTTGGTTTTAGCCTTTCCAACGATTTTTCTTCATTCAGCCCTCATTAAATAGTGTTCTCCATCTTATAATCCGCATATTCCTCAGATCCTCCTCAACATCCTCGATCCATTTCTGCCTTGGCCTTCCTCTTGATCTCCTATCTACTGGTCTTCATTCTAGATTTTTTCTTGTAATTCTATGTTGTTCCATCCCCAAGCCAGGCTAACTTTCTACTCTTTAGCTCCGTACAGGCTAAACCTTACTATATCAGCTCCGTGTGTTTGATTATTTATTTCATGATTCCTTTGTATTATTCATGAGCCGTCGTTATTTCGCACTGGTCCAAACATTTTTCTCAGAATTTTTCGTTCAAATATGCTTAGATACAGTTCGTCTTTTCACGTTAATACCCAGATCCTATATGCAAATGTTACAACAGGTCTGATTATGCTTTTGTATATTTTTAGTTTTAATTAAAATTTTTTCAGTGCTTTCGACTCCATTAATTTTGACTAGGCGTAGTAACAGTGGTTACCACTAAGGATTCTCGCCTGGATATCACTGTTTGTGGTGCTAGTGTAGTTTATTTGTGAGCCTAGGTTGGAAAATTCGCTTGCCTGTTAAGAGATGGACTCCGCGACCCGCCTTGAAGGGTATTACACTTCATGGGACCCAGAAGCGTGGGCGCCGGCAAATTACCAGTTTATAATCATCAAGTATATAATACGATATTACCAGTTTATTTGTAATTAATGCTTGATGCCTTTACTTGGTGAAAATCCATTGTAAATTATAGTAAAAAATAATAAAACCATAAAATAGTTTTTGTGATTTCCACTCGTCATACAGCTGTTTCGGCAGCACAGTGCCTTCATCAGATGGTATAAGCTGACTAATTTTCGTGCAAACAATACAGAATATAAAATATAATACAAGTGCTGTTGTATAGAGAGCGATAGTAATCTCGTGTCAATAAGATTTATACACATTACACAAATATATAACATAACATATACCAAGTCTATTTATACAAATTAAGCAGAGGCGAGCTATTTAGATCTAACTGATCATTTAATAATACATTTAAATATTTGTGTTTATTAATTTCAAGGGAAATGACGAGTGGAAATCACAAAAACTATTTTATGGTTTTATTATTTTTTACTACAGTTTATTTGTTCTAACATCAAGTAATTTAAGCCATATTTTACGCTTAAACAAATTATACATAGTTAATTCTACTTAATACTAAATGTAATAGGTTTTTTAGACAGTAAATAAATTTTCGAGCCCGACATCGCGACCCACTAAACGTTCCATCGGGACCCAGTAGTGAGTCACGCCCCATAGGTTGAGAAACGCTGGGCTAAGTGCATAGAAATACTAAGAGGTTAAGTGAAAAAATAACACAAGTTTCACTTATTACCAAAGTGGAAACAAAAATAACGATTATTAAAATTTGCCTTTTAATAACTAACGATTAACAGATGTTGGTCGAATAGAGAGGGTTCGAAAATTTAAGTATCTAGGAGAAATAATTCAAGAGAATGGTTTAAAAAAATTTGCTATCGAAGAAAGGATTCATAAGATGGAAAGGGCATATGGTATAACCAAAGATATTTACAATAAAAAGTGCATACCTAAAAATGCGAAAGTAAGGCATTATAGTACAGTAGTGAAGCCACAATTCCTATATGCAAGTGAATGTCTAGCATTGATTTATAATTTAGACAAACTAGAAATATTGGAAAGACGAATTATTAGGAAAATATTAGGCCCACGAAAAACTTCGGAAGGTTGGAAATTACAGTAAGAAGTAATGATGAAACATATCAAAGTATAGAAAATACAAACAGAAACAATGAGAAAAAGAGGACTATTATATTTTGGACATTTATATAGAATGGACGACAATAGGTTAACAAAGAAATCAACATCAAGAAATCAACTTTGGGGAAAGAAGTCAACATCAAGTTGGATTAAAGAAGTCCAAAAGGAGTTAGGAAAAAAATAATATACACGCAGAAGAAGCAATTGAAAAAGAAGTTTTTCGGGCAGAAGTGTTAAAAATGGAAGGAGTCCAGGGTAGGAGAGAGAAAAACGCAGGTTCAAAGTGGACTGAAGACAGGAAGAAGAGACACAGTGAAAATATGAAAGCATATTGGAGAAAAAGAAAAGAACAAAGAATAAAGAATTGAAATTAGCATGTGGTCCTTAGATGGCAGATACAAAAAAAAAGAAAAAATAGCCTTTACTTTTTGACCTACCGTTGTACGTTTAAGACCTATCTTATTATTTAAGACCTATCGGTAAGTAAACAATAGTATGACATTTTACAAAGGTGGTTGATAATAATCGTGCAGTTCTGCCAACTAAACCGTCATACTTTGTTAACAGCGGGGATAAACGATTGGCAGAATAACGAACACGCTTTGTTACTCCACACAATACACGTATCGTTAACGGTTGAATCCATAGTAGGTATCCTATGTAATGAATGACGCTGGCTTGACGCGTTCTAATTTAATGCTACCGTCACGGTAAAGCTATGTCATATGGTTTATTGTGTAATCCCGTTTGATATACAGTATACCGGTCTTTAGGTGGAGGTACATTTTCCAGCCTCCAGCCTGCGGAAATGAGTACCCAGGGGCGGAAAGGCGTAATGATGGCCACATTTCTTTCCTTGTATACCTCATGGCTCAATACGGTCACTACCTCCAATACGGTCAACCAGACCGCCTTCTATATACAGTATACCGGTCTTGAGGTGGAGGTACATTTTCAAGCCTCCAGCCTGCAGAAATGAGTACCTAGGGCCGGCGAGGCGTAATACTGGTCACACTTTTCCATGTATGCCTCACGGCTCAATCCACCTATGGTATATTGTGCAATCCCCTTTGATATACAGTACACCGGCTTGAAGACTAGGTACCGGCCTTTAGCCCGCGGAAAGAGTACCTAGGGGCGGCAAGGCGTAATGCTGGCCACACTACTTTCCTTGTGTGCCGTCACGGCTCAAGCCGCCATATGGTTTATTCTGCAATCCTGTTTGGTATAGCCTACGTTGTACCGGTCTTGAAGTCGAGGTACCGGCTTCCACCTTGCGGAAATGATTACCTAGGGACGGCACAGCGTAATGCTGGCCACACATTAAAAAATTTCATTTTTATTTAATTTTATTTAAAAATAATTAAATCATAAGAAAGAGGATACGAAACACGACAATGCGGACTGAGTTGAATGTGAAACCACTAGAAAAGGACGCGGAGACCTAAGCGGAATTGGAAGACTAACTGAGCAAATGGAATAACTCAAGAAGTGTAATTATCACAAATGCGTATTCTGTACGGTAGAATAACAATTTACGTTTCGCTTCTCCTCCTCCTCCTCCTCCTCCTCCTCCTCCTCCTCCTCCTCCTTCTTCTTCTTCATCATCATCATTATCACCATCATCTTCTTCTTCTCGTCCTCCCTTCATGCATTAGACCTACGGCATGTTACGTGCCGTCGTACAACTCATGTTCCACCACCGCCAGAGAAAAGTCAGCCATCTAGTGTAACCACGTACAGTGGTCAACCGAACTGTGGAGAGGAAGATGTGTGTGTGTGTGTGTGTGTGTGTGTGTGTGTGTGTGTGTGTGTGTGTGTGTGTGTGTGTGTGTGTGTGTGTTTCTGTCTGTCTGTGTCCCTGAAATACCTACCTGAAATGAAGACGGTGATTACTTAACCATCGTGCATTTTCCAGATGTAATCTTATGAGCTGAACGCTTCAAGTGTGCATGCTTTCACGGCCGTGGTTCAACATTACAAAAATTATGACAAACTTTAATTAAGAAAGTTGTGTTAGTGGTTATAATCACAAACAGAGTTATCACTGTTGCACACCGCTATAAAAAAATTATTCCGATTAGCTCTTTCAAGCTTCACAACTCGTCGTCAGATCGAAAATTTTTCAAATTTCCGATATGACGATGAGCTGTGAAGCTTGAAAGCGCTAATCGGAATAATTTTTCTAAGTTATAGTGGTGTGCCACAGTGATAATTCTGTTTGTAAAGGTTATGATGTTGGTTTATGATAACAACACTGTCATATAAATTATATATTATTATTATTAGCGGGTGTAGGCCTACTACAGTCTATGCCGCATCCCGCATTTCGATGGTCATTTCCCTCCCTATCGCCTCCCTATCCCTCCAGTCATCATCTTCAATAGCTCGATCTTTCATGCTTTCCCTAATTCCTGTTCTCCATTGTGTTGTCAGTCTTCCTTTCCTTCTCCTGTTTTGTGGTGTGTAAGTCAATGCGTTCTTTGGCCATCGCTTCTCCTCCATTGTCATTACGTGACCACAGATGAAATATAGCAACTGTCTGAATTCTATTCTTTCTGCTGTTGTAAATACCCGCCCTGTTTTCCTTCGTATATCTTCGTTTCTAACATGATGCATTCTAGAAATATTACACGATCTTCTTAAGAAGTCCATTTCCACAGTTTCTATCGTATTTTTCTCTTTATCTAAAAGTTGCCAGAATTCGCAGCCATAAGTTAAAATGGGCTCCACAATAGTTGTGTAGATTGTCCTGGCCCTGCAAGTCTGAAGGTTGAATCGACGTGCCAGCGACTCGTCATTCGTAAAAAAACATAAAGTGCTAGACGTTTTTCTACAAATCGCTTCGGAATAAGGATAAATTATATAAAAAAACTTAAAAAATTCTTAATACAAATAAAATCAGTCGTTTTGGCAGTGCCCACGACGACGGCCTTCTTAAGTGGTGCGAGAAAGAGGTAACGGGACCCGCGAGACACCGAGGTTGTGAACTCACCTCCCTATGCTGAAAGACCAGCAAAGGCGTTTGTTTTTATTATGAATTTGTTTAGGGCTTTCAATAATTTATATAACATTGTTGTTATCACGAACCAGCTTTTCGATGACAACCATAATATTACTGATGTTGGACCACGGGCCCAGTAATTGTTTTCCAGTCAAAACTCTTTCTCTTTTTTTCATCTCTGTCTCTTTGGTAGCATAAAACGACAATATACGCTTTTAGTTCTTGTTTGTTTAGCTGCCTCGTGCTCTCTTTCCCCCCTCTCACTCTCTCTCGCTCTCTACTCCCTCCCCCTTTCTCTATCGTGCGGTATTCTGTTTTTTGTTGCTTTGAGATTCTGTGTTTGAATAACGGCGCGGACTCGCGCGCGCGTACGTGTGTGGGTGTGTGTGTTGCCCTCGGAGCAGTTAAAACAGAAGGCAGAAAAACACGGTTAATGGAAAAGTTCTGTAGCTCTTCAGTTGGGGATGCATGATGAGCTCCCCAAAACTATTGCGCAAGATGTGATATTTTACCCGCAGGTAATACGCTGAAGGCGAGGCGTGAATACTGCTGCTGTAGTTACCCAGGGTTGCCACCTGCTGATATTATGTAAAATGAAAATCTGGTTCAAAAACTAGGACAATCCAGTACACCTAAAACAATAAAAGAATCTAGCGTATTTGATGTGTTATTAGAATGTCATTTATAATAAAATTGTACTATATTTTCGACAAAACATAAAAATGATTTTCGAAATGACTTTTTGGCTTGAGTAAACCCCAATTTTAGTTTATAAAATACACTTAACGTGATTTAATGATAAAAATAAAACGTGTATACATATTCAATGCGCTACTTTTATTTATTATGAAAAAGTGCAATTTCCTCAATGAAAACTTTGTTTCATTTGAGTGAGAAACAGTTATAAGTCGCTTATGATTATCGTACTTCTGCAGATGCCAAACATTCATTTTGAAATTTCCAAAACGTAATACTACTCTCAGCTGTCAGTTGAAGACTGTCTTTAATTTGATATCTAGCATGAATTTTTGCGATTTTACAAAAATGTTTACCCACTTTTTGGGCCTTACGTCTAACAATTTTGAAATTAAAAAAAAAGCTACTACACTGATACTGTAGTTAATAGTCCCTTTAATTTGACACTCCACATGGGCTTTTGCGATTTGTTTCACAACGTTCACCCTCCCCCCACATTTTAGCCATCACTCTCCTATTTTTGGGGAGATCAATCTCAAAAACAATACGTTTCTATAGTGCAAAAGTATGGACACGTGTGCCAAGTTTTACGAAAATCGATCGAAAATCGTTTTGAAATGTTATCTTGAGATATAGGCCTTCCCCAAACAGACAAATAAATAGACCAATAGACAGACAGACAAATGCGAAACGGTCGAGTTAAAACTGAACTGGCTTCGCTCGTTCAATAATTAACTTAAATTGTGTTATTTAGTGACTGAATGAATTTTGCAGCAACCTATTTGTGAATATGAAAACATGTAACATTTAAATATTTATTTAATAATTGATATGAGGGAAATATTCCATTACACGATGTTAAAAAAAAATGGAAACATAGTTATTAGAATAGTTGGAGTATATTATTTATACTTTGTAGTTAGATATTACACAGAGGTATTCATTTAAACCAGACGCCTTCAGTTCGACACAGAGTACGGTCGCTTTTTAATGACTGCATTAATTATTTACGCGTAGTGATTACTGCGAAATTGCTGTCCTGGTTCTACGTAACGAGACGGTGTTTAACACGACCCCGCGGAACGGCGCGTAATTGAAAACTCTTTCCTCTTTGACGTCATTAATTATTCACAAAGAAGTATCATGTTTCGCAGCTTGCGTAATTTGAAAAATGTTGACATATGTGCCCAGTGAACGAAGCCGCGGAAGGTTTTTTTTTTTTTTTTGGAGGTTTATGTATGATTTGTATTTTCTTTCCTCGGCGCACATCCAGCTACTTGTGTGCACTATATAGGAGACGACCCGACGTTGTTAATTAGCTGACCTGACCTCACTATTCAGACTCGAACTCCTGACCTATTTCTCGTGGAAACTACTCGTTTCGAGTGTCAAATAGCTTCTTCATTCAACGTCGTACCACGCCACTATCTGAAGTATTTCATGAAGGTTTATATTTTGTTGTTGAGATTTTTCTTTCGTTTAGAATAAGCGAAGACGAGCCCCGCTTTGACGCCCACGGGCACTCGATTGGGTGATCTAAACAAACCAAGCTATTTTTACAATATTTATACGTGTGGGGCATGTGTAGTCTCTTTTCTTCGTCTTCCTCGTCTCATCAACCTGTATGATAGTACTTCTGCACTTCTCTTGTTTACGAACTAATCTCTTTACTTCCCTACATTTTCCTCCCTAACTCCACGACCCCCGCCATTCTCTTAAGCAAGATAGCGAACCGTTCAGAATGTCGCAATAAATGATCAACCAGTTTACTTTTACTTTCCACAATTGTTTTCAGCAGGTCTTCTTTCGTCCACTCTTTTCAGAAAGTTTTCCTCAAGTTTTTTCCGCTTTTCATGAACTCCAAGTTCCTGAAACATAAATACAAGTGAAACGTCAAATAAAACTTCTTATAAATTGTTGTTCCTTTCCATAGAAACGCTTACACGTGTCAACATACTCCTGTGCTTGGAAAATGTTTATTTGATCAGTAGCGTATCAATAATTTGGCTTGGTTGGGGGGTATATTAAAGAGGGTATATTGTGTTCACAGTAGACTATTCAGAAGCAGATTCATTGGTAACAACACAAAAATGAAAGTATATAAGACACTTATTAGACCGGTTGTTGCTCCTGGAGGTGAGACATGAACACAAAAAAGGAACAAGAAAGGTTTGAAAGAAAGATTTTACAACGTGCTTATAGCCCGTTTAACGAAGATGATGAATGTAAAATAAGAAATAACCAGGAGATAGATAAGTTATTGATGCATGAGGACGTCGTGAGATTCGTAAAGGCTCAACGAATACAATGGCTAGGTCACTTGGAGATGATGGATGATCGGGATACGTCAAAGAAAATGCTGACTATGGGGGGCAAAGGGTAAGCAGATAGAGGGCAGATAGGATAAGCAACGAAGATATTAGAAATATAATAAACGCAAAAGAGAAAATAACACACACGATTGATAAAGAAGACTAATATGGCACTAACATTTACGTAGGATGGAGAACGAACGGATACGTTATGTAAATGGCAACCTAAAGGAAGAAATTCATTTGATGCGGTTAATAGGTTCAGATACCTGGGTAATATAATAGACAATAAAGGGTGGATAAACACGACAATATGGCAGGATACAGATAAGAAATAGCGCATACTATGCAGACAGTAGACTATTGAGAATCAAACTCACTAGTCACAACACAGAAATGAAAATACATAATATTATAATGTGTATATAATGAAAATACACACTTATGAGATCGATTGTTGTTTATGGAGGTGAGACGTGGACGTAGCGAAAAAGGAATAACAAACGCTGAGAAGGTTTCAAAGAAAGGTTGTACGTCGTGTTTATAGGGCCGGCTAACGAAAATGATAAAAAATAACCACGAGATAGGACATTATAAGATTCGTAAAGGCTCAAAAATTAGCCTACAATGGCTGGGTTACTTAGAGAAGGATGATCGGCTGAGACGATGGATGAGACGTCAAAGAGAATGCTGAAAGCAAGGTGTAAAAAAGCAGAAACAGAGGTCGACTAGGATAAGATAGTTGGACGATATGCTGTAAGATCTCAGAATAATGGACGTGGAGAATTACGCTGAGATGGAAACGGATAGGAGACATTGTAGAAGATTGGCGTTGGATGCCAGGGCTCACGTTGGGCTGTGGTGCTGAAGAAGAGAAGGAGACACACACAGGCCCTGGGCTTTAAATGGGCTGACTGGGCAAAGGGCGCCTGGTCCAAGGAGGCGCCAAGGAAAAACAATACGCGTTAAGACTATAAGACAGTAGACAGTTGAGTGTTATTGTTAAAATTCTAGGAATTAAGGAAACTACGTTTGAATGCACGCCGGCACGCGCCAAGGAATATGTAATGAATAATATATTACGCACGCATATTCTTTTATTTTCAAGAAATGATGTTTTAATTTTTGTTGTGTGTAGCCTACGTAGTGATTAGATCACTTGCAATACTGAAATGCTATCGGTACTAATAGTTTATACTTGGGGAAAAACCAAAATTTACACATTCAACAATGACTTGGTGTGGTGGGGGGGGGGGGAGAAAAGTAGAAAAATGAAAGGGGGCGGCTATAAGAATGCTTTGCCCAGGGTGCAAGGTACCTGAAATCGGAGCCTGGACACACACCTTCTTGATCAACTATTCTTGTGTTTTCTATTGTAGTTTCTTCGATGTGACACGATATTTTTCATCTCATCAAATGGAATATTAGATAAAGTTGGGCCGGAAAGCCATTTTCAGTTATTTTTCTCTTAATAATAATGTCTCCTTTGTTAGCGCCAAAGCAGTCTAGGAGCTAAGCAGTGCAGGCTGTCTTATTTGAGCCGTCCCGGCATACATGGCAGCCAGTGTGCCCAGGACTACGCCTCAGCTCCACATTATTAGGCCTACCCCCAGGATGTTGTCGCGGGCATTCGTTTCCGCAATCTGAGTCGACTGGGGGGGGGGGGGCTGAAAACGCACCTTGATTTTATGATGCGCTTGGGAGAGTTGAATCTGGGATCTCTAAGCTAGTTGGATGAGTGGCCATGCGGCGCCATACCTTCTGGTTTACTAAACCCCCTGTTCTCAGCTAAGACTCCTTCTTCTTCTTCTTCTTCTTATTTTTCTTCTTCTTCTTCATTCTAGGATTAGGCAACATCACCTGTTCCGGTCTCTATTTTCAAGTCATCTTTTGCGTGGTCTTCCGTCATCTCTTTTCCCTTAAGGCGAATATTGTAAAACTTATTGACGTAGCCTTTTCGCTTCCATTCTACCTATATGTTCAGTCCATCTCAGCTTACATTCCTCGATTCTTGCTTTTACAGAGAGTATACCCAAATCATGTCTTATCACATCGTTTCTAATTCTACTGTTTCGTGCACATTCCTTTACGTATCTCAAAAAATTCATCTCTCCAGCTTGTACATGACTTGTATTTTTTTTAGATAATACCCATGTTTCGAAACCGTATAAAAGAGTGAGGACTGCCATAACATTATAGAACTACACTTGAGTTTCTTGTTTTCTCCCTAAAGTTGTTTTAATTGTGTCACGAATCGCCTGAAATCTGTTTATCTTTCTCTCGATGTCCCCCTCAAATTGATATGCAATATTATATCCTAGGTATTGAAAGTGAGATGATTTGCTCCAGCACTTTATAACTGATCGTAATTTCTGATCTTATGGGATTTTTGCCTTTGAAAGCCATTACTTTTGTGCTAAGTCTCCTTGTTTATGTTAAACACATATTAAGTTATGTCTCCTTACATAGCGTTTCTGGTGTCACACCGGGTGCCTTTGTTCTTGTCGATATAGTGAAAATACGACAATTTTTATCTCATAAAAGTGTTTCAGAAAAACGTTTATTCCTCTGTTCGTTGAGAAAAGACACGTAAAGTGTTTGAATAACAACAGTACGGGGGACATAATAGTACGTACCGAAGGGAGAGATATTTAAATCGCTAAGGAATGGAGAACACGGGAAACAAAAGAATTATTGGCATAGTAAGGCGGAACGCTAATGGCGTACACAATTAAATGTGAATAAAAAAGCGATAACGGAGGGAGAGCGAGAGAGAGAGAGAGAGAGAGAGAGAGAGAGAGAGAGAGCCCTAACGATGTAATTACACGGTTTTAAAAACGTTGGGAAATGAGAGACAGATGTAGAGGGAGGACTATGTAAAATGTGAGGCACGAGTGCGAGGAAATGAGAAGGAAAGCAAGGAGGGAGCAATGTTACCGCTTAGTATCTTATGCGAATCATAAATGTCCACCTGTATAACCTTAGGCATCACGTTGCCTGTTCTTAAGCAGGCATTATCATTATCGCCATCGTAATCAACATTTTCATCTTCTTCTTCTTCTTCTTCTACTTTTTTCTTCATTTCTTTCTTCTTCTTCTTCTTCTTCTTCTTCTACTTTTTTCTTCATTTCTTTCTTCTTCCTTTTTTCTATTTCCCCTTCCTCTTCCAATTCTTGTTATTACGCCAAACATGTTGTCATCACATGTAATCAAACGCCAACCAGATTAATTAAAGAATAAAATTATTTTCAAAATTTGCTTTATTCTTGTTACAGTATTTAAAAATTAATAATATGCTCACATTCTTTAAAATATTACGCTTTGCTTAAAGCGAACATGTTTGTGGCAACGGGGAAATGTCGAGTAGCTGTGTGGGGAAAAGAGGTTTGATTGACCTGGCAACACAACACTGCTTTTTCGTTACATCTATTTTGTTGCACAGAAATTAAAGCTGTTGGATGAGAGACAAAATAGGGTGGGGAAGAGATGAAGCCTCGAGCCTGGATTAGGTACAATTGCTGACGCGGTGGGTGACGGACGATGTCTCCCACAAACGATTATCGATGTTTTGTGATTCGGTATACTTTTTATGTCGATACACTTTTCCTTTTCTCCCTTTGTAAGGAGAATATTAAAACAGATTTGTGAGTGTGTGTGCGCGCGCGCGCGTGTGCGTGTTACATAAAGCACAGATAATGGAAAAGTTTGATGCAACAAAGTAGAACAAACCAGACCAGATCGTCGTCGTCGATCGTTGACGTTGGATGTTTTTTTTTAAATTTTCACATCAGTAAATAAAATACAAAACTGAATACTCCGGTCCAAAGTAGAACGGTTTTTATTTGATTTTATTCGATGAAAACGTCTTGAAAGTTTTTAAAGGCTTTAACAAAACTAACTCGTTGAGTGACTGTGTTAATTAATTATTATTATTCCGGAATATCAGAAATGGGGACTAAAGGTTAATATGAATAAAACAAAATATATGGCAATAGGTGACCTTCATCGAGACTTGATATTAGAGTAAGACATGGGGAAGATTTCTATACAGAAGAATACAAGTATTTAGGGGCGAACATTACGGCCAGTGGGAAGCAAGACAAAGAAATCTAATCCAGAATTAATTTGGGAAAGATGGCTATATCTACATAAAATGGAATCCTGTGGAATAAGCAAATTACAGCAGAAACTAAAACCAAATTATTTAAAACCATTGTTAGAAGTATCTTGACTTACGGCTCAGAAGTTTGGACTACTTCCAAAAAAATACAAGGACAAAATTAATGACAGCAGAGATGGACTTTTGGAGACGTTCGGCAAGGGTATCCAGACGTGAGAAAATTAGAAATGAAGTCATTAAGGATAGAATGAATATGAAAAATTCAATTGTTGAATTTATCCAACCAAAAAAATTACAGTGGTATGGACACAAGAAAATAATGACACAGGAAAGATTGCCAAGGATAGTTATAGAATGGACCCCACCAGGAAGAAGGAAAAGAGGAAAACCAACTATCACCTGGATAGAAGAAATTCAGACTATATTGAGGGAACGAGAAACTGAAGAAGATCTTTAGATGGACAAGCAGCAGTGGACGATTGTGTTAATTAATACATTCTGAAATAGAGAATAGGCCTATAAATCGCTGGAAAAAACTGAGTATGTTTGTAACTACTGATGTCAAGCGACGTGCCAGCCTATTTTATAAAGTATTCTTTCCTGCTTCTATAGCGTGTCACATACGCTATATAACACTGGGAACCCGTATTAATTGACTCTGGCCAATTATACAGGCTGCCTTCGTTGTAACAAGCTGAAAATTAATCAAATCACCAAAACAATTAATATAAAAGGAAACTGGGGAGGGGAGACTGTTGATTTATGCACTCAATTTAGTATGTACTAAAGATGACATCTCTTTATTACAGAATAACATTAGTTGCTCTACTTAAAGTTCTCAACATATATGGTTCAACAGCTTACAGTTTACAAGATGATTATATATTTTATTCTTTCAGAAGATGTACATCGGTTTAATTTTCTCCACGGATCCGGGATTGAATATAGTATGTTAATAATGGTCACCTCCCCATATACAATCTTGAAATTGTGCCATATGAAGAATGGACTTTATTTACCTTTTAAAACAATAATGCTTTACAGTTTAAACTTTTACTCTTTTACTACAAATAGTTTTATCAGATTACAGACTACATCTTACATATAATGTCTGTTTTTAAAAGTCTTAAAGTGTTAGTTAAATTGTCTTTTGTTGGTTATAATTTTAGAGTCTCATAACCATGGAAGACAAGCCTCCATGTCACCTGTAGTTTCCTGTAGTTGATGCAGATTTGGCTCTTCGGTCCTCGGTGTGTTTCCTGAAGGTCTGTCGTTACCTTAGTATCCGGTGACGGTGAAGTTCCTGACGTGTGTTAGATCATTCTGGGTGTGGTACTCTCCTCTTAGATGACTGGTAGTAATATTTCGTTGTTAGAATAATTAATGCAAAAGTTTGTTTCACTGGTATTCACTTTACATGATTATTTATTAGTTGAATTTCATCTTATGGTCCTAGTACTGTATTAATTACATAATTTTCTTATTTAAGATTTGGTAGAGATGTCATCGGCGCACAATTTAGTTATTTAGATATTCTTTTACGAACTTTCAACATATTGTAATAAAATATAAATTGGGGTACTTCCTTTATTCTTAAAAGCCCCGCGTTGGGTTCGTCAATTTGTAATAAAATAAATAAAACTTGCTTATTATATTTTATTAGTATTTGTGTTTAAAATATTAAAAGGTTGTAGTTGTTGAAAATTGAAAGCTACTAATTTTATAAAGTAGTTAAAATGTAACATTCGAGGTTACTAAAAGTGTGTTTACAATTGCAGAATTATAATTGTCTGAAAAGAATTCCCTTAGATAAAAAAAATAAAATAGTTGCGTTAATATTATTTAAACACTAACGTTACTTAAATTTAAAAATAAAGTGTACTAGCTGGTCGCTTGCTGTTGGTGACCGTCTTGATGATACTAGCCGCGAAACTCCTCCTCCAGGTTGATAGTCGTCTAAGTTCGTAAAGTCTAGTAATGTCTGGACAATAGAATAAATATAATACACTTTCACGTACCTGTTCGTGTTTTCTGGAAGTTCAATAAGCTGCCAAGACGGTTTACAAAACCAACTCACTTTATCTACAAGGTTAGGTTACCTTGTTTAATAATGGGCGCCACACAGGTTTATTTTGGGAAAATCCCGTGGAAAACCCATTAATAGAATCAAATAATGATTTTGAAAAAATTAAAATAATTGTTTATTGCCCTTATGGCAATGCAATTCAACAATATTTAATCACAACTGAAGGTTGTTTTGATTCTTCTAAATGAATTATTTATCTGTCTTCTAGAAATAAATTAAGTCGAGTTATTCTGTTAATAATGGGGTTTTATTCATACCCTTGATAGAGAATTCAAACAAATATAATTAAAAGAATACAATGATGTACAATTGCAAATATCTTGTTACATACCCTATATAACTGGCTCAGAGCATAAGAAATAATTCTGGTCAAGTCCAGATATGTTTTACTTTAAACATTAATCTTATTTAAATCTCAGGCGTAAGTTCTTTGAAACACAAAAAAGAATGCTCATGCCTACACAATAGCTAATGATTTTCTGATATAATATTGACTAGTAATGCCTTTGAGGTTACTAATATAAAAATAAAATAATAATAACCTAGTTTATAGGTTATGCGTTCGTAGCGCTTGATTCATGATTTACAAAGTTATATTTTGAGATCACTTATGACTAACATCCAACTTAACTATGATTTACAAATTCATTAAATAAATTCAGACATGGTGTAGTACAGAAAATGTTTCAGTGTTATGCGTCAGTACAGATTTCTTTATCAAAACATACAGGTTATGGCGCTCGGAGTAATGAATAAATTGTTACACTGTTACCTTGGTGTTTTAATCTTTTGATTAAAATTCAATTACACCTCAATGATCGGATTATAATGATCATTGTTATTCACTACACTCGCACATGAACAGAGAATCTCGATCCACTTCTGACTAAAAGGATCTTAAATAATGCTATTTAATTATTTCTTCTGTTCGTTATTTTTCTCGCACTAAATGAAATAATACTGCACTTAAACGCACTGGTTCCTTGTAGAATATCTTGTAGTTACTTTTTGTTGTTGTTGACAAGATGCCGTCGATGCACTATTACAATGAAACTTTCAGTTAGAAAAATGTTGATGAGGCGAGCGCACCTTCCGCCTCGGATGGAAGTACAAAAGTGTCTAACGGCAATTAGCCGCTCTTCCTTATATACACTACCGTTTGATCGGCCTTAGGTGAGTGTATTAATTACTAAGCTATTTTCTGATTGGCTCATCCAGGTGTTATGAAAGTGACGTATTGTCTTTTCAACGGTCACCAACGGTTTTTTAACCGACTCCTGCCCGAATGATTGACAGTTGCCGTTGTTGTTAGTGTTGATAAACAGATTTCTTATGCATTTTGTGCAAATGATGCTAACACCTTTCACGCACTTATTATAGTTACGATCTGGGTCGTATCGCTATCAAATTAAAGGATATTTTGTCCCCTCCAATTTGATATAGTTTGACACTTGTTTATTTACACTTTTGCTGACATTGTTTAATAAACAATGTTCAGGTACTCGGCTTTACTCTGTCGTCTGCTAATCGAACCCGACGATTACTTTCTCTTACCAATATTGTTTGTGTTCCACATCGCGTTTTTTCACTTAAACGTTTATGTTAGAACACCATTATATCTGTACTGATATTTATTTACTGAACATTATGATTAAACCTTAACTTTATACATTGCTATGTACTATCCTTACTCACTATGATATTTTGTTTCACATTATTTTGCTCCGTTCTATTAACTAACAAGTGAACTATTAATTATATAACATATTAATAACGCTTATCGCTATGTTTGGGTATACAGACTGATCAGTGTATATGATTTACACTTCTAGTACTGCCTACTAATCACCTTACTGATGATGGTTTGTTTTAGGCCTTGCTGAGGCATACCGTTTGTATCGGACTTCTGCCTTAATAACATTTATTAGTTCACAATTCGGCACTTTGATGAGGTAGCTTATTTGTATAAGGTTCCCTCTTACAAACATGTTTACTTGTCATAAGTATATTTGAGACTGAAATATTGCTTCATTCTCATATTGTGGCCATAGCTAATCTTAGTTCTTGGCATTAATAGTTACTAGTCATGGCTAATTAATTCTCAGCCAAATGCTGATGCTGACCTCACCTTATTCAGATTCTTATTTAAACATTTTTATTAACAAGTCATATTCCATTTCAGTTATTCACTGACTCGCTTGACAGCTTAAAGTGAATTTAATTTGTCCATTAGTTTGTGTCAGTTATAGTATGGTTGTAGTGTCAAGCAGTATTTGGGTTTACTGCTTCTTGTGGCACTTCTTCTTCCTTCTTCTTCCATGGTTCCTCTCTTCTTGGTTACTCTTATCCTTATATTACCTATTTACATTATCGTTATGTATTTATTAAATCTGATGTCATAAGTCTAGGTTATGTAACATCTGGTTATGTTACAATATTTATCTCTGCGTCGCGATCCAACGCTGTGAGCAGCTTACGGCGTGAGCTCTCCATTGCAAGTGGGGTTTGTTTATTGGGGCAGGTAAAGTAACTTCGCGTCGTTTACGCTTCACCATAAAAGTAGTTCCACATTCCGATTAATATCTACCGGTTTAATCTTTGACATATTTAATTATACTACGGTATCCTTTACTTTTTATTTTATTATTGTACATCGTTATGTTTTTTATCAAGTGGCAATTTAATACTATTATTAGTCTTATTCACGGGTAATTATGCGTGTTGATGCCGGTTTCGGCAGGTTAAAGCCGGGTTAATTATTAAGGGGTGTTATCTCAATTTTATTCTCGAATTCTTTTTGGTTTTAAACTATTTATTTTGGGTATTATTGCGGCGTTACATTATCATTTTTTTAGGGGTTTATGTTTTGTTTTAATGTGAGATTTTAAATTATTTTACATTTTTTTTATTTCCTTTTTTATTTTTTAAAATCGTTACATACTCCGCCGCTTAAAAACAGACTCCGGCTTATTTGATCAGCAATGTACTGGGAGTATGCTTGCCGTTACTGAGTGAAGTTTAATTTAGTACACGGTTTGTTTTCTCTATCTCTCTTGAAATTTATTTATTTCTTGTCTTGTTCTCATTCGTGAAATTCCCTTTATCTCGTTTCTTAAAACGCTAACTTAGATTTTAATTCTTAATACTAATTTCCGTAACTCACAATATCGTGGCCCGACTGACATCGGCTTACTCTAACTACATTAGTTAGCTTTCAGCACTCTCTAATGATTACCTTGGCACACTCTAACTATATCAGCTAGCTTTCTGCACCATCATTACCCTTTTCAGTCGGCGCCGTTGTGACTATGTTACGTTACATATATAATTCTTAATTACCTCTAATATAACCTAAAGCGGATCCCATACTCCACTTTAGATTATTTCTAATCCTAATTTCTTACGCTACTGAGAGAAGCGGAATTTCACGAAGATAATTTTTATTCTCTCTTTAAATGATCAGCTGTAATACTTAAACAAAAGGGGGCAAACACATTGCTTTCAACGATCAGCTGTTACGCTGGAATGTGGGTCAAACTAGTTTTCTTTAAACAATGGCATTGTTTATGCGTACGAAGGGGGAAGTCAACTCGAGGGTGAATATATCTCTATTGTTCCATTTAACAACAGCTGACGGACACCTTATTAACTTGCACTGGCTTGCTTCAAAGAGGGGTGGCGTGTGCGATGCGTACGCAATGTTACGGCCCGTTACCAAGCTGAGTTTAGTCTTAAATACTGGCGGCTGGGGAATTATTTTCAAGCAGGCCACAACCGGGTGTTTACATAATTCACATATACTTTTATTATTAATTTCTTATTATTTACTTTGCTCAGATTTAAGAAACTTCTTTTTTCATTTGTTTAGGACTCGGTTGTTTACTTCGGGAAGCATCATTCCATAAAATTAATTAGTACACTTGTTTTATTTAGTCAGTAGTTTATATAACTCACCGTGTGAATAAAAACACGAATTACACATTTATCCAGGCTTGTACAGGAAAACTACAGGTCTTAAATTGTCGCAAAATAGACGTGTTAGAGACTGAATACTTTGACACGTACATACATGAATTGGTATAATACAATCTAATCTTTTCACGTATAATTATATACGAGTATGTGCGTAATCTCACACAAAATATACAATTATAAATATCGTCAATATTATTCATCTATGCTACTTAGCCTTTTTCTTTTTACATACAATTTCCTAACTGAGTGCATAGATCTACAGAGTAGAGTATTTTATAAGTGACACTAAGTACACTAACCATTTACACAAAATGAAAGCAAAAGCAGAGTGGCGCATTTTATAGCGTGTCACATACGCTATAACACTGGGAACCCGTATTAATTGACTCTGGCCAATTATACAGGCTGCCTTCGTTGTAACAAGCTGAAAATTAATCAAATCACCAAAACAAGTAATATAAAAGGAAACTGGGGAGGGGAGACTGTTGATTTATGCACTCAATTTAGTATGTACTAAAGATGACATCTCTTTATTACATAATAACATTAGTTGCTCTACTTAAAGTTCTCAACATATATGGTTCAACAGCTTACAGTTTACAAGATGATTATATATTTTATTCTTTCAGAAGGGCCCTCAAAATAAAGATGTACATCGGTTTAATTTTCTCCACGGATCCGGGATTGAATATAATATGTTAATAATGGTCACCTCCCCATATACAATCTTGAAATTGTGCCATTTGAAGAATGGACTTTATTTACCTTTTAAAACAATAATGCTTTACAGTTTAAACTTTTACTCTTTTACTACAAATAGTTTTATCAGATTACAGACTACATCTTACATATAATGTCTGTTTTTAAAAGTCTTAAAGTGTTAGTTAAATTGTCTTTTGTTGGTTATAATTTTAGTATCTCATAACCATGGAAGACAAGCCTCCATGTCACCTGTGGTTTCCTGTAGTTGATGCAGATTTGGCTCTTCGGTCCTCGGTGTGTTTCCTGAAGGTCTGTCGTTACCTTAGTATCCGGTGACGGTGAAGTTCCTGACGTGTGTTAGATCATTCTGGGTGTGGTACTCTCCTCTTAGATGACTGGTAGTAATATTTCGTTGTTAGAATAATTAATGCAAAAGTTTGTTTCACTGGTATTCACTTTACATGATTATTTATTAGTTGAATTTCACCTTATGGTCCTAGTACTGTATTAATTACATAATTTTCTTATTTAAGATTTGGTAGAGATGTCATCGGCGCACAATTTAGTTATTTAGATATTCTTTTACGAACTTTCAACATATTTATCTCTGCGTCGCGATCCAACGCTGCGAGCAGCTTACGGCGTGAGCGCTCCATTGCAAGTGGGGTTTGTTTATTGGGGCAGGTAAAGTAACTTCGCGTCGTTTACGCTTCACCATAAAAGTAGTTCCACATTCCGATTAATATCTACCGGTTTAATCTTTGACATATTTAATTATACTACGGTATCCTTTACTTTTTATTTTATTATTGTACATCGTTATGTTTTTTATCAAGTAGCAATTTAATACTATTATTAGTCTTATTCACGGGTAATTATGCGTGTTGATGCCGGTTTCGGCAGGTTAAAGCCGGGTTAATTATTAAGGGGTGTTATCTCAATTTTATTCTCGAATTCTTTTTGGTTTTAAACTATTTATTTTGGGTATTATTGCAGTGTTACATTATCATTTTCTTTAGGGGTTTATGTTTTGTTTTAATGTGAGATTTTAAATTATTTTACATTTCTTTTATTTCCTTTATTTTTTAAAATCGTCACACTTCTTAATGTTCAACAGTAGACTACAAGAGAATCTACTTCAAACTTAAATATGTTTTTGATCAAGTTATCCAAATAAACATATTCTAACTAATTACAACTAATTTGCGACTATCCAAATCCCGTAAGCGAAAGCTCTAGTCTCTCATGGACCGAGCACCGTGCTACACCCCCAAAACTTCTTCTTCTTCTTCTTCTTCTTCTTCTTCTTCTTCTTCTTCTTCTTCTTCTTCTTCTTCTTCTTCTTCTTCTTCTTCTTCTTCTTCTTCTTCTTCTTCTTCTTTACATTTCTACGTGATCCCTGGCTTCCAACACCAATCTTCTCCAATGCGTCCTATCCGTTGTTACCTCAGCTTAACTCCTCACATACATTTTTCTGAGGTCTCCCGTGCATTATCCTATCCTATCTTATCCTAGGTCGACTTCTCTTTCTGCTTTTATACACTGTCCCCTCAGAATTTTCGTTTCGCTGATCAACCCTCCGCTCTAAGTGACCTAGCCATTGCATTATTTGAGCCTTTGCAAATCTTACAATGTCCTCATGCTTCAATAGCTCATCTGTCTTCTTCTAAAGCTCATTATATCACTTCAAAGCAAACCATCTGTACTCCCTCGGCATCCCTTCCCTTCCGTACGTACAAATTCTTGAAACTTCTACTACCGCTGCGCCCGTTTAAAGGGCAACCCCCTAGTAACCGCATTTGGTCAGCATCCCTGAATCTTGGACCCGGTCTCGGTACAATCAAATAAAATGTCTAGTTACTTATTAGGCATAGTATAATTGATTCCCTTAGGCCCCGGTATCCTTGTCCCCGATGCTGAAGCTCATCTGAAGCCCGGGGCGAGCGCAATGGAGGGCGACGGGCTTTCCCGTCGACTTACGTAAGCTATGGTCGTCGTCTCGAATATCCCCACTAACCATCGTTAAGGATATCATGTACATAACGAAAACAGTGCAAAATCGCGGCTAATGCTAAATGTACCAGATTGATAACTAAGTACAGTACACTCTCACTAATCCGGCAGATACCAGACCAGGGTAGTCCCGGATCAGTGGAAATGCCGGATTAGTGGATGGTTATGAGAAAAAATGCATTTAAATGACAGAACGTAGTGTATATTGTACATAATGGTAAAACATGTAAAAAAAATACACCTGATTAAAACATCGGATTAAAATTATAGTAAATTATCTTCTATTTTTTCTTAAAATTATTGAAATTAGTTTTATGTTTATAATTTAGTCAAACGTAGAAAACATGACACTCGCATAATACAGTACTATTCCATTGGAATGAAAAAGCTGTAAATTTTCCCGTTTTTTTTTTTTTTTTAATGCTTGAAACAACTTTTAACGCTTTTAACATTTTTTTTCAACCCGAGAATTTCACAGGCAGACACGCCATTTGCTCACTTAATAGAAATTGTGAAGGCGTCCACTCCCATATCATGGCCTACTGTGTGTACAGCTGTCGCTGCTTCTTCCTCTTCCTCTTCCTCCTCTTCAATGGTCATCACATCGACTATTTCATCGTCTGTCATAAACTGTTTTTTCATCTTCGTCACCCGCGAGCCACTTGTTTACATCGTCCGTTGTCAAATCATCTATTTTGTCTACTAGTTTCTCAGAGATTGTATCTCGCAACTCGTGCAGTGCAATATGTGACGACATTTTACACTCGCGATCTTAAATTACGTAAACACGGCAAATAATTACACCAAGAAAAAAGCTGGAATCAAACGCCACTGTACAGTACAAGGGACTAATGGTGCAACTGACGTCTACGGTCAGCGACTTGTTTCCCTCTCCACGCTCGCCAGCACCCCCCTAAAAACGCCGGACTACTGGAGAGGCCGGACTACCGCAGTGCCGGATTACAGAGGGTGTACTGTATTAATTAAGATAAGTCATAAAAAGAGTGTCATAAAAGTATTGTAATTTACTTGCACCTATACGCTACAAAAATATGGTATTAAGGTGCTTGTTATGTATTTTAAGGTTTTTGCCGCGTAGCACATACTGCACGACACAAAACTCTTACCTCGCGGCAGGGAATAAAGTTGTGCGAAGTTTATGGTCGTGCAGTATGTGCTGCGAACGTGTGTACGTTGTCTCACATTCATTTGGCACTGCTCTTGGAAGATGGATCCGGTCGCGTATCGACAAGTAAGAAATCAACAGAGACGGAAAAGAAAATGGGCTGTTCGTCTTATCAATAGTAGTCGTTTTTTCTTCCGGTCCCAAGCAGATAAACTAGAGATGGTCATTCCAACTTCAACAACTCGGACAATACAATTCCATAGTTGGGATGGGGGGCAGTCGTTAAATGGGTTAAGATGTTCCAACCATTTTAGCCAATATTGCGCAATTCTATAAAGTGTACTCCTAATATTCAGTTCCTGCCGTAGGTACACCGACGTTTCGTTTACAGTCTCGAAAGTGTACCCTGCCACGTACCTGAGAAATCTCCTAAATCTCCTCTCGGCCACTTGAATACGACTGGCCTGGGATGTCGTTAAAGTCAAATTCTCATTAACGACAATAAGCACTGCCCCATACTGCCTTGTATGGTATGGGATAGATTCCCAACGGCTACGAGACGAACACTCCGAAATCAAACCGAGAGGTAGGTCAGGCTTCAAGCTGTAGAGAAAACAACCGGCCTAGGAATGTAAACTCCGATAGAAAATCGGGCAGAGCAGGATGCCTTGAGGTGGTATTCCCATCACCTAACTACAGGCAGGTAACCTGAATTAGGGAAATTTTTTTTGAATACTCAGAAGCATCCGGATGGATTTCATGGAGTCAGTTGGCAGAATATTTGTGGTTAGGCCCTGGAAAAGATGAGTGCAGTGAAGACGGAAAATACTGTGAAGTGATGACGACGACGACAAATTCTCAGACCCATAGAGAAGTGTGGCTCCCAGTAAATTATGTTCTAAGATAAAGCTAAACAATGCAATGCTCTACAATGTTCCCAATAAACGATCTAAGAAGAAAGAACTGTATTTCGTGAAGAACTCACGCGCCAAAATAATTTATTTTCTAACAAATTTATAGTAAAAATTTAACATTCAATTGACATTAAGTAATCACTGTACCTATTAACATAATTTATTATCTAAATAAGTTTTCTTACATATCGGAAGAAGGGAGAAATGCAACGTTGTTGAAATTTTCTGACCCCGGGCTGTTTGGCCGTGGTCCAATGCTATAATACACGCTAGGAGACGTTTCGGCCGTGCCATTGACGACCATCGTCAGTACAATTTTGAGCTTTCAGCTAACGTAAGATGTCACGCGTCAGTGACCACGGTACTGTGGTAATGGCACATTATGCACTGATGACGGCCGGCACGTCTGCTAGCGTGTATTATGGCATTGGACCACGACCAAACAGCCCGGGGTCAGCAAAATTTAACATTGACTCCGGCCGTGTAAGCCTTAAAAGATACTTGGAGAAATTCAACGTTCGCCCCTCTGCACACACCCTTAGCAGACAGACAGGGAGTCAGAAGACGAAAAATAGAGGAGTAAACACACCGATAAACCAAACGAGAGAGACAGTTTACCGCGTATCCTTTGATACAGAGCTGAGAAAAACTGGAATGTGTTTTCAAGAAATCGTATGTTTTAGACTTTCAGGAAATGTTTTTAAAGTCGACAACGGAAGGGGACGCGACGCAACTTGGAATGTATTCAACTTGTAAAACACCACAAATACGTCTCCGGCGTACATGACAAAAAATATGCGTTATATAAAATAAAGAAAATTTATCAGAAGTACCGGAGAACAAACAGCTTCTCCCCGTAGACAGTCAGACAGACTCACGCGCCTTCCTAAACACAAACAAATCTTTTCCAAATGTCACAACAAATATTTTTCCCACTGCGCGAATAGGATTTTTTCTACAACCTCTGTATCTATAAAAGATTGAGTAACAGCATTCTCAATTAGCTTGGGAATTTCGTGAGCCGCAGCATCTAAACAATTACCGAAAAGACTTCGTCCATAACAGCAATTCAAAATAATTGATACAAAATGAAATTATTTAGCAATCGTTTCTGCTTTACACCGAAAACTTAAGTGAACTATAAAAACAATGATAAATAACGAAAGTGTTTATTAGAACTAATCGTTTTTAATTAGTTTTCTTGCATTAGTTAACGTGACATTTTTAGAAGTAATTTTTTGTATTACTAGCAAAAGATACACTGCTGATGCCCAGACATGTTATAATAGTTTCAAGTATTGTTTTAATAAAGTGAGAGAAAAATATATTTGTTATCCAGCTCTCATTTGACCTTAATTTGGAATGTATATTTGTACAAAGTATAGTAAGTTCAATAAATTGTGAAATTAACGTGGTAATAAAAAACTACAAAACAACAAAATTGATGTGGGTATCAGTTTTGTCTCTGGCAATGCAGCCTAATTTATTAATACAAGGGAATAATAAAGTTTTATAGATTTTTGTTTTATATAATTGCCATTTTATGCGAAGTATAAAACTACTTGTATTTTGGACGTTTACTAAATAGTGTTCAGTGTAAACAATAAATATATAAGAAAGATTAAGTAAAAAAAGAAAGTGTTAATAAACGGCCCTAGCGTCAGCAGATACAGAGACGGTGTTGTTCCCCCTCCCCATTGTTTCACTTACACATTCTTTATAGGAAAACGTACAGTAGACGCTAGTTACTTTTACCCCACAGGCTGCAACCGTGGGGTAGGGAACAAAGCGATTTCATTACCTGGATCGCTGCATAGCGTGTTGAGAGATTTTACGTGTCATAGAATCCCTTTGCTGTTCCATATTTTCACTGACTGTGGTTGTTTGTTTAAGGTACCGCTTGAATGGTAGCCTGAGAATCCATCGTTAGGCTCACTGTTGAAAGGTACCGGGACAGTAGATTAGTTGTAGGGCTAAATGTATAGCTTCAATTTCTCCGTCAAAGTTCGTTTTATATCTGCCCATTAGCTTATAATGGGAAAACAGACTGCAGTATACCCCGGCACCTGTTCCAGTTTCTTCGATATTGGATCCATCCGTGTGTACTCAGGGTATCCACTCTTCTTCATGGTAGTTTTCATTAATATAATATTTTTACGACGGCCTCACGGATCGCCGTATGGTAGAGTGAAAACAAAATACAGGCATCAATGGAATCACTCATTACCAGATTTAATGAGTCACAAATAACAATTTGAAATCAACAAGGATACTCTCGTACAGTAATTCAAGTGAGATTTGTCCACACGCAATAATAATGTCAACTGTTAAGTGTTTCGCACAAGTTATAACACAGTAATCACTTTCCACACAGCAACCACTTGATCCGCGCTCTATAATCTCGCCAGGTGTAACTAGTTATGTTAACTAGTTAGTTAACTGAGCCAGCCGCTGTTGCTTATATGTAACCAGCAGATTTTCCAGAATAATGTTGCATTCTTTTGGTGACGTATCAGCATAATTTCCGTAGTTAAGAAGCCCTCGAAAGGTCTAAAGAGTACTTTAGTACACGGCCTTGACAGAGACACGTCCCTGCTCGGCTAGCCGAGAAACGTGTAGAACGACATTCTCGACTCTTCGAGAGCGTTACGTAATTTTTGTAACAATACGTATAAACTTGCTCAATAATTTAAAAAAGTATGTATTTCGTTTAAAATAGTGAGGGAATTGTGGAGCTAAGGCAGCTCATTAGTTTCAGCTGAGAAAGTCTAGTCTACCATGAATTTGCGATGCGAGACTCACTCATCGGGATTGATTGGACATGCAAAGGTGTTGGCTTGGAAGCTATACGAGGTGTCAACCGTAAACCAACACACTGTATTCATACATAAATAATTTATGTTGTATTCATCCTCAGACCCTGTCCTTGAGGTTCTGAATTTGGAAAGAACGATGACATCAAGTAGGTCAGACGAAGGAAAATCTGTACAGGACGGTTGATAACAGGATTACGAGAAAGTGGAAGGAAGAAAAGAAGGAGAAAAAGAATATTTATCCGCCCCTCTGAGTATAATAATTTATCATTATGGAGTGACAGGATTGATGAAAAGATGAGAGAGATAGAGATAGAAAGAGAGTGAGTGAGATGGGTAGAGTTGGAGAGAGAGAGAGAGAGAGAGAGAGAGAGAGAGAGAGAGAGAGAGAGAGAGAGAGAGAGAGAGAGAGAGAGAGAGAGAGAGAGAGAGAGTACACAATATAATCTCTAGTGATGTGCCCTTTCTGCACCAGCCCTAATACGAAGCGACAAGTGTGTGTGTATGTGTCCAATTACGCCGGATTGGGGGTGCATGCACAGTATACAGTCATGTTTCCTTATTTACGAGGAAACTCTAATAAAGAGGGAAACACGAGTTTCCACAGCGGGAAATATTTATTCATTTGTCAGACAAACGGTTTCGTTTTGTTTTGTTTCTTTTTTTGGTGTGTATTTGTGAGATAAAATTATTATGCGTGATGGCAGTCAGCTTGGAAATGGGGAATACGTTTTGGGAACTGTTTGTCCAGACAAATCACGAATACACACGAGTTAAAGTCCGACCCCAGGTATTTACCGTCCGGCTTTCACTGAAACACACGCACGTGCACACACGCATTAAATTGGGTAAACTCGTGGTAAAGTCTACAAAATACCAATTGTGCCAACCAAAAATTTTTATTTTACTTTTTATGTTTTAATCTTTGGAAAGATTGGTTTCTAATGACTTTATCGCACTAAATTTTTTTTGGAATTTCAAAACAATGACAACACTGACAAGACAACACTCCGCTATACTGGTGATATCACGACTTTACCTGGATTAAGGTAATCTCGTGATACATCAGGCATACTCGTGACATCTAAGATCATAAATAAAATAAAGCTAAAAGCATACCGTCAAAAAACATTAAAATTAAAAACTTCATTAATATTAAAATCGTACGGAGAAACCCAATCCAGGAAATAAAAACTATCAACAATTTTAGTAGAAAACAATTTAGGAGATTTATATTTAATGGAAGCGTTTTTCAGAAGTAAATGTCAAAAATTAAATAAATTTGTACATTACTAGGAAGAGTCTTTACTTGGAAAACAACACAAAACATTTAAGAAACTACGATCCGGAGATAAGGTCCTACAACCTATCCGGAGATAAGGTATACGCCGTCCATGAGCTATCTAAATTTGTTCCATCCAATTCAGTATGTATTAGTCGACAATTTAAGACAAAATTGATGCTTAATATAGTGAATTACAATTATGGTAGAATCAAAATGCACGTTCTATTAGCAGATACAGACATATACGAAATATTCCTTACCTTTCACTTCAAAACGTTGCAAACAATAAACACGTGTCGCACTGGCACCTACGATATCTCAAACTGAACATTAGAATGCGCTGTGCTCAACTGGAGAAACTAGGCATTTGTAGGAGCATTGGTTAGCCCGTGACAAGCTTCACAAAAAATATCACGAGATTACCTCTATCACGAGTATACCCGAGTTCACCTTACATTTTAAACATGCGTATACTCCCCCCCACACACACATATTCACAATAAATAATATTGTTAAAAGTTAACAATCCCGCTAATCTATTTGGGGGGGGGGGTTCAATCTCAGAACCCGGAAAATATTGCGTAAAATTTATGTCCCAGTTGGAGAAGAAGGCAGTTGGAGAATACACAATAACAGTGAGTTACAGGCTTTCATACATGAAAAGACACAGTGAGATTCATGAAATCACAGAGGATGCGTTGGCTGGGACATGTGGAAAGAATGTCTGAGGAAAGAATGCCTAAAAGAATGCTGAAGGAAAAATGATATACTACTAGACGAAGAGGCAGGCCAAGGATGAGATAGTTGTATGTCGTAATGACGATCTTGCTAGCATGGGAATCGGAGGGTGGAGATGAAGGGCGGAGAACAAGGAAGCATGGAGGAGTATTGTTGAGGAGGCTAAAGCCCACCAAAGACTTCAACGCCAGGTAAGAAGAAGAAGAAGAAGAAGAAGAAGAAGAAGAAGAAGAAGAAGAAGAAGAAGAAGAAGAAGAAGAAGAAGAATCTCAAAACCAATTGGGGTCATGTATGGGATAAAAGTATGGACACGACTGTCAAGTTCTACGAAAATTGGTCTATGCGTTCACGAATTATCGTAAGAATAGACAGACAGACAAATACAAAGGTTTTTTTTAAATATATAAACACTTGGTACGTTTCACAGATTTTATTTAACTCTAACAGCTGTTTCGACTTCCTAAGCCATTGTCAAAGAGTTGAAAATGCCAAAGACAGACAAATGCCAAACGGTCGAGTTAAAACTGAGAACTCGCTTCGCTCCGTCAATTATTATATTTAACACTGGATACATCCTAATAAACGTCATATTCAGACATAATGTTTATACACTTATGTAATTCACCTTTATTCTGTAACTCTTAAATATTTCTTGCAGTTTTCTGTAGTATGAAATGTTCTTCAAATATTAACAATTTCTGCACGCAAAATTATTATTGCATTTATCTCCTGACGCACGTTTCACTGATCACATCAGTATCATCAGAGGATTATAAATGAATTCAATACACCAATTCAATTTACCAAGCATGTGAGTTTGTATTCTATAGGTAGACCCAAGACGGAAGCTGTACTTAAGGTAATTTTGGAGAAGTACATTCCTAATTATGGCCATGTCAAGAAGATCTTATCCGACCAAGGTAAGCGATTCAAAAATAAAAAATGGAAAGCTGAGCTGGGGAAGAGGAACATACTCCTGGTACTGACCTCCATCCGTAGACCTCAAGGAAATCTTACCGAAAGAGTCAATAGAGAACTAGGTAGACTAGGTAGAACAGAGGTATAATCCTCTGATGATAATGATGTGATCAGTGAAACATGCGTCAGGTGATAAATACAATAATAATTTTGCGTGCAGAAATTGTTAATATTTGAAAAACATTTCATAGTTATGTAATTGTAATTGAATAAAACATTATAATTAACAAATATCATAATTGTAATTCGATAATGCGTTATAATTAATAATAATAGATAAAACGCGTATTTCCATTTCAATAACGTGAATATCATTTAAAGGGCTGTTGAATACAATGTGAAACTGATTTGATATTTCAATAAGAGCATCACGCAAGGGTGTGGCTTTGTTAACACCTACCGGTGGTTGGCAGGGTAGATAATTTACTTAACATTAGCCCGTGCTATTGTTGTCGTCGTTAACAGTAGGGGGTTGCTGGGGATGTGGTTAATAAGGCCAACCACACTGTATGTAATCCAATCATCTGTTCTACGCCACGATTCGATAATAGTTTAATGACAATTTACCCTTTACCCTCATCGTCTGTCACTTCTCTCGCTCTCTCTCTCTCTCTCTCTCTCTCTCTCTCTCTCTCTCTCTCTCTCTCTCTCTCTCTCTCTCTCTCTCTCTCTCTTCTCTTTTCTCTCTCTCTCACTTTCCATATATCTTTTTGTTTCCGTCTGCCTTCCCCACTCGCTCAGACCGAAAAATATTTATCTTATATACTAAATATAGTTAATTCACTACCGACTCGAAACACAACAAAGTTTTTTATAGGTAAAAACGTAAAAGTTTTACCTTATAGCCTGAACCGGTTTTCGCTTTTAAAAAGCTTCTTCAGAGGCTGTCGTTGGGAGCACTGTCCGTCTTGTTGTTGGCGACGGTATCGACTTTTAAAAGATCGATGTTGTGTGTGTGAGGTGTGATATGTTCGAATAATGCGTGCGATTTGAATTGTGTCTGTTCGTTTAGATGTCGTTTTATGTGTTTTCCTGTGTTTGTATATTTCCTATTGTTCTAGAGTGTCGAGTTTTCGGCCTTTTGTGTGTACGTGTAGAATGTCCATGTTATTTTCGATGTTTTTGTATGTGTGGTTTGCTTCAATGAGGTGGTTTGCAAGGGTGGATTCTGTAGTGGAGTGTAGTGCCTTTGTGTGTTCAATGTATCTTTGTTTGAAGCTACGTCCTGTATGGCGTATGTAGAATTTATCTTATATACCTATTTATTATCTCTGTGTGTGTGTGTGTGTGTGTGTGTGTGTGTGTGTGTGTGTGTGTGTGTGTGTGTGTGTGTGTGTGTGTGTGTGTGTGTGTGTGTGTGTGTGTGTGTGTGTGTGTGTGTGTGTGTGTGTGTGTGTGTGTGTGTGTGTGTGTGTGTGTGTGTGTGTTAAAACACTTGTTGCTACATTTATGACATATGCACATCCGATTCTGCTGACTCCGCAGACCCAGCTAGACTAGACCCATACAGGATCACAGAACGGCGAGCTTTACGATTAATACACCGCCGTCCTCTCCGCACCAAAACGCAGCTTTATATGCCTTGAACAAATCTTTCCCTGGCCTAGACACCTTTCTCCATAAAATAAACTGGAATTACGCCAAAACAGCCAAAATCGGCACGGCAATACAATCCATCGGCACTCCCACCAATAGACCAGTTAGAAATACACAGCTTTCCTACTTCCTCATCAACCGACTCCTGGCTCTTGCGGATGAGCCTCCACCCAGAAATCGACGCACAAGAACTCGCATCAGGAGGGTCCCTGGACCCGACTAATGAGCTACACTGGCTACAACAAACTGAATAAAATAAAATGAACTCAACCGTACACAACTCCTCTACCCAGTCCACAATCATCATCTAATCCCTACTACGCAATAATAAAATAAAATAATTTGCATTCCAGAAAACCTTTAGTAAGATTCTAGTCCATGCTGTTAGGCCGTGGTCCTCTCGTTCTAAATCCAGACGTTTCGACTGCTGCTGCGGCAGTAATCTTCAGTGGGTCTTCCGTCCTGCTCCTCTGGGTCGCCACACGGCCCACCAGGACGGACAACTAATTTACTAAATTTGTTGCTACAGTTCGTCTCTTGGCAAGTAAATTACTTAAATGATTTCCCTATGGGTATAAGAATTAGATTTTAAGAGAAATAATAAGCGCCAGTTGTATTCAAACGCCAGGAATGAGATGTCTCAAGCACGTGGCAGGGTATACTCTTCAAGATCGTAGAAGAAATGCAGATATATGGCAGGAATACGGAGCACAAATCCCAATGAGGGCCTGATCAATTGTGGAGTAAGACCAGGGTCCCCGTTGTCACCTTCTCTTTTTATTTGTATATAGACGGTGTCACACACAATTGGCACATGAACGTTCCTGGGCATTTTATAATTGGTAACTCCGCAGTTGGACACGTTGTTGTTTTCTGATGACCAGGCTATCCTGTTGAACTCGGAAAGCGACGGCTTGCAAATAGCTGTACACTCATCGAGACGATTCTGTAATGATTCCGGATAACGTATCTCTACATTGAAGAGCAAAGTGATGGTTTCCCATGGAGCTGATTCCATACGAGCAAAGTGTTTGTAGATCGCGTTAAGAGTTGGCCTTTACCCAGATCATGCGTACTTGATACGGAGGACTCTGGCCAGACACTGTAGGAAGGAGGCACTACTGAAATTTTATATGATGGCAGTACCAGCGTTGAGTGTGAGACACGAGTGATTGGACAGAGAGATGAAACCGGTATTCAGTCAGTAGAAATAAAGTTCCTCCGATCTGATCTCATCAACAGAGATCAACTCAAAAATTATGTTGTTTGTAAGGAGCTCTACATTTTCTCGTCAGTGGAACGAGTTTATGTTTATCGTGGGTGACGGTGCAATATTGCGTTACGAATGGCAGACGACAGGTTGCCAAAGATATCTTTTCAATATACATCTTACGGAAGACGTAGTGTTTCCATCTGAGCAAGAAATGGTTTAACACCTTCTGCTGTATGGCAGTGAGCTGAATCCAGCATGAACAGTTTCTCTTCACTGTTGGGAAACCGTTCATGTAATTGGGGAATAAGTCTTGTTTGAGAAGAACTCTAGTATACTGGTCCTTTAGAACTGATGACTGACCATATCATTCCTGATGGTGGATCTTTAGTAGTTTTTACAACATTTACAACACAGTCTTTAGTAAATTTGTCTCCAGGTCTCCGTTTTATATATTGCTTTTTGTCACTGAAGACTCGAAATGTGGAATCATAATTGAAGCACAGTTGTAAACGAAACAAAACAAATATATATATATATATATATTGCGATAGAACACAGGATCATGATAAGCAATGAACTATGTATTATGCATGGACGACGGACATTCTCCTGTTTAAATTTGTCTTTTGTTCACATTGGTTTTTTAGTTATAATTCTTGTATTGTAGTACCAATAAGAAATTAGAATAGGTCAAACTCTGAAGAATTTTATTTGTTATTTTTGTATGTAATGTGTTTGTGAAAGTGTGCGCGGATGCGCGAGTTATTAACGTTTTTCTATAGTGTCCGTTACAATTATCCGTTTGACATGAGACTTGAACAAGACGTAAAGTTAAATATTAGGTACAATTTCCCTATTTTCTATGATTTTCAAATAACTGTGAAATGTGAATTTTGTTATGTTTGTTATGTAAAAACGTTATATGAAACTCACTCAAGCGTGATGTAATAAAATCCCTGATAATTATCTATGCAGGCTTATGCCTATTCCATGCAAAATGTTGCATGAAAAAATATGCGGGTCGTGTGCATTTATCATGTGACTGGTAATTGGCCTATTAGAACGCAGCAAATTCATTGAAAATTGTCGGTCGCCATGTGCAGAAAAAAGTTAGTTCATCTTGAGCCTTCGTTTCGTAAACGTGCGGTTCGCGTTCAAGAAGTTTCTCTTGCGTGAACTTGTAAACTGGGCGGAAGGTGTACTCAAAACTTGGAACTCTGTGTTAGTTTGTCTACAGATCCAAGTAATTCAGTTGTCATAATATAATTGTGAATTTTTTTGTTGTATCCGTGTTAGTTTAAGATTTCCTCATAGGGAGTTCTATCGACCGCGATAGAACTGGTTGACGCGAGGACACTTGAAGACAAGCCGGAAAGTGTGTGCTTATACACCACTTTTCAGTAATACCCACGTTACACCTTGAGAGTCATAAACTGTTTAAAACAATATAAAAACATTCTTGAACTTTTAACAATCAATATTCAGTGTTGTCGCAGCGAGGCAGTGTCGCAGTTCGACGAGCAGTTTCAGCGTGTTGCATCAGGACACCAGCCCAGCAGAGTCTACGAGGGAAGACACGCGTGATCTACGCATCGCCTTCAGCCATATCGCCGCATCATATTGGATCATCATCACTCAAGTAAAAATTACAGATCTGAACTTTATATGAACACTTTTCAAACAATATTCAGAATTCATTTGATTTGTGTATGTCTAAAATATATCGTATGAACCAGTAGTAATTTGGTGTGCAATAAATTATAATTAATACCTCCAATATAGACTTATTGATTTATAAAACACACACATATTAATCCTATGCGCAAAAATTAATTCAATTGTGTTGTCGCAATATATTACCGTCAGAGTGACGAACCGGCCTTTGTAACAACTTGCTTAGTACTTGTTTACACAAATATTAACTGCCTTAATGTGACTTGAACTAATCTAACATTGTTACATACCTTGTCCCAATTTTCAGATGTGAACATCCTGTACTTCCTGACCCATTTTCTTTTTTTTAGCACTACAGTCCAACGTGAGCCATGGCTTCCAACACCAATATTCTCATGCCCAGTGCCTTCTCAGCGTAACCCCTAACATCCATTCTTCTTAGATTTTCTAGCACATAATCCAACCATCTTATCCTAGGTCGGCCCCTCTTTCTGCTTCTATATACTTGCGCGCTCAGGATTTTCTTTGGCATACGCTGATCGTTCGTGCGCTCTATGTGACCTAGCCTATGTATTCGTTGACCCTAGACTTCCTGACCCAAAGTAGCTTCTTTTCTTTCATAGCTACAGTCAACTTGATTTTCCTGACGGGTCGTCGACTGTTGACTCCCAGTGTGTACAGACTTTAACGAGCAGATCTTTCAGATAGTGCTACTCCAGAATCATTTAATGCTTTTGTGATAATTGCCATTAGTGGCAGCCTTGTTTTCTTTAAAGATTCTCATTAATTTTCTCTTACTTGTTGGAAAAATATTTTTTTATGACCACACATTCCTTTATCTTACCACAACATGTTACAGTGTTGGTTAAATTTTCCTTTATTCTTCTCACAGACTGTTACGGGCGCTTCTTTCACTTGACCCTGTTGTCGCAGGCAGGACTAGCAATTTCAGCAGATAAAGTATTGTTACGACGGTCTCATTCATCGTCGTATGGTACAGTGGAAACAAAATACACACACCAAATGGAATCACTAATTACCAGCTTTAATTAGTCACGAATAACCAATTCTAATCAACAAGATACTCTCATACAGTAATTCAAATTAAATTTGTCCACACGCAATATAATGTCTACTATTAACAGTTCCGCACTAATTGTAATACAGTAATCACTTTCCACAACAACGACTTGATCCGCACTGAATAAATCGCCAACTGTAACTAACTAAGCCGGCCGCTGTTGCTTATATATCCCGCAGATGTTCCAGAATAATTTTCTATTCTTTTGGCGGCGTGCCAGCATCATTTGCGTAGTTACACGTGCTCTCGAACAGCCTGGAAAGTACTTATGTGATACGTGAGTAGACGGCCTTGACACAGACGAGGCACGCTGGTCTAGTCGAGAAGCGTATAGAACGACACTCTCGCCTTTTTGCGAGCGTGCCATAAATGTCGTAACAATATAATCAGATTAAGTATGATGGTTCTCAATATACACTAATAATACAATACAATTCTACTTATACTATTATAGTAATTCAACCACAAAAGTTGTGTTAAAAGGAAATATTGTTATTGATATTTCGGGAGACAGGAGATTATCACTGATATACAAAGCTCTACTGTCGTCAGAGAACATCTGGCCACCGTACACGAGGCGAGGAAGCGTTGGGTCGCTAAGACAGGCTTAGCAAAGGGTGACAATTTGTAGGCGAAGGAAATTTCCGCTTAATACAACGGAAAGGTGAAAAGAATATGAGAGACAGAGAGAGAGGGAGTGGGAGAGGGAGGATTGAAATCCCCAGGGGGTGACGGCGGCAGGTGCACGACGCAATCCATCATGCGCCCACCGACGTCCTGCTTCATTTTTCATCCCTTACGATGTCTTTATTGTGTGAAACACATTTTGTGTCGCGGCCCGTATCGCATTAAATTGAATTACCCCCACCTCCTCAGTAGACGGGACGTGTGTTGTTTATATTATGCAAACAATATGGAAGAATATTTCTAATGAATAGTGATAGCGTTATACTAACTTTTGTTGGCCACCTATCTAACTTACAGATTTTCTGTACTACTTTAATCAAGTGGGAACCTATATTAGCTATAGTAGCCTATATGCTGGCTTTTCACAGATTTTTCTCGGGACACAATCGTACGAAGATAGGGTGAAAAGTTCTGGGCCTGAATAGGTAAACAACACTTTTCGGACTAATTTGCATTTATTTCTCATCATAATCTCTACTTAGCTCTATACACTTTTTCCAACGATGTTTTAAAGTAGTTATGCCATATTGATAAACCGATTTGTCGGGGTCCTCAAAATAGCCATTCACAGCATCGCTGACTCCAAATTACATCTTCGTCGTCAGTAAGTATTTTCCCACCGAGTCATTTTTGAGACTAGGAAAGAGGTAGAAGTCACTCGGGGCTAATTAGGACGAGTATGGTAGCTGAGGAAGCAATTCGAACTTCTATTCTTTGATTTTAGCTATCGCAACAATCGGCTGAAACATCCTTTCAACAATGTTTTTGGTCAAGTGTCAGCAAACGCGGCACCCATTTAGCGCAAAGCTTTGTCATACAAGATGTTTGTGTAAGACATTGCTGTAAGATACCAGCAGTCGCAACTATATCGTTCTGACTTTCATTCTACGTTTTACCAAAACGATTTTATGGATTTTCTCTATTGTTGCTGGCGCAGTCACTTCAGTTGGACGTCCAACACGCGGGTCGCCAGTTGTGCTTGTCCGACACGTGTAAATACAGCAACCCAGCGCTCTACCGTTGTACTCTATGGATAAAGAGTCCCCCAACTTTGAATACATCGTCGTTTTTATGTCGATTGCAGTCAAATCTATGAAAACACAATTTAATCACAACACGAATTTCAAGTCTATCTAATTAACTCTTACAGCTGTGGACTGTGCCACTAATAATAAACAATTCACTGAGTTGAAATCGTCGAAACTAGACCTACAAAGGATGAAATCATACAGTACTGTCAATATAACGAGCATATTAGTGCTATGTATGTGTCAGGCCCGGAACTTTTCACCCTACCCTCGTATTTATTTCTGCGTTTTAGAGGCTAATCCAGTAACAGTGTGTTCTCCTCGGCCCGTATAGCGGTAGATTAACGACTACCCAGGTTAATATAACGGTCGTCCGAGCCGGACAAGAACCCAGTCTCAGTAAACAGACACTCGTATACAACAATGCGATTGTCCTACACACTAATGTAGCGAACAGTAAGTATCGTCTAATTAACGCTATCCCATTAAATAATACGAGTCACCACGTTTAAAGATGTACACACGCAATAATTCATCGTTAACGCTTAACACAAAATACCGTTGTCCAATGCGCACACTTCTATTTCTTCTCTTCTTAATTGGCGCTACAGCTCTTGGACAGCCCTTGGCCTCCTAGACAATCCGCTTCCAGTCGTCTCGATCCTCTGCTCTCCGTCTTCATCTTCTTACACCGAGCCTGCGTAGGTCGTCCTCAAGATCATCCACCCATCGTTTACTGGGCCGACCCCTCCTTCTTCTTCTACCATGTCTCCCCGTAAAAATTTTCTTCAACGTGGATGTCTCTAACATTCTCTGGACATGACCTGCCCACCGGATTCTACTCCAATGAGCACACTGAATCGCAAAATTCACAACTTATTCTAATAACAAGTCTTAGCGCTTCGCTTCGCGATCTCAAACTCACAACCAGAAACACGTCGGCCACTTTCAAGACACCCCTAATTACACAGGTCTGTGATGGTAAATTGCCTTAAATGTAATGGGTGGTTTTGTAGTCTTTTGAGTGCTGATTACTGAAAAAATAATGAAAACATTCTGTCACTTATAGTTTTCTCACAAATTATATATCTAATTTTGACGTTTTGATGAATTAAAAAGTACAGTATAACTATTTATATAAACATTGCACATGTATTTATACATATTTAATAGTTATTTGGTATATATAAATACTTGGCAAGTGAATACAAATCTAAATTTAAAATATTTGCCTCACAATTATTTAAAAGCAGATTTTTATGAAGTGTTTTGTCACTAACACTGCATTCAGAGTGTCAGTGGCTGGACAAAGCGGCTACAATTCAAGAAATAATTAATAATAATAATAATAAACAATAATAATTAATAATAATAATAATAAACAATAATAATAATAATAAAATCTTTATAAAGTTCACCAGAGAAATTATGGTGATTACACATTCAATTGTAGTCGAAATAAAATGTAAGCAGTTGACTTGACACGAGTACATCAACAAATGCCTACACACGGATTCCCAAGAGTTTAATTAGCAGAACCAAAAGGCAGAAGACCAGATAGACAAAAAAAGCTGGAGACAGAGCATAGACAGAGAAGAAGAGTGGGTACAAATGATTTCTGAAACGTAAGAGAGATGGAGATTGGAAATTAAAGAATATTGAAAACCACTGTATGATGGTTATGATGGTGATATTTCTACCAATTCATATAAAATTAGGCCCGATGAAACTGTTAGGCCTGATGAAACATTACCAAAAGAAGGGAAATGTTCTAAATATCATGCGACCCGTTCTCTTGTTTTTTCTGAAGCAAACTTGAAGAAGGGTATTTTTGTTGGGGTTGATATCAGAAAAATAATGAAAAACAAAATTTTTGGGACGAAAATAGAGGAAAATGAAAAGCTGGCCTGGAAAGCTTTCAAATTTGTAGTAACCAGCTTTTTTTTGAAACACAAAGGACCCAGACTACAAACAAATTTTAGAATGTATGTTGGAAAAGTTCAAGATTTTGGGAGGTAAAATGAGCCTAAAAGTCCATTTCCTACATTCACACGTTAACTAACCAATTAATGAAAGCAAGAAGAATCGCTGGATGCATGAATAACCTTATATTAAATAATAAATACCCCACACAAGAAGCAAAAACTAGGGTTTACAAAAGCAAAATACATCCAGTAATATCCTATGCATCAGAGACCAAGCCAGATACAGCAACAACTCAAAGAAAGCGACAAACTATAGAAATGACTATATTACGGAGGGTACTAGGAAAGACAAGGTAAGATAGGTTGCCAAACAACTGTATAAGAGAGAAACATGTAATGTAACAGATATTAATTCTTGGATTGCGGAAAGAAGAAGGATACGGAATGAACACATATCAAGAATGGATGACACAAGGCTACAGGAAAAGGAAAGAGATAGCCAACCAAACACGAAGAGGAGCATTGGTCGACCAAGGAATAGGTGGAGTGACAGTCCTAACTTGGAAATTAAAGAAGGAGAAGAAGAACTAATTTGACTAATTTTTCGAAAATCTTGGTGCAGTCAGAGAGGAGCAGGGTGAGAGATTTTACCGAGATATAACGGAAAGGCGATATCAAGGAAGGTGGAAGATCAACATGATAGAGGACTATTGCTGGATGCTGAAAATGTTGGTTCCTGAGCCGTTCACAAGAGGAAAAGCAGAAAATGACGTTGTAAAGGAAAAAGAAAACGTTATTATAAAGACTTGTAATTTTATTAGGCCTATATAGCCTAGATATTGGCCACTTTACTGATGATTTGAGCTATGATATTTATGTGACTTTATGCTTCTTAAGTGGTAAAATTAAAACACTGGTATGATAAAATTGGGTTGAATATTAATTTTTTTTCGAAACCAATAACCTTTTTTATGAATTAACCTTACGTGGTAGAAAAATTTTTGTAAATGCAATTTTTGTAGTCAGCACAGAAAACATTACTTAAAAACCAGTTGACAAACCAGTTGAAAACAATTTTTAAAAAGAATTTTTTCGCATGACTTCGTGTGTGTGTCATAATAACTTCAGAAGCCATCCGAAATGCAGGAAGAATAATCGAGAACCGTCCGGAAGGTGCAGGAACGTGCGACAGAAATGCGTTTTCCTTCCGCTAACACAACGCGCTGAAAGGGTCACGTGTTGCCTGTCGTCTCACCATAACAATACAGAACCAACGAAAATGAGGGCTAACGGATGATGATGATGACCAGGGCTTGATTTCAGGGGGAACGCGCCGGAACGGCGTTCCAAGACCTCTTGGATCCAAAAGTAAATTACAGAAAAAAATATATAAAAAGAAAAACCTAATTATTACAAAAATTTACTACTACTTTTTAAATTGTGCTCCTCATCAGCCCCACTACAAGACTAAACACTTGTCAAAATTAAACACCAACACTAATCTTAACTACTAACTTTTTTTTTTAATATGTTCTACCTAAAATTCTCTTGTAAGTAGAACGTGTTTTAAAAATGTACTTACTCGCTTGAAGATGACAGTCGCAGTTTTTCGTAAATGAATCTAATCATTACATCTTTAAGAGCATCTCTAAGACTGTATCCAGCCTCTTATTTACGAAAATTAATGGACCTCCTCTCCGTTTATTAGATCCATCAAAGTTCATGGATTTCTGGCCAGCATACAGCATTGGACACAAAGAATAAGGAAAGGTTAAGAAACAATCAATATGACGACACAATGATGAAACTATGGAAACATTTTTAAAATGTCCGAACCACCGAAACCATCACTTAGAGTTTGATTGAGTCTCCGGGATGACGCCATCATCAGTGACATGTTTTCGATTGTTGTGCAGCTCATCTAACGATGAAGCTCTTTAGAAATATCAGTAAGCTTTATTATCTTTTTAGATACACGTTTATACGTATGTTACATATTTTATAATCCTTTAAACGTGTAGACCTCCTTTGTAATAACCTGATGTAAACTTATACGCTAATATAAAATATAAGTAGGCCTATATTTGGTGTCTGAACAACTTTTGAATTGATGCGTTCCGGCACCTATAATTTTGGAAATCAACCACTGATGATGACGATGAGGAAAACGTGGAAGCTTTATTATCTTTTTAGATACACGTTTATACGTATGTTACATATTTTATAATCCTTTAAACGTGTAGACCTCCTTTGTAATAACCTGATGTAAACTTATACGCTAATATAAAATATAAGTAGGCCTATATTTGGTGTCTGAACAACTTTTGAATTGATGCGTTCCGGCACCTATAATTTTGGAAATCAACCACTGATGATGACGATGAGGAAAACGTGGAAGCGGACATGATACTTCATCGGAAGATCCACTGAAGTTCAACTGTATATCCGTGTTGAAATCTAAACTTCCATGCTTTTTTTTAATCATTTTATTTTGCAGCATGCTCCGTTACAATTGTGTAATACTACATACTAAGATTTTCCTTATTTGAATAACAATGTTTTTATATGCTTACATCAAGTAATTACAAATACGTATCGTATAACATATTTTACAATGATTTTGTGTGAATATTTGATTATTTACAATAAAATAACTTATTAGATTTCAATTACACTAATAAAGGTTTTGAATTCTTTCAGATGTTTCTTTATAATATCTTCTTTTGTAGGTGGTCAAGTTCCTGATTTTTTTACACTATTGATTATTATAGAATTTTTTCTGCTAATCGTACATGTAACATCTGGCTATAAAGAGACTTGTTAATTTTTGAAACTCACTTTTATCTTCGTGTGTTGCAGGGCCAGTACGTTCTGTTCTACGAGACTCGAACCACGGTGCGCTCAAACCACAGCCTCAGCCGCTCAATGACGTCTCAATACAGGTAAAACGCTTTGTGTCTGTGGTGAAATGTTGTAACTAAAACTTAATTGTAATGGCCGTGGTGTTGGTTCACTACAACACTCGGCTTGGGTCCGATTCCCGCCGGCAAGGGGAGGGGGGATACAATCTGCCTTTAATGGTAGTTCTCGCATAAGAAGGCAAGTCAACGCCAGGTGCTTTCCTGAAAAAGAATTACTTTTTAGGTTTTATGATGTTACTAAAGTGGGTGGGTCTGTGCGTTTATTATTTTTAACAATGTATTAATGGGGTTTTGCCAGTCCTTGCCTGTGTAAACTGATAAATACAGCTACAATTGTAAAAATATAGACAGATACACACATGGATTCATTTATTGACATACTTCGAGGCATATGAATTCATTTACATACAAAAATTATCGTCAACTTTATTTTTTTTCATGACGTTAATATTTTAAATTAAATTTAATCATTTTGGTAGTATAGAGCAGGTGCCACATTTCCGCTATCTTGATTGTGACATCACATATAACGTGGGTTATGACGTTGATCATAAATTGCCCAAGTTTCAGTCAATACGTGGCAAAATTCGTCAAGCGTTAACGAGAAAAACAAGGAAAGAGACTCGATTCAAATGTATAAGTAATGGGCTTGCCAGTGTTGTTGTATGTTGTTGTACTGAATCTTGGGTTCCGATGAAGAAACATCTGAGTAGGATACAGGCATCGGAGGTGAGGTTCTTGTGATCTGTTAAAGGCTGTAGACAAAGGATAGACTCTACAATGAAGGCATTCGTAAATAGTTTAAAATGTTTAATATCAAAGACCGTATTGCGGAAAACAAACAAAGATGGATTGCTCACCTGAATAGGATGCCGGATGGCAGGTTGGCTAAGGAAGTTTGGCAATACGAGCCTATTGAATACAAAAGTATAGGAAGGCCTAGAAAGCGCTGGTGAAGTGGGTGTATTTCCTTTGGGAGCGGAACAAGCACCTATACCCTGATGGAAGAAGAAGAAGAAGAAGAAGAAGAAGAAGAAGAAGACCACCACCACTTTGGTTTGTATTTTTATCGTAGTCGAATAATTATGGCAGCCAAATCGACTGGTGAGCAAGGTCCATCTCGTTTGAAATCTGCATCCTCCAGTACTGAGAAATGTCAGTAGGGCGCATGCGCTAAGTGAAGGTGACAACGTCTCAAACTTTCAACACATGGAGTGGGGAGGAGGCCTAATATTCATCTCTCCGTTCAGAGAATCCGCCAGCAAAGTAGTGTATGTATATTCAATTCGTTGGCAGGTTGTCTTCTGAATTACAACAGTAATATTTTAATCACCTGTTAATCAAATCCAATTATTACAGTGTTCTCTTCCACATATTTTATTGGTTCTCTTGTACTGCTCCTCAAGCCAGAGGTTGGTGGGCTTGCATTGTCTACGCTTCTGAAACAGTCTCTTAATCACTACAAACTTTTCTTTTCTTGTAATCTCTTCCACATCCTCCTGTCTGGGCCTTCTCCTTCCACTACCCCCCTTATCCATTCCCTCACAGGATGCTAAACCAGTTTGTATAGCGTAGCAGTTGATCAATCGCACTGCTTCTCCTTTCGGGAATGGTTTCAATCAGAGTCCTTCCTTCCACCCTCTTCGAAACCTCATCACTAGGCACACTTGTATTCTTAAGGTCCTCCTCCAGCAAAAGCTTCAAGATAGCTTTTTTCCAAATTTTCTGACGGTTCAGGTTCCGTGCCATATGTGCATAGGGGATCCGTGTCTGGATGCCAGATTACGTAGGGTATGCCTTAGACAGAGATACATTGAACACATAAAAGCATTAAGCTCTACCCACGAATCCACCTTTTCAAACCACCCCATTAAGGTAGGCCGCACGCGCACAAACATTAATAACCACATGAAAATTCTACACGTACACACGAAAGGCCGAAAACTAGACGCTCTCAAACAACTAAAAATATACAGCCACACAAAAACGCATAGAAACAACATCCTAAACGGACAGAAAAAATTTAAATCACACACACTATTTGAACATATTAACCACACACACACACACACACACACACACACACACACACACACACACACACACACACAACGATCTTTCGAACGATGGCGCCGTCACCAGAACAGAATGCACAGCGCTCCTAGCGGCAGCCTCTGATGAAGCTCGTAAGTAGTGAAAACTTGTTCAGACATTGAGGTAAAAAATTAAAATTTTGTTATCTAAAATAATTGTGTTTCGCGTAGGAATATATTGCTACAGTTAGTAACAATAGAAACATTAAAATGTTTATAAGCAAAGGAATGTTTACAATTATTATCATCAGCTGAAATACGTTTTCCTGGTGGGTTTCTTTATAGCCTGAGGAAGAGTAAACATTTGTTGAAAGCAGTCTTGCATTTAAACAGGTTATAAAATAAACTGTACTTTTTTATAGTCAATTCAACGCTGCCACAAAGTATAAAACAAATTGGATTTTGAAAGCGGTCATCAAAGGAGAGCGATACAGCACCGCCCCTCATCTAGGATACGGGAAAATATGGACGCTAGTGTGGGTATACACGCGCGGGTCGTAAAGGGCGGATTGGGGGTAGTTTGACGAGGGACGTCGACTGACAGAGAAGGATGTGCGGCGTGCACCCGCGCGCGCTTGCATACGTGACACAAAAGCACGCTGCGGGCGGTCAGTGTGTGTAGTCAAAGCGAAATCCGATAAGTAAATAAATTTGTCAGACTGTAGCTATGACGGCATTATATTACTCTGCGCTCAACCAAATGACATACATTGTACAATAAAATCTAACAGCTGTGTGGATACGTTGAATATGTAGCCATATCAGTGGTTAAGGACTGATCCAAGCGATGAGTAATCTCTAAACACTTATGATCTCCCCCCTCCCAAAAATGAAATCTCTCCAACCGGTGGAATGAATTAAATCTCTTTAAAATTACGTGGGGCAGTCAAAAAGAGTGTTGCATTTGCCGAGATTCTTTTTGCTAGAAGAGATATCTTGATCGAAGTTCTTGCTGGAGGTGGTGATCCAGCACGCAATTTTGAGGGGGCAAAATTGTTGACTTTGGGGGGTGATTATGAACAGTTGAGCCATATATATATATATATATATACATGTGTGTGTGCGCTCGCGCGTGTGTGTAAATGGAAGGCATGGAGATTTACCGGATTAGGGAGGGAGGCAGCGGTCAACGACAGAAATGTATATACTAAATTAGCGACAACTTGGGAAATTCCTAACTGACAGTTCTCAAATTAACAAATGATATATGGCCACAACACGCTCAACCCCATGCTCGAACCCTCCCACGGCAATAATCAGAATTGAGGCAAGATATAAAACGCGCGCCGTTCCTAAATCAACATTAGAAAATGTTCCGGGATTACAGAACGAAACGTCGGTAATATAAACATCGCACACACGAATTTACCCAAAAACGTGTTACAACACAGACACACACGCGCGCGCGCACGCGCCCGCGCACACACATATGCGCCTTGAAACAACATTTAAAGTCGCTTTTCGCATCCTAGCTTCCAAACTTGACGATCTTCCAGTCATCATCTTTCAGATTTTTCTGTGCCAGTGATTCCTTATGCCTTCTACTCAAGTCTTTCGAGGCCTCCCTCTTTTTCTTCTTTCAGGAAGGGTCCATTGTAGTAATTGCTTTCGCCATCTATTACTGCTTATATTATACACATTCCCGTACCACCTTAATCTTTTTAAAGACCAAATACCACTTTAATTTGTTTGGACCATTCTTTAGAGGGTAAAGCATAAACGATTGGAATGAGTGATGATACAAATACAGTTTCTTATCATCAACACAGTAAGTTTGTTGACGTACAATTATTTAATCATATCTGCTAATAGTATTCACTTACAGTTCAGAATACACACTACTCATTTATGGTGGTATGTTTAAAAGAAAAAATTAACATACCGGCTAGGTGAAGTTACTGTTTATAGTAGTTGTAGCGTAAAATATGATACTATACAACATGATATTTACATACAAAGGTTTTTAAAAATATATAAACACTTAGTACGTTTCACAGTTTTTATTTAACTCTGACAGCTGTTTCGACTTCTTAAGCCATTGTCAAAGAGATGAGTGAACAACTAAACAGAGGATGTAAGGGTAGTGAACATCTGTACAGTATGGTTTCAGACATAAATTAGAACTGTAGAGATGTTCACCACCCTTACATCCTCTGTCTAGGTGTTCACTCATCTCTTTGACAATGGCTTAAGAAGTCGAAACAGCTGTCAGAGTTAAATAAAACCTGTGAAACGTACAAAGTGTTTATATGTTTTTTAAACACCTTTGTATTAATATGTTTCACCAAGTGCTCAACGAATCGCCAATTAATATCGTGATATTTACATGTTTATTATATTCACAATTACAAAAGCATTCTACAATCACAATCATGGATTTGAAGGGTGATAGTTTGTGTTGCATTGGGTGATTGAAGGAGTTGTGTATCAGTGTGTCCACTACAGTGGGTTTTCTGTCTAGCCTATACTGCATTTGTGCCTGTGTTCTAGTTTTGTAATGGTAAGGTCTAGTTTCTATTTTTCTGTTGGGTTTCGATCATTTCGCCGACGACGACAACAAAGCGACTCTAAACAGTGGCGTTTACAAAATGAATATAACCATTTTAAAACAAGTTTTGGTATCTCCTAAACAAAACTAACGAAAGTTAAGAACGCTACTGCGGTCGGTAGATCAATGGGTACGCGGTTGCCTAATAATATCGAAATCGCAGCTTCGACTCCCGGACGCAGCGTTAAAGCGAGGTACGTTTTCGAGCCGCCCCCAGATCACTTCAGCCTGTTGAAACGAGTGCCTGGGATAACATCCCGGGTTAATAACGGCGGGGGCTGGGGCATAGTGCTGGCCGTGCTACGTTCCTTGTACGCCGAACAGCTCACGTAAGACAACCTATCCTAGCTAATTCCTAAACTACTACTTTGGTAGTAATTATTAGCTCCATGATCTGCAGAACTTGCTCACTATTTTGAACGAAATACATTTATTATTAGCAAAATTTCAATATAATAATTTTAGTATAATAATATAATAAATTTCAATATAATAATTTTTCAGCTATCGGAAAAATTATGAAAACTCAGATCAGTTTGTTGTTTTTTAATAAAATAACAATTTTAAAGCAAATAATCATCAGACAAACACTGAGAATTCCAAACTATATTTTAGTAATTTAAATTTTATAATACGATAATTTACAATGAATTGAGATCATTGTATGTACTGGACAAGTACCGTGGTAGAATACCGTAAACTTGGTTTATCAGTGAAGATCTTTAAGGCCTTTATTACACTACGCAACTGATTGCATGCAATTGGTTTGGAAAGAAGTTGTGGGGCATCGGTTTAAATGTAGCCTATTACACTATGCAACCGATTGCATGCAACTCTGCTGCGCGCGCATTCTGTAGACAACGAAGAAATTTCATGACATGGAACCGACACAACATATACCTACAATTTTTTACAAACCGCCAATATCTCAAAAACGAAAAAGGGGATTTTATTGAAATTAAAAACCAACATCAAATTTGTAATTTTTTCTAAATTTCACTCGCTGACACCACATAGAACGAAAGTTTATCGCATGCCGAAAATTTCACTACATGCAAATTAACAAACACTTCAAGACATGGGGCCGTTTTAAATCTCTGTTCTTGAGAATTATTCAAGTTATTGGTTCTAATTTATGTCTGAAACCATACTCAAACTTCAAGGAACACGGTGGTGAAATATTTTATCGGATCAGTAGTTTCTGAGGTTAGCTCAGACAACGATACAAACAAATCTTACCTCTTTATAATATTAGTATAGACGCCATGTTTACTCTGCAACTGATTGCTGAGCAGTTGCAGCCTGTTTTTACTACCGTGCAACGAGTTTCATATAGGCTTGAAATCAGTTGCGTAGTGTAATAAAGGTCTAAGTTATATTCGATAACAATTCAATTTAGTTTATGAAATAATAATTGTAGTCTGTCCTCTAAGTTCTAAATTATAAGGATGTTTCTAATTGTCAATTTAAAAAAAATTAAAATCTTCTCAATCTCTTTATGTAATATTAATTTATTACGAGACAAAGAAAAGGAAATGTGCCAAATATACCGTACAGAAACTGCGCCAAGCTGCTTTTGTGTGTGTGTCCAAAACAGCAGTCGACGTCAAAACATGAATAAATCAGAACCAAAAGTACGGCGGCAGATCTAGTCACCCTCGGTTACTTTTATCGTTGTGTTACACCGCCCGTGGAGAATTTATACGAAATTGGAAAACTTTTCACTACTCCACAAAATCAAGATGAACTCAGGACAAGAAGAAAAGGATTAGCGATTCTGCAACGCTCGTGTGTGTGATCCTTGGATTTATGAAAGCAAATACGACCTCTGCGATGTAGGGTGGGTGGTGGCGGTCCGCCACTGGAACCCAACCATTTGTCACGGTATATTAGTTGTATCACGTGCGACTTTTCCAACCGCTCCCCGTCCGTTTGCCCCCTCCCTCCCCGCCATTAAAGGATAACGAGATCCCTGCTTACTGGCTGGAAAACAACTTTCTTTATTTGCCCACCGGCAAAACTTTCCCCAGTTTCAAGCTGCTTGTGTGTGTGTGTGTGTGTGTGTGTGTGTGTGTGTCGGTACTGTCATACTGGTGAATCACGCGATTACTCACTCGAGTTGGCAAAGTGAAGTAACTTTAAAGTAGAGTTGCGTTGCCTGAATAAAGAACTTGAAAATTCAAGGCACTCGATTGTATTGAGACCCTAATAAAATATAGGCTACAAACTTTTTAATCTAACAAAATTTTGCGTTGCAAAGATCTAATAAACTCTGTCGGTAAACTATTACTACTATTGCCTCTATACTGATCAACTGCTCTTTATCAGTAAAACAGATAAAGAGTATCTTTCTCTACTAATGTAACTCTAATGTTACTGTATCTCAAGAACCTCGATTACCGAAGCACCCAGTATCTCTCAATACACTCAACGGCAGATTTGGACATTTTGTGGCCAGTGCCGGATTATCCACAACGCTGCGGTATGCTGCAGCACCTACAGGGCCTCCAGGGCCTCAGCTGTCAGAGGGGGCACCATCCAGCTGAATTGACTATGCGAACCAAAGCTTATGATCACATTACGCAATTGTTTGGTTCCCTTAAGCAGATATTAAACACGGAGTGTGTCGAGTTGGAACATCAAGCGAAAGGTCTTATAGAAGTTTTTCTTGAACGATTTGAACAACTATTTTCTAATATAATTGAAGAACTTTGTACCATGAGTAAAATTAGCAAGAAAGAGGTTTTTTTCAAATCCTTCGAATGAAGATGATAGATTCCATGATGTTTGTCCGCTCAAAGTATTAAACTGGATTATTGATTGTAAAATGATTTATGTATTTCCGAATTTATACAATGTTTAGCGTCTGTTTTTGACAATTCCAGTAGCTAACTGGGAATCTAAAAGATCATTTTCTGTATTGGAAAGCATCAAAGATATGTTGAGTTAAACTGTGAGAGATGAGAGATTATCTTCGTTAGCAAGGTTGACTATTGAAAGCGAGATAATAGAATCGCTCGATTTAGAAGAAATTATACAAGCCTTCGTAAAGGCAAAATCAGAAAAAGTGGATCGATTAGTATTTTCTAAACTTAAGTTCTACTACTATTCTCATTGTAATCACTATTTAGCTAAATATTTGTTGTAATTTGAGAGTTTAATAAAATAATTGTTATCTTTTGAAATTGAGTATACCATTTATCAGTGTAAATAATGGATAAAATGTTGAATTTTGAATCGGAGGGGGGGCCACCAGTCTGATGGCAGCGTAGGGCACCACGCGCTTCTAATCCGCCCCTGTTTGTGGCTATGGACAATTTATTTCCGCATGCCCCCTTTTTCAACAAGAAAATTTATAATCATTTTTAAACAACACATTTTCAACAGTTCTGTATCACTCGTCTGCTTGAGACTCTGTTTTCATCTTTTATTTCCGTTAAAAGTTTTGACAGTGATTTATTTTAAAATGCACTTTATGTTAGAATACTTTTGTGGAACTTTATGCGTGATCATTAAAATAAATAAGACACATAGTAAAATTACAAAATTAATTAATTAGTAAGAAATTAATCATAAATTTGCAGATGTGTATTTCCTCAATTACAAATCAATACCGTACTGCTTCATTGAGTTTTCAAACTGCTTTGGACAACCCGGGCACAGTGGATCCGTTATTACAACAGACAATGCCACTATACCATGCGTTCATCTTTTACTTTTGTTTCGGTGTCCGGGTCATGTAGGTATTGAAGATAACGAATAAGCTGACGCTGCGGCGAGAAATGCTGCGGGCAGCCCACGAGTCGATGCGATTGCCATGATGACGCAAAACTAGCTGCCACAAGCACCATCGTTAATGTGTGGCAGCAGACGTGGAACACACATCAGAGCAAACTTTCTGCCGTGAAGCAGAGGCGTCCGTAAATGGCAAGTAGCATGTGGCCGCAATCGTCGTGAACACGTTTGCATCACGAGACTGCGCACTGGGCACACGAACTTGACGTCTTCGTGCTTCCTACAAGGACAAGAACGACCCGTCTGCATTTTTGGCGGAGAAAAAATTTCACTAAAACAATCGAAAACAGAAGACCTATTATCAATTGAGGCTAGGATGTGACTCTCAAACAGTGATAACTATGCTCTGTATGACGATGGTTGGCGTGTGGACCCTTAGCCTACCTACTGCCTCTCCCCCATTGTAATACTTCCGCCCGGGCTCGACAGCAGCTAATTGTCGCGTGAGTCACCTCACTGTGCGTCCAGTATGAAACATTTTTTATTTTTTTGCCTCTCCAATACTGGTAAAATTTTGTTATATTTGAAATCGGCGAAATAATACGATGAAAACGACACCAAACACGACTAAGGACTATTAAAAATTGGGCGTTATAAAGCACTATGCACTGAAGATGTGTATTAAAGTAGTTGTTAGCTTTTACCTTGAAACACCTTAAAATTTAATATTTTTTAGTCGTGTTTGGTGTCATTTTCATCGTACTATTTTGCTGATTTCAAATATAACAAAATTTTACAAGTATTGGGCGAGGCAAAAAAAAATTGTTTCATACTGGACGCACAGTGAGGTGACTCACGCGGCAATTAGCTGCTGTTGAGCCCGGGCGGATGTATTACAATGGGGGAAGGAGGCAGCAGGTAAGCCAAGGGTCCACACGCCAACCATCGTCATACAGAGTATAGCTGTTTGATTCACACCCGGTCCTCACCACATCACACTGGTTGCTCATCTTTCTCAGTCAGAGCTCGATCGACCAGACGCTAGTGTATTAGGCCTATACCCTGCCGAGGTTGCGAAAGGACTTTCTACCGCTTTCCGGGTCATGTGTGAAGAACAATCGTTTAGTTGAAGGCGCCCAGTAAACACTGGAACGTTCTGTACCACGTCATTGTCACTCCTGCACACATCCGTATAACGCACACGTCAAGCGGATTGCCTACCTCTTGGGCGTAACAATGTATTACGTCCCGCGTGTAGGTGGGGAGTTATATTTTGTCTCCGCAAAACGGCGACACTGCCTCAAACCAAATTACTTCAGTGTGGCCACGTAGTCTAGTAGTTAAAACTAATCTGACGCAGCAAGAAAACGCCGGTCGGTTGGAAGAAAAACGCTGAATACAAGAAAATTTACAGAAGCAAAATGATATTACTCTGAGAAATGGCAGTGGTAAAGTGAAGCGTTGTCACAAGAGATTTGGTGTGAGTGAAGAGAGAGAGGGAGGGAGAAGAAACAGTCAGACAAACGTGACGGGGAAGGGTTGAGCTGATGTAAGGAATTTATTCATAAAGTAAGTCCCTCGTCGACTCGGTTCTGTGCCCCGTACTATTTTCTGGTTTATTAAATATTTTTTTCTTCTTTAGAAAAGATTTCATTGTAAAGACTTTTGGACTTGTGCGTGCGCGCGCGCGCGCGCGTGTGTGTGTGTGTTGCGTTTCATCGCTGTTAATAATTTATGTCAGAGCATGCGGAGCGGAAATGGAATTTTATTTTTTTCAACAGAAAAATACGAGGCACTACGAAGTATACGCCTGTACACACTTCCATCGTAAAAGATGATCCGACCTTTAGGATTCTGTCGAAACCCGTGTAAACAAAGAACACAACAACGTCAAATACGAAAATATCAGAAGCGATATAACGTAGACAAGTATTAGTAATAAAAATAATATGTTAATGTATTACTAAAAGAAAAATCGGTATGGAGAACCACCATACATGACTTCCATGTTCTAAAATTTATATTTAAAATCATTTTCGAAATAAAATATTTCCACAGAATTTCTTTCTTTCTTCAGCCTTAACCACAGTACTGTGGTCACTAACGTATACCACCTCACGTTAGCGCATTCGAATTTCACTGATGACGGCAGACGATGGCACTGCCGAAACGTCTGGTTTTGTAGAAAACATTGGACCACGCCAAACATCCCGGGTAGGAATTTTAACGACAAACTACTTCTTTGTTGCCGATAACGTAGTACACTGACATATAAATAAAAATTATCACCTCCCCCTTCAACTATCATTTTCATTAAAAGAAAATTACCTCCACCCCTTTCAACTAGCCTCTTCATTTATAAATATTTCATCTAACTTACGTTTCTACAGTGGATTATTATGATCTTCTTTTCAGGATACTTTATTTATCAAAATTAAGTACTTTACTCTTGTTAAAACATAAAACGTTGCAGCTAAACTACCCTTTCTCCGTAACCTATCTTCACTAAAATCAATAAGCCTTGAGTCCTCTACAACTCAGGCACATATGCAAAAAATTATTTGATTCTGTTTGAATATGCGGCAGTTATCGTTCGTCATAGAAAAAATTACCCTTGTTAAAACATAAAATGTTGCAGGTAGACTACCCCTTTCTCTTAACCGATCTTCACCAAAATCAAAAAGCCTTGAGTCCTCTATAATCTAGGACTGTATGCAAAAACTTATTTGATTCTGTTTAAATTTGCGGCTGTTATCGTTTGCCATAAAAAAAATTCTACACACAGACACACACACACACACACACACACACACACACACACACACTTTTCGAAAAATGACTTTTCATCATGTTTTGAGGGTAGTAAATCAGAATCAGCCCTTATCTCGAACACGATTTTTTCGCCATCACCATACTTCCATTTCCTTATAGAACATGGAAGTAAAAACGCTCGAAGAATAGAACATTGAAATAATATGCCCAATTTATAATCACGGAAACAAGCATTATAAGGAATTGATGGCCTAATTTATAAGGAACCGAATTGTAACAATTACAGGGCCATAACGTTACTCAGCACTGCATACAAAGTACAGTGGAACCTCACTAATTCGTCACCCACTCAAGCTTTTTTTTTCTTTATTAACAAGCGAGTAATATATACGCTCTAATTATAGCCGGGGTAAACCACAAACGTGCTGATTGTGGCCCGGGTTGTAATATAATAGCCAGGAGAACGGATTGCGGAAGGTATTGGTTCCGACAATGGGTATTTCGTACTTGTGTACACGGCACAATAAGTGTGTGTAATACGTTTCCGAAACTTCAGTCGGATTGCCGATGCCTGGCAACGTATTCCGTAAAACACTCTAAAATTTGCCTGGAATAAGTTACGGCCATCTGAATTACAGCCAGCGTTTACAGAACCAGAAGGTGGGCTTAACCCTACATTGGAATTGTTAGATATCTGCGAATCCCTACCAACATTTAACAGTTCTACTGAAAACGACATCAAAAATTGCTGTTAAATATACTTACCGAATGTAGGCTACGAAATGTTTAGTGATAATAAAAGTGTTGCATACGTATCCATAGAACGTACAGAAGAAGTTAATGGTGAAGAACATGACCAGCCAATAAACCTGCAATCTCTCATAAGGAGGCCTTTCAATCACTGACTACAGCAATCAGTAGTAAGAAGGTCAAGATGAAGCAGAACTGACTAAAATAATTTCACTGCACCAAATAGGCCTACACAATTTGACTCTTGAAAAGTGCGGTCGACAGAAAAAATAGAAGAAAATTACAATTTGTTTTTGCAATTACAGTGCTTAACTTATTTGAGTTTAAAAATTTCCATCAGTAAATATGTTCGAGCATAACATTAGTACTGTACGTTGCTAGTATTGTAATAAAACATTTTTATATTGTCTTTATTGGGTTTGTTTCTTACTCCCTCACTAATTCGTCACCCCTTCGGTCCCGTAGGTGACGGGTTAGTGAGGTTCTACTGTACCGACCTCAATAATTGAATTAGTGATTTAAGAAAGGGCTCAACTACATTTTTTAAATCAAAAATTCGTTTTTTCAAAAATATGTAGAAATGTTTTCTGTATATAATTGTTGATTACTGCTTTTATAATTAACTACTAATAGGTATACCATTAAGGAACTTTTAGATTATAAGTAGTTTAAATTGTAATAGTGTATAAGTTGTGTTCTGTGGTATTATAATTTTCTCGATGTATTTAAAGGAAAAATATGTAATAATGCAATTATTTTGATGATCTAAAACAAACTCTTTCATCACACACGCGCACACTCATATACACAAACACATTCACTCAACTAATGTACCTGTTGTGTTTGATATACCTTGTTGTATCCGTACACAGGTCCTGATGATGACAATAAATATTGTCGAAACGTCGCCACAAATTATTTAAAATTTGTGTTATACTTTTTTGACCGATCCTCGCAAACCCTTCGTCGTCAAAATTCATAGGTTGACGGTCACTACGAAATTAAGAATTCATTCTAATATGTTCGTTGCTTACCCTGACTGCCCTACAAGGACCAAAAATTCCACTACTCCGCTACTTCCAACTTCCGATCCATCATCTCTTTATTCTCTATCCGTGTTATAGAGAAGCTGGCAACGTTAACACCTATCAGTCGGACTAATTAACCAGTGTGCCTACCTGTTAATCGAGGTTTTGCATTTGCTACACAGCTAGGCACAACAATGGTCAACAATGATATTGTTAAATGCTCAATTTTTGCTAATTCTTAAGTATTTTCAGGTGCTGATTCTGAATATGTAGTCAGAATTTCTCTATCAGCCTCAGTTTTTTTGTAACTGCCCTTTTTATTTTTCAATAAGTACCATGAATGAACTCCATATCCATAGAATTTTGTGAACTTAAATAATATCAACCAAATAGCTTTGGTTTATTTATTGCAGCTACTAAATTGATAAGTCGAATATAATTGTTTGGGTTAGTGAATAGTCATCATTATTTATTTATTTAGTTTGAAAGCAGTCCTACTTCACACTGGAAATAAATACCCATCAATCCCTTTAGCTTATGCTGCTCACATGAAGGAGTCATACAAAAACATGAAACTGTATCGAGCAGGATTCAGTATGAGAAATATTCATGGCATATTTGTGGAGATCTGAAAGTGATAGCACTTTTACTTGGTTTGCAACCTGGGTACACTAAATTCTGTTGCTTCTTGTGTGAATGGGACAGCAGGGATAGGAAGAATAATTACATAAAAAAGCAGTGGTCAAAGAGAGAGGCACTGACTGTAGGAGAGAAGAATGTTGTGAGTCAAGCACTAGTAAAACCTGAAAAAGTTTATCTTCCTCCACTACACATTAAGCTCGGTTTAATGAACAATTTTGTTAAAGCAATGGATCGTAATGGTGGAGGATTTCAGTTTCTAAAAAACAAGTTCCCTAATATAAGTGATGCTAAGATTAAGGAAGGTATATTTGTTGGACCACAAATAAGAAAACTAATGAATGATCCTGCATTTGAAGACAGTTTGAAAGAATTTGATGTTGCTGCATGGAAATCATTTCAAAATGTGGTTAACAACTTCCTGGGAAACCATAAGGTGGATAACTACAGAGAACTTGTAACTGAGCTTCTTCAAAACTACAGAGAACTTGGATGTAATATGTCACTCAAAATTCATTTCTTAGATTTACATTTGGATTTTTTCCCTAACAATCTTGGCGCCGTGAATGACGAACACGGTGAACGCTTTCACCAGGAAATATCCACCATGGAAACACGCTACCAGGGAAAATAGAACCCAAAAATTCTAGCTGACTACTGCTGGAATCTAAAGAGAGATCTACCTATAGCAAAATTACAGCAGAAAATCCAAAAGAAGTAGATTTTAGGTAAGTACAAAGTGCATGTAACATATTGTTATATTACCGACACATAATTTTCTTTTTGCAAAAGAAAAATGTTAATTACTAAAACACTATGTCCGATAGGAAAAAAATGTTAACATATTTGAAATCAGCACTAAAAATACTATAAGAATCAGTTATTCACTTTCACTTAACAAACAAAAAATTAAATTTTGTTGACCAGTGAATCAGCTAAGGAAAAACAATAAGCCAGTGTGATTTCTTCTGGTTGGGGTACGACCAGAAACTTTCATAATCTCCACTTCATGTTCCATTAATCCAAACTTGTTGACCATTTACGACACGGAACTCCCTTGAACTGGCGAGTAATTGACTTACTCGAGAAATCACGGTTTCCATTTCAGATAACATAAGCATAATCTAGGTACCTCCTTACCAGCTAATTGTAAAGAGTTTCATGGTGCAATGCTCTTGAAATGCTTTCCTGTCCATTTAATGAGGCCCAGATTGCTTCTGGCGTTGAAGTCAATGCTGTCGATGTGCTGGGGGAGAGCAGCTTCAGGTCCACAAGACCTCACAGGTCCGTCACCCAGTCTTTAATCTGTATCGTTACTTCGTCTATTGTTCAAACAAAATATACTAGATTAGTCTTCCGAGTGTACGTGACAATTGTTATATTCTTATGGTTAAGAGGCATACGATTCCTCCGTGCCCACTCTGTAGCTTTGGCTATGCAATACTGAAGAGCAAGATGATCCTCCCGGATATTCGTGGAAAGGACGATCTTTATGTCATCCACCCCAGACACATATTAAATAATAATAATAATAATAATAATTTTTTATAAAGGGGGAAAAATGCTTTATGCACCATCAGAGGAGGCCGTGGTTCCTGTGCTGTCTGGGACTCTTACCCACTAAAAAACCCACCTCTAATTCAGGCTTTTATATCCATCCTGGAACCACTTAGCGTATTACTTCAGGAGGGAGCATATTTCACCCTTATCGGCCTCCTTCTAGTTGTTACTCATCTTCTACTCCCCATTGGGTGCAAGTTGGGCCTGTCTTTTTTTTTAGTAGGACCCACTGAATAAATGCACTTATGCGGTCCGCTTCTCTAGCCGCTTGGAAATGAGGGGACTGGCTAAGGACGAGAGTACAGCACCAAACCAGTCACACGACTGATGACGCGGGAAGACGCGTCAGCACGTTTTCACCATTATCGAGCGTGCGCGATATTACTCTGTATGTATCGTATGAGGTTTCACATTCTCACTAATGGATCCATTTACACGCGTTTATGTTCCATAACATGACTGTAATGTTTGGCAATTTGTACGAATGGCCTTTCAAATGCGGTTTGTGTTTATGAATGTTGCCACAACAATGCGCGTATCCAGGCAGATAGTAATAGTTACAACCATCGTCAGCATATCCATTAGTTTAACGTTAATCACTGTAAATATATTATCAGCTTGTTCATCTGTTTTTGTCTATACTCAGGTTTATGTTCTGTTAGTAAGGTTGTAAAATGTTTAACCCATTTTCCTGTTCGTATAAGCTGCAGTGGGCTATTTCATTTCTCGTTAGATTTTACTCTATTTATGAACTTCCAGGCTTTGTTACATTTTCTTCCACCAATGTAGGCGTCTATTTCTCTACATTTTTTTCCTATCAGAACAGGTAAAAAGAAAGTTAGAAGCTATAGAAATGGATGCTTTGAGACGAGCTGCTAGAACTTCAAAGCCAGAGTGAATACGAAATGAAACGATCAAAGAAGAAATGGACGTATAAAATACAATCATCGACTGCACTAAAGAAAACCAACTAATCTGGTACAGACGCGTACAAAGAATGGGATAAGACCGACTACCAAAGAAAACAATGAATGAGATGGATACCTAGAGAGCACAGAAAGAAAGGAAGACCCAAGAAGACACGCCTTTAGAAGATCAATGAGCGATAGAGGACTAAACGATGAAAACTACAACGACACAAAAGAATGGAGGTTGGGCATCGGACAAGGTCGTAGGACGTTTTGACTCCGAAATAAAAAATATATATATTATAACGAGAAAAGGTGTAATAGGTGTGTGTTTTAAAAATAATAATAACACTTCTTATATCATATCGACTTTGTAAAAATTATTCAAAACTTTATTAAATAAAATTTTCAAAAATTACGAATTAAATTTCGTCATTATTATTCGCATAATATTTTTCTTTTGTGTACCCTCATAATATACACAATTATTGTCATTATACAAATAACATTACACACATATTCAAAAATATATAATACACAAGATATAAATTTACATATGTAAATAGAAATTTTTATAATATATAATGTGCTCTCGACTTGCTCAGATTGTATTTCTTTTTAAATTCATATTTTTTTATATTATTACATATGAATATCGTATTCGTGAAATATCAATCAATTTTAGAATTACTTAAACATTTTTGCTACGTTATAATTTCAAAAAAATAATTTCATAAATTTTAAATATCATTATAAATTACTACAAATTAACCAATTAAATTTTACAATTATTATTTACACTATTACAGTTTTATCATTGTCTCTTTACGCTTTCCTTTTTAATGCCTTTATGACTCGTTGGTTGACGAGTAAAAATAGTTTTATGTCACCTTATTTCTGTGCGGTGATGCTCAGTGATTCCTCGTCATGATCCTGAGTCCTGTGTCGATCCTCCGTTGTCGTCTGATCCTCCTGGAGTCCGTCGTCCGGTCCTCCTGGTCCACTCAGTTTTCAGATGACACGTACGGTACTGCTGGGATATCGACCTTGGATGCTCCACCGTGGGGCATAGCCTTCGGCTGCAGAGGTGTTCCAACGAAAGAGATCGAGCCTGGTACTGCTCACTTATTTATACTGTCGGGCGCAAAAATCATGTTTCAACCATTCTGTGCACGATTTATATTGTTGTAGTTTGTCGAGCGTCCCTTTACAGATTCATTTATTTTTCGTACTTATTTTAATTTTATTCGCAACATGCGAAGTCTTTTGTTTATTACTCGATGTTCATATGATCGGTAATTTTTTTATGTATAATTGTATGTTAACAGTTTTTCTATACTTTAATTGTTCTTGGTTCTATTCACTTTTATTTACACTGCATTAATATGTATTATTTGTTTTGCACTAGATTTTGCACATGTGCGCGTCTTTATATTATTAATAACATGGCGTAATTTGTTTGGTCATATCTTACGCGCACTTACCATAATTTAAATAAATTACTTATTTAATTCACATTTATTCAGGGGTGACGCTATGCCGGATTCAACTAGCTTACACTCACACACATAAAATACACTGTAACACACTCTCAATTTGTGCGTGGCGTGATACTCCGGTACCGACCTGTAGGTTCGGTGTTCCCCTTCGCTGGTTAATTACAGCTTTCAATACGCATTTTTTTTTTTTAATACTGATAATATTAGTTATTTATTCTAATTTAGAAGTTTTTTTTAACTAACTGCGAGAACGCACAGTAACGTACGCAGACGTACTGTTGCAATATATTGTCATGATCAACAATTTAACGTATATAGTTTTTAGCCGACTATGCCGGAAGAGCAAGAGGTTAAATTTTCGTTTAATGTTTGCGTAATCCTCCACAGGGAAATTTCGTCAAAACTCTGATGTTTGCTGACGATGAGGTCATAATAGCAGACAATGAAAATAACCTGCAGAGGCCCTCTGTGAATTGCAGCAGATAATCACTATGTATGATCTGAAAATTTCTGTTATCAAGACTAAGTTCACGGCTTTTAAAGGTTGCTTTCCTGTAATGTGTAAACTTGAACTGAATGATCAACTAATTGAGCAAGTGCATTCATTCAGGTTCCTTTGATGTAACTTCTCTTATGTTGGTGAGGTAGATGTGGACAAAAAAACAGAGAAGCTTAATCACATGTATGGAACGATAAGAAGAACACTGAATGGATTGCTGAAAAGAGATACTCTTTTTTATGCTAAACTTGTGTTGCTACCACTAATACTCACTTACACTTCCATGAGCGCTTTCAAGTCTCTCATCCTCAGAAAGACACATTTCCACTAGACCTATTAAGAATACAAACTTAGAATTAAAGCGAATCCTAATAGTATGAAAATAATCATCAACATCATCTTGTTAACGGTCTCAGGCTTTAACGGCCTGTTCCTATTCCACAGTCCACGTTTCTTAGGCCTACCAACTTTTCTTCTACCTCTAGGGTTGTAATCTTTCGCTATCTTTGGTATTCTACTTTCTTCCGTTCTATCTATGTGTTGAACCAAATTTCTTTTATATTCTTTAATCCTTTCATTAACTGCAAAACTATCGAAATCACTTCTTATTTCCTCATTTCTTATATGATCTCGTCTATTACACCTTCTAACTGAGCTCAGAAATTTAATTTCTGCTGTTTGTATCATCTGTTCATCTTTTTTCTTTATGACCCAATTTACAGAACCATACAGTAGTGTAGCTACTGCCACAATTTTATAAAATTTTATTTCGATTTCTTTTCTACATTTATTTTACAACGTTCTACAAATCGTCCCACACATTCTTGTGAAATTCGTCACTTTATTTTTCTATATCTCTATCTTAATCATAAGTAATTAGTATGAAAGTTATTTCCATTCATTTGAAAAATAACTGATTAACGTAGAATATTTTGAATTCAACACTTTTCCATATTTTCCAACCTTTATATTTTACGTTGGTTTACTCAAAAACTTCGAGACGCAAAGAACGTAAAAAAAAATTTATACAATATGGGAAGACTCATGAATTTCTCACTTGTCATGAGGAAAACAGAAAGGTGGTCCAACCTTCAAGTTAGCCCCCCCCCCCGAGAAGCAGCTCCTAGTTACGTCACTGGGTAGGATTATGTAACGGGATGAAAGTAAGTTGTATTGTGTATAAAGAGTCCACAGTAAGAACGTGATTAATTAACGTGACTGAGTTAACAAGATTTCGCCAAACGCATTTTAAGATCTCAAACCTAGACTACTCATAAGTGGTCACTGTAAGCACGCCAGAATATCTGGATTCAAAGCAGCGTGGCTACCGGTATTAGCAGCTACATCTCAATGTTTTGGAAGAATTGTTCTTCCAAACACGTGTTTTTACGTAAGGTTAAATAACGGTCAGGGGTTGTTTTGAGTGGTGAGTGGGGTTCATTATAGAGAACTCTCACCTGTACGCTGAATTTTAATCGACCGATCGTTGCCATGACGACGCCTCACCGCTCCCTTAAACACGACGACCGATTTGTCAAGATCAAACGTGCCACAGAAATTTTACACGTATTTCGTCTGTTCGGTTAGGGGGGACGTGTGTGAATGTAATTTTATAAACCAAGTCATTATTGTCAGTCTAGCAGTAACAGTCATTCAGAAACGAAAAATTGGTTTGCGATATGGCCTGACGTAGAACTACAATCCAAGCAAATTACAGTACACTGAAGTAGAAAATAGTGTCTACACTGTCAAGAGAAAAGGCACTTCAGTCTATAAGGTAGATATTCTTTATCTTCATCGCCTTTATCTTCATAATCGTCATTATCATCGTCGTCGTCGTCGTCGTCGTCATCAACATCATCATCTTCTTCTTCCTAACCTACATCATCGTCGTCGTCTTCTTCTTCTTCTTCTTCTCCGTCTTCAGTATCATCATCTACGTCGCTATCATCAACAACAGTAACACAATCATAATCATCACCATTTTCTTCTTCTTTCTATCCTTCACTATGACCATCGTCTTCTTCTTATTATTATTCGTCTTCAATATCATCATCTACGTCGTTATCATCAACATCATCATGGTATTCATCATCATCGCCATCAACAACATAATCATAATCATCTTCCACAACAACAACAACATAATCATAATCATTACCATCTTCTTTTCTCCTTCTTATCCTTCATCATCTTCATCTTTTTTTCTTCTTCGTCTTTTTGTATCATCAACATTATCATCATCTTCATCGACAACGTAATCGTAATTATCACTAACTTGTTGTTGTTTTACTTCTTCTTCTTCTTTTTCTCTTTCTTCTCCCTTAGGTATATTCCCTGTTCTATAATACGTCTATCGTTTTTCACGCACTCGCGCGACCTCTTACTTAAACGCCCGACTCTCCTCTAGGTGTTCGCTTTGCAGTTATTTGACTGTTCACCAGCGTTTTTTGTCCAGCCGTTTCCCCCTTTTCAGTCTCAAAATGTTCATTCCGTAACCGTATACTGTCAGCAATCCCCAAATATTTATGTCCGCTAGATCGCGCATATTTCTCTTACATTATTGTTAGCCAGTCTATTGTAACTTAGTAACATCGTTCATATATCCATCCAGTTATCCTTTAAAAACCACTGTGATTTGCCCATTTGCCATTAGTCTGGCTTCCCTGGCGCCCGTAGTTGTGCGCGTAACTCTAAAACATGTTCTACCCCCATTGTATGTCGTCCAAAGAATCCAGTCTCCTCATACATACTATAGTATGGTTTAATTAAATCAATAGGAGATTGTAATTGATTTTCTTTTGTCATATCTCGGCCTAACTCTGACGTGCTTCGGTAAAGGAAAATAAAAGTGTTTTTAAATCGTTTTTATTAACCGCTATTAGGATAACGTCGTCCTCGTAACACACAATAATATACACACTTCTACCCGTGATGTACCGCTTCATATTTTTTTATCTCCTTAACAATTTAATCCATAATTACATTAAAGAGCGTAACGATCTCCTTGCCTAATCCCATCTACTAGCAGTATTCTATTCGAAAATTCTCCATTGGGTTTTACTGTCATATCAGTGTTTGTGTAGATTTTTTTGTAACTATTTTTGTGTCGTCTTTCCAAGTGGGTGACGCGTATGAATAATCGTGGTAAGCAGCGAAGCAGTCAGAGGGCAAATCGTTATCGCGGTAACGAAGCGTCGCGACGCCAGTGTTGTCGGGCGAACACACTCATTACATTAATATAATCTGCCACTACACGAGTTTGTAGCAGTACCGATGTGGTAATAATGTTGTACATAATTTGTAATGTATTGCGTGATTATAGGTGCAACCAATGTTAATTACTGACCAATATATAGGTGGTGCACAAATTAGTGACATATGTAGCTACGAGTAGGCTACATACTTTTAAGCACGCAGAGAGTGAGAGAGATTGTTAGATCTCTCTCACTCTCTCTCTCTATATATATATATATATATATACACAGCAGATAGACAGACAGACAGACAGACAGAGAGAAACAGAGAGAGACAGCGACAGACAGACAGAAAGGCAAACAAGAAGCGAGATAAAAAATTAATTACCACTGATAATAGTTGCTTTGATGCGACTATCATCCTTTTCGCCGAGGTAGTATTACCTATCTACCTATCTACCTGTTCTGTTCGCCTCCTTCATATTTCTACTCCGATATCTTCCTTATCGCCTAGCTACTAATCTAGATGTCCTGGGTTCAATGCCTTAAAATTGAGGTGCATTTTTCACCCCCCCCCCCCAAAATCGACTAAGCATGTGGAAAGGAGTAATACATCCTAGAGTGACAATGGGCGGCTGCACCGTAGCCACACACCGAACGACTCACGTAACTCCTAAACTGGTTAGAGGATAAAAAAAAATTGGGCGTTCTTATTATATCCTTTTATCATTTATGTTTTCCTGTATTTATTTTCCATTCATAACTTCCATCCCATATATTAATTATCGTATCATTCACTGTGCTCAAAGACCATAACGTAATGTTACGTTTGTATACGTGTATTGTGTGTGATCACGCGCGTTATGTATGGAAAGACGTGTATAAATACGTAAGCGCGCGGGCCCGATTCCAATACTCTCTGCAGGAAGATGTATTGAATTCGAGAGAAACGTGGCAAGGCTTGTTAACGGGCGCAGTCCATCCGACAATGGCAATGGTCGCGGGGACATTGTTGTGTAACAATGTAGTTTTCGACAACAATACCGGCATTGTTGTGTGTTGCAACGACCGCCATTAATGCAAACGTGTAACGCGCACATTGTTGATGTGCTGTGTGCTATGCCCCCGGGTGCTGATCGAACGGTAAAACAGTATGAAGACGGTAGCGTATACCACAGTCGATGCATTTAGTTAAACGTATGAAATCATAAGAGAGATCGTCTTAGGAAGTTGCTTAGGAAGCAACTTCAGTTTCTCAGGACATTGAACGAAAAATACTAGAAATAGAGCTTAACAAAAAACGTGCAGGGATACACTGTTGGAACGGGGAGTTGTGAAGTGAGTCGATTCATACAAATGCTATGGAGCCATTTTCATTGAAACTTCTAGATATTTGATGAAACGTCACATACATCCTTACCTGTTATATCAATGAATATATTATATCTTCTTAATATCTTATCTTCTTTCTATCATACCTTCTTAATTGCCATTGTTTCGTCTTACAAAATGATGGATGACGTCTTTCCTGTACATTTTTCTGATTTTTAATTATGTTGATTTGTTGACAAACAATTTTGTCGATAATTAAATAAAATATTTTTTAATGTGGCCAATTTTTAAAAATTTATATTACATCATTGATACAACTAATTAATTAACTAACTGAGAAGATATATATATACAAATTTTGTATATTGTATTTTTTGTATTTGTATATTGTATTGTATTGTATATTGAACTGCATTTTTTCAGTTTTGTTTGTAAAATGTACATACTTAAAAGTACTCATAACCTGTTGTCATAATTACAAAAGACGGCACCAGTGTAGGAGAAACAAAAAATCGTACAGGACAAGGGAAACGAGTGACGAGACAGTTACATTCCACTTTATGGAGAAATAAGGTCCGAAACAAAACTTAAAATATACAAGACAATAGTAGGAAGTATTGTAACATATGGGGCTGAAGTGTGGGAAACTGTAGAACATACGGGGAAAAGATTACGAGCCATGGAAATGGGATACTGGAGACGGTGCTGCAGACTTATATTGCAGGATATGGTTAAAAATTGAGAAATACTAGAAAGCATGGATAGGCTATACGTGCCAATATAAACAGGACAATTGATGCAATAAGATTAAGATGACTTGACTGGCATGTTTGTCGTATGGGCAGTGTTAGATGGCCAAAGAGATTACTAAATAATGGACCCGTTGTGAAAGAAGAAAAAGTGTGAGGCCACGAAAGACTTAGATAGAAGGTATAAGGAATGCAATGAGACAGGGAAACCCGAAGCATGACGATTGGAAAGACCGTAAAGTTTGGTAGCTAGGATGCGAAAAACAACTAAGGACAGTCCGAACTCCATTTAAACTCAATGTTAACTAGATGTCAGGTATCTCAAAAACTATAATAACTAGAACCTTGCAGTTTATTTTATTATGTAGACAAACTCTTTTGATAGTTACGTACACAAGCTTATTTATTTTAGTACAAAATTAAAATATTTGTAATTTTTTTGTTTTACATGTTTTTATACCAACAAATAAATTGAAAAAAAGTCCTATTTCGTTTGTAATACAAATATTTTGAAATCCGTGTGTACGGTACTAGTATTTTAACCATTCAGCTAAAATAAAAATTTGGTAAAAATATCTTTAACGGTTATTGAAATATCTGACATCTAAGCTTAAAAAAGTCAATTTTCGGAAAACGAGCAAAAACGTTTGCAACCATCTCTCTTTGTTATCTGCAATAAACTTACTACTTAGATATTTAAAAATTATCAACTTTTTACGAATGTTTTCATTGTAGAGTCTGTCTCTTCGTGTGCGACCTTTAACAAATCACAAGTACCTCATCTCCGATACCCTGTATCCTACTCAGATGTTTCTTTGCCGAAACCCAAGTTTCAGAGCTATACAATAACACTGGCACAGCCATTAGCTTATAAAATTTAAGTCGACTCTCTTTTCTTGTTTTCCTCGATAACACTCGCTCGACAAATTGTGCCACATATTGACTGAAATTTAGCCAACTTGTGATCAACATCATAATCCATACCGCAAGTGATGTCATAGCCAAGATAGTTGAAATGTGATACCTTTCTGGGCAGGTGTCACACTTCTGCGTACAAATTTACATACCAAATTCCTGAAAACTTAATAGCCAATATTACTTATGTAATTGCGACAGTAAGTGACCGACCGGCCTGTCAACCGGGCCTCCCGTTGGTTTTCTGAAGTGTTTTCCGTTGAAAGCAAAATGCGGTTTTAGTCTACGAACGAGTAGTATTAGGCCATGCAAGCAACTATTTTCCAGTACCCCAAGTCCACTAATGTAAGCGCTGAACACTTCACTTTTACCTCGTGCCGGTTGGTTCGCCACGTACAGGCTCCTCCGAGGGAGTAATTACTAATCGAAAATTTGACATTAACAAATTTTTCTTTTTTGGCTTGCGCTATAATTTACGATCAAGATAGAGATATAGAAAAGTGACAAATTTCACAAGAATGTGTGGAACGATTTGGAGAACGTTGGGAAATAAATTTAGAAAAGAAACCCATATAAAACAATGGCAATACCTACACTGTATTGTTTCTGAAACCTTAATGTATGGTTCTGAAACTTGGGTCATAAAGAAAAAATGAACAGAAGAAACAAACAGCAGAAATGAAGTTTCTGAGATCAGTTAAAAGGTGTAATAGCCAAGATCATATAAGAAGTGATTTAGATATTTTTGTAATTAATGAAAGGATTAAAGAATACAGAAGAAGATGGATTCACCACATAAATAGAAGGCAAGAAAGTAGAATATCGAAGATGGCGAAAGATTACAACCCTAGAGTCAGAAGAAAAGTTGGTATTAGACGAGATCATATAAGAATTGAGAAAATAAGAAGTGATTTAGATAGTTTGCAGTTAATGGGAGGATTAAAGAATACAGAAGAAAATGGATTCAACACATAGATAAAACGGAAGAAAGTAGAATGCCGAAGATAGCGAAAGATTACAACCCAGGAGGTAGAAGAAAAGTTGGTAGACCTAAGAAAAGGTAGACTGTGGAATAGGAACAGGCCGCTAAAGCCTAAAACCGTTAAGAAGATGATGGTGATGATGGCTTGTACTATTCTAATTTTGATGTCCTTTCTACTTTGTCCATCCTTTGTGCTACTGCTATCCATCCACTTCCATTGTGCTATCCTTTCCAGCTCTAATATTTAAAGTATCACTATTTTTGTCCTAAATAGATTTAATTTAAAAGAGCTTTATTTTTGTGTATTAATTAACAATAAATATAATTACAAGAATAAAGTGAGTTTATTCTTCATCTGCCACTACGGTCCCTGTAGAACGCTCAATGATTCTCCTCCAACCTGCCACTCTCATCTCCCTCAAACCCCCTTCCACATCTTCACACCATCTCCCCCTCGGAAGCCCTTTCCTCCTTACTCCCTCCGGCTTCCTTTCCAACGACATTTTTTGGGCCTCCATCACTTCTCATTCTCACTACGTGCCATCTCAACCTTTGCGCCTGAGCTGCCGTATGTTCGCTTCTCCATAAAGGTACACTGAGTAATCAGTGAACACAATTAAACGGGCGAAGCCAATTCTCAGCTTTAATTGCAGATTTGATAGTTTGACAATTGTCTATCTGCTTGTCTCTCTATCCGTCTATCCAGTAGGGGTATGTTCAAGATAAATTTTTACTGTCTCAACCGATTTCCGAGAATCTAGCCGTATGTGTTCACACTTTTACCCTACGACCCCTATCGCTTTTGAAATTGATCCTTCCAAAAATGTATGACTGGGAGGTGAATATGTGAGGTGAAAAAATCGTAAAACTTCATGGAAGGTATCAACTTAAAGGGAATTTTAACAAAAAATTCGAATATAGACCTAGTGTTCAGTTTCGAAAATGTCAAAATGTTTTGGACGTCCAGGCTCAAAATTTTAATGAAATCGTAATATTACATGCGGTGTATCAAATTAAAGCGAATTTGAAACAAAATCTGAATACAGTGGACAGTTCTGAAAATTTCAAAATTATTGGACTCCAGCTGTTTAACTGTATTAAAATTTGAAAAATCGTAAAACCCCAGCCGGGTGTCAGATTGAAGGGAATTTTAACTCAAATCCGAATGTTTGGAATTTTAATCGAATTTTTAGTGATAATTGTCTGCTTTACACGCTTTACACTTGTTCGTTTCGTTACTAAAAAATAAATAAAATAAAATAAAATAAAATAAAATAAAATAAAATAAATAGCTGAGTAATAGGGATTTTTATTTTCGTAATTTTTCTGATAACTGGAAAATTATCTAATATTAAAGTTTATGTAATAATGGATGTAGTTATTATCCGAGAGGGAAGAAAAGTGTGGGAAGACCCCATAAGCGATGGTTGGATGACTTCCATTGAGACTGGAACAGGCTACTAGTCTAAGCCGTGAAGAATGACGACGAATGACAACGATGAATGTACTACTTTCAAAATGGTGAACGAGGGTTTTCTGCAGCATACTATAATAACTAATTTAAGATTCATTTTTCACAAGTATCCAAGTCACTTGAAAGTTCCAATCAAACTCACTGTATGACGTAGTTATTAGTATCCAAGATAAGATTGAAACACACACGGCCTACTGAGTAAATAACGTACAGTAATAACAACAGTGCGGGCTCGACTTCAACGCGGTGCGCACCGACCGTATATGTTCCGTTCACGTTTGTGTTTTTATGTGTTCGTTTATTTATTTTATTTTAATGTAGACTGACGACCTCACCCATCGAGTGAAACACCTGATGATGAGATATACGTCTTGAAACGCGTCGTAACGCCCAAAAGGTAAGTCACTGACGGAACTATTAACGTAAGTTTTTGAATATAATAACTAAGTATAACCCGTTCCGGTCCCACCAAAGGAATATATCCACCAACACTTCCCAGTTCTTCCTATACTTCGTTATCCAACAGGCTTGTATTGCCAAACTTCCTTAGGAAACCTGCCATTTGGCGTCTTATTCAGATGAGCAAACCATCTATCTTTGTTTTCTGCAATGCGATCTTGGATATTAAAAATCTTCAACTGTTTACGAATTTCTTCACTGTAGAGCCTATCTCTTCGTGTCCGGCCTTTAACAGATCTCAAGAATCTCATTTCAGACGCCCGGATCAGATGTTTTTTCGTCGGAACACAAGTTTTCAAACCATACTATAACACTAGCACAGCCATTACAATTTAAATTATAAGTATTAATTAATTTAGTCTTCTTCTTCTCCACGTCAAGGTATAGGCTTACAGCCTGTCCCGACTTCACTGAAGCCACCTCTTCCTTAGTCTACCTATATCACGTCTTCCCTGAGGTCTGAATCGTATTACTTGTTCGGGTAGCCTCATATCCTCCATTCTCTAGATATGCTGCCTCCATTTTATTTGTCCTTCCCTTATTCTGCTGGCCATAGAATATACATTTAGTTCTTATATCTTCGTTTCGTGTTTGATCTCGAAGGGTTCAAACCCTTTGGTTTTCCCCAAGAACTTCATTTCGCTTGTTTGTATTCTTCGTTAATTAATTAACTAAGTTAATTATTGTATTGTGTACTCGTTAATTAATTCAGTATCTAAGTTAATTAATTCGTAACTAAGTTACGAATCAGCACTGTACTGATTATGAAAGTGTAACGTTTCACGGTCTGATCATGAAAGTATTGAACGTTATAGGCAATTAAATGAGGCGAATATTGTTAGTTGATGAATAGTATTGTTGGTTGTTAATTGTTAGTTAATATTGACCTACATACTAACACTAGTAAAAAAATAAACTGAAACAATTTAGTTTTTAGTAGAAATGGTAACCACTCTGTCTAAGCGCACATCGCTTCTGCAGCTCAAGCGACAAGACGCAATACATCTTCGAAAGCGAGAAACAGCGTCGGTATTGCTTAGCGTCGCGCTTGTGCCGTGATTTATTCGGTAATTAATTACAGTTTGTTCTCCGCACGACTGCGGCTAATTATCCGGCCTACGCCTTAGCGTAGTACCATATGGCTGTGGTCGGTCCTCTTTCCACTTGCGCAACACTTCTGGCTTGCCTTAACGGTGGTGACACTGTTTTTCAGACGCTTAACGTTTATAATCATCATCATCATCATCACCATCATCATCATCATCATCATCATCATCATCATCGTGATTACCTACCGGCGCGACAGTCGGAATCGGACTTCCCCTCCTGAATTTTAAGCCTCCATTCCTGTCGGTTCTTCGACTGCGTCCTCCAATTTGGTATTTTAAAAAGTGCTCTACTATATGAATTTGAATTCAACTGACGAACTTTTGGCACGACAGAAAAGTATATAAATGCGACGTTTTGGATACCCCCAAACAATCGGCAGCCGTCTTCAGATTAATTATATACTGACACATGTAAAGAAATAAATAATACTCTATCAACCAGTGATAGACAGTCTACAAAATAATATTGAAACGAATGAAACCACCTAGAACAGCCGAGAGCGTCCTGGATCCCTCCCCCGCCTAGTGTGGCAGGTGTTGCCTCAGTCAAGGCCGCGTACAAGTACGTTCCAGAGTACTCTACAGAACACTTGAATACGCATTAAGTGGCGTGCACATTGAGGATGGAAGATTTCTAGAAGGCGTGCGCTACCTGTAAAAAGCCATAGCAGCTGACTTGTCAGTTCGGTGGTGTTGAGTGATTTCTTTAGCGCGGATCGAGTGTTTGTAGAAGTATTGTAGCGAAATGTTGTGTGATTATAAGTGCGGAATTCTTTATAGTTGACATTATCATTATTATTGGGTATGAACAGTTTTTTTACTTGAATTGTTGTAAGAGAATATCTTTTTCATTAAAAATTATTAATTGTGACAATTAAAGCTGGTTATCAGTGATTTGATTAGTGTCTTGTATTTTGTTTTCCACTGTACCATACACGATCAAGGAGACCGCCGTAACAATGACCAAGAGAGTCTCCGTATGTTGTTGCTCTTGTTGGTGTGCAAGTGTTCGTGCGCATTGTGCTTGTGTTTTGTGAGTGTTGTGTGTTTTTAATGGTAAGTATTTGGATTATTTTATCTTCTGATTATACATTATGTGAAGTTTTGTTATTATTATTTTGCTGACTCTCTATCACTGGTTGATAGAGTATTATTTATTTCTTTACATGCATTTAATTAGCCTGAAGACGGATGGCTGAATCGTCGTATTTAAGTATTTTTCTGTGATTGCAAAAGTCCTTCAGTCAAATTCATATTCAAATGTGTACAATCCAACACAGCCAACGTTTAAAAACTGTTTCGCTAGTTTCATCAATGAAGCCTTCCCAACGTTTTCGTGGCTTTCCTATAGGGCGTCCCCTTCCCCTAAGGGTTTTCCCCTTAAGAGTGCGTCTGGTAAGTCTTCTTCTTCTTCTTCTTCTTCTTCTTCAAGGATTAGGTTATATATACCTGTGCCGGCACCCATCTCACCCTCGGACGACCCACGTCTCTTCCACCAATGGCTTTATAGTTCAGTGCCGCTTTCGGCAATCGATCCTCTTGTCATCCTTTCCAGATGATCCCACCATTGTCTTCTGTAAGTTGAAATAATTTTATTTATGTCCTCTATTTCGAGTTTTGCTTTGATAGCCTCATTCCTTAATCTATCTTCAAATGTACCCGTCTTTGTGTTGAAAAATATATCTGTTCCATAACACACTTTAGCGTGAATTTCTATTTCACCTAACACTTGTAAATAACGTCAGTAGATGTGCTTATTCGCCAGTTAAACAGTTTGCCTATATACTGGGCGGGGAAGCAACGAAAGTGCACTTGGGCTGCCTCGCTACTCGACGAAGTCAAGTGTCATGCTTGAAATGCACGTACACTTAAACTGTACAATAATAATTTAAGAATTTTAAACTGGAAGGAATTTTAATGAACACGTTTATGAAGTGGGCCGTACACGTGTAATATTTACAGACTGCGTACAAGGACTCTAGCATGCAAGCGACGTTAGATCAGCAGTGACAATAAAAAACTGTTAGCAAAATTAAAAGTTGTTTACTGACACACTAAATATTTCATCATCACCATCATTATCATCATCGTCTTTGGCAAGGATTAAATCAATAGTTTGTTCCGGTCCCAAGCAGATCGTCTAAAGCTGGTCACTCCAACGCTTCTTCGGACGTCCCACACCTCTCCGTCCTCTCGGCTTATAACTCAACAGTTGTTTGGGGATGCGGCAGTCATCCATTCGGTTAAGATGTTCCAACCATTTTAGCCCATATTGGGCAATCATATCAAGTATACTTTTAATACTCACTTCCTGCCGTGTATCTCCATTTCTTCTGCTATCTTGAATAGTATATCCTGCCACGTGGCTGAAAAATCTCATTTCGACCGCTTGAATACGACTGACATGGGATTTCGTTAGAGTCCAATCTAAACGAACAACGTGGGGTCCAACAGAGAAGTGTGGGGAGAGCCACCACCTTGTAGAACTTCAAGCGTGTTTCTTTACTCTTTGACTGAAGGGTTCTCCTGATGGTCCCGCACACATGGTTTAACTTATAGCTCACCACGTCATTATCAGTAATAGAAGACACATTGTAACCCAGATATTTAAAATTACTGACCTGCTCCAAAACAGTACCCTCTACAACAATTTTCGCCCGTATGGGATCAGCTCCACAAAAAGCCATCACCTTGGTTTTCATTGTGGATATCTGCAATCCAGAGTCTTTCCAGATGTCCCGAAGAATTAACCGCTAATTGTGTACGACACAGACTATACATAAACTAAAAAAGAAGGTGACGGTGGACACCTTGTCGTACTCCACAATTGGTCAGGCCCACACCAGGCTGTGCTTCGTCTTTCTGTCTCATTTAAGATTTTCTTTTCCATCAAAAGACTATATATTGCTCTAAAAATGTGTTGCGGGATCTCTTTCTTTGTCATTATTGCCCACAGCCCGCCCGTATTCACTCTGTCAAATGCCATTCTAAAGTCGATGATAGTCATCGATATGTGGGCAACTGATATTTTCTGTCCTGATGTCTCTGGCCTGGTGTAGTGTGAAGATTCATATTTTGCTTTCTCTGTTGTTTTAACTCGTTCCTTTTTTGTGATTCCTTAACATATTATTCTATTCCATAAAAGCTTCTTAACTTCTCATACCATAACAACTACTGAACGTCTTATTGCATTCATTAATGTTGTACTTCACCCGTCTCATCTTTGTTACTATCAGTATATGTTGTAATGTTGGAAATCAGCTAATTAGGTCACTAGCTGATTAGGTAAATTATTATTTTTTTGTCGACAGTTTTCAAAAAATTATCGTTGAAGCGTTAATTTATGTTGACAAACGAGTGTGAACTTTACCCGTTAACAATTGCAATTAACGTATTCCGCTGACTCTGTAATGAATACGATCTGTTGTGCATTTCGCTTTTATCTGAAAGGTTGTTTCACGAGCTTGGTAATCGTTCACTGCTAAATATGTTCAAGTTCGTTTGTGAACCGGAAACTTTCGTTAGGCCTCTATTCGTTGTGTAGAAGGAGAAGAAGAAGTGTTGTTTATTTGTAATGGTTGCATGTGGCGCGGAACAGACTTAAGGCCTCTTTTTCTTGTACAGGAGAATAAGAAGAAGCAAAACGTGTGTTTCTGTAATTGTTCTATAATTTTTTAACGTTGAGCGACACGACTGTTTCATTGTTATGTGGGCACATATCCGCTGTAAGGAAGAAGAAGAAGAAGAAGAAGAAGAAGAAGAAGAAGAAGAAGAAGAAGAAGAAGAAGAAGAAGAAGAAGAAGAAGAAGAAGAAGAAGAAGAAGAAGAAGAAGAAGAAGAAGAAGAAGAAGAAGTGTTCTAATTGTGGTGCTGCGCATGTGCCGTTGCGTGGAGCGAAAGCGACTGTTCGTCTAGCCGGAACAGATTTAAGGGCCCTTTACGTTGTAAAGAAGAAGGAGAAACGTGAAACTCTTGTGAAAGACTTGGCATTGTGTTGTTCGTAGTCGATAGTTATTCGTCTGCCGGAATCAGATGTAAGACACCTACTCCTTGTAGAAAGGAAGAAGGTGATGACGTTGTAATTGCTTCTTTGGAGTAATCCGTGTGCCGCGAAAGCAACGTTTCTACTTCTATTTGGAACAGACTTAAGGGCTGTTTTTTCTAGAGAAGAAGAAGAAGGTGTTGTAGTTGCAATTACTGCGGTAGCGGATTGAGTGGCGCGGAAGCGATAGCTCATACGTCTACCGGGAACAGACTTAAGACATCCCGTTTCTCATAAAGAAGAAGAAAAAATGTTTCACACGCATCATAGTGAAAGCTCATTGATTGTTTTGTGCAGGCGGACTTGTGTGGCGCGGAGCCGACGACGTACGAGTCCGAGGACGAGCTAATGGGCATGGGACGACGCAAACAGCTCGGCCGAAGCAAGCGAGGAACGCCCCTCTACTCGAAAGAAGACATTCGCGAACAGTACTGTATCAACGACAAACAGCTTCATGGTTTGGAAGACGTCGACGATTCCGGAGGTCTTTTTGGATGCCTTTCCACGTACCATGTCGGCAGAAACTTTGTAAGTACCATTCAAAGTTCTTCTTTTTTATTTATATACTCGTATATTTATATACATATGTGTGTGTGTGTGTGTGTGTGTGTGTGTGTGTGTGCTTGGTTTTATTATATTGACATTAAACCACTGTTTCAAGAACTGTTACTTTTTAATTTTCACAAAGCGCTTTCGGGGACTGGTAGTCCCCTTCCACAGTGCTTGGCAGGCTCTATCTGGTGTTCTTGCTTCTCTGGTTCACTTCTGTTTTGTTTGTGTGTGTGGGGGGGGGGTTGGAATCGTTCATTTATTATTGTCAAATTATTATTCATTTATTATTTCGATATGTGTGTGTGTGTGATTCTTATAAATTATAAGAATCGATTTCTTCTGCAAGGATAATATTTAAAGTCTTATTTTAATTATCTATATATTATTCCTTTCAAAGTAACTTGTCGAGTTTCCTGCAGATCTCCCAAGTAATGTCTTCAAATAAATACACTGCAAGTAGGTTTATTTTTACCTGACGCACGTTTCACAGAAATTTTTCTGTATCTTCAGAGGTTTGTTTGAATTGTAACTGAATGTTTCGGTTACAGTATAGTTAACGGATAATCGATTTTACTTCGATTCTATTTTCGATTGTTGTAATTTTTACGTAGTCAGCTATTTATTATATATTTAATGTTTTATTTTATTATTCCAATAAATGTATGATTTTAAATAAATCGTCTTGTTTTGTTTTTATTTGAATTTGTTTTTAATTAGTAGATTATGTTTACAGAATAGAATGTCCAGATTGCAATAAATTTTACGCAGGCCAGACGAAGAATAAACTGTCCAAGAGATTCATTCAACATCGCAATGCGTTTTTAAACCCTAATATTTACAAATCTAATTTAGCCACACACTGTTTAAATAATGAACATAAATTTCCAGACATTCAAAATGTCAAATTAATTAAAAACGTACAAGAAGGTAACAAAGTGAATATCTAGGAAAGCCTTAATATTTACAAACACAATAATAATAATCTATATTAAAGCAACCTAGCATTATGTGTCATAAAAACAAAACCTTGTTATAGACACATTTCCAGATATAAACAATGTTTAACCTAGTACCACCAGTACTAAAATGTTGCACCAGTAGTAAAAGGTGAACAAAAACGGACGTATACACATATACAAAAATGATAAAAGCAATACACTAACGCCTGCACAGACACAAACAAAGCCAACACATAACGTTATGGTGTAAAACGTCCATCGGCCTCTTGTGACTCATAAACTACAGCAATTTCTGTCACCGTCTTCAACAAGGATTCAACCAAAAGTGGTCTGTTGTCATTGCAATGCTTCTGCGGACCCCCCCCCCCAACACCTGTCCTTTCTTTTGGAATATAATTCAGTATAGTTGATTGAGGTCATCCATTCGGTTAAGATGTTCCAACCATTTCAGCCGATACTGGGTGATCCTATCGAGTAAACTCGTAATATACAGTTCCCGCCGTATATCCGCAGTCCTTCTGCGATCTTGGAGAGCACACTCTGCCACGTGCCTGAGAAATGTCATTTCGTCCGCTTGAATACGGATTGACTAGTCTGGAATTTCGTTAAAGTTCAATTCTCAGAAACATAAGAGAAGTGTGGGGGCGGCCGTCCCCTTGTAAAACGTCAGGCCTTGTTGATTTACTCCTTGATTTTACAGTTCTCCTTAAGGTCCCGCACTTATGGTTGAAATTACAGAGGTGTGAAAATTATTAGAATAATTGTGATTTTTTTTTTAATTTTTTGGTTTCTACTTTTAAGTAAAAGCAATATTATATGACATATATCTTTTTAGTTGTTGATATAATTCATTTTCCATCTCTTAAGAATGATTTGGTGTATATATTTTTTTATTTTGAGTGGTTTCAACGTATTTTGAAAAAACGGTTTCAGAAATATGTCATGTTGCCATCACTGAATAGAGAAATCAGCTGGTTAACAGACTGAGGTTATGTTATGTTTTGGTGTTGTATCATTGTTTCATGTTGTTACAGGTTACCAGGAGACTTTTTGTGCAATTTTTGCAGTTTTAGCGTAAATTTTCACAAAAATTAAAAATTACACTCAAAATTAAAAAATATATACACCAAATCATTCTTAAGAGATGGAAAATGAATTATATCAACAACTAAAAAGATATATGTCATAAAATATTGCTTTTACTTAAAAGTAGAAACCAAAAAAAATCACAATCATTCTAATAATTTTCACACCTCTGTATCTTGCTTATTCGCCACGCCATTGTTTGTAATGTAGACACATTGTAGCCCAGATATTCAAAATTGTTTAGTTGCAATACCATCTATAACAATTTTTGCTCGTATGGGATAAGCTCCATCACCTTGCACTGCAATGTGGAAATCTGTAAAATCTGTAATCCTATATCCTTGCAGATTCCACGTAATGAGTGTACAGCCATCTGCAAGCCGCTTTCGGAATTCGACAGGATAGCCTGATTAGCAGGGTTACCAATCACAAATGACAGAGTGAATGTTTTGTCTGTCAGATGTGTATGACATCGTCCATATATAAATTAAAAAGAGAAGGTGACAATGGGCACCCCTTGTCGTACTCCACAATTGTTCATGCTTAGTCTAGAACAGGGGTCTCCAAACTACGGCCCGCGGGCCGGATCCGTCCCGCGGCAACCCGACCGATGCTGTGTGCGTTTTTAAATAGATCGTCAAAATACTTCAAATATGATACCATTTTAGTAAATAACTAAACAAGAAATAAGTATAAAATCAAAGTACGGGGCTAACTTGTCAGACGAATACGTGAAATCCATTCTAGTGACAGGAACATCTAAATTTGACACAAAATGAACAGACGTTAAGTTATGTGTCATAAGCAAATCCACACATCCCATACGTACATAAGAAAGCCAAAATATAATACATAAGAAATATCTTTGGATGTTATTTTTTCCTCAATTTATTTAAATTATTTTGAATAAATGAATTTGTTTTCTTTGAATAAGTCCGCTTTATTTTTATTTAAATACCTATTTTATTATTTCGTAAACTTAAAAAAAGTTTAAAACAAAGATATATATATATATACATATATTTACATTTATATTGTTGGCCCGCCTGACTTCCAAGATTTGTCAATTAGGCCTTCAAGTGAAAATGTTTGGAGACGAGGTTTGGAGGTCTAGAAGTTGCGCTCAGTCACGGCCGGATCTAGTAGAAGGCCGGAACATTAAGCGTGGCAACACTGGAACCAGCTGATATTTTGAGACCAGCAGACTAAACGATCTCTTAATTTATGTATTTCAATAATCAAATCGCGTCATTTTTAATTGCCAGTTAACAGCAGTTTTATAATTTTTCACTTTTTGCAAATTAAAAGTTGATTATGTAAAATACTATTATATTATTTAAGAAATATAATAATTAACTCATTCATATGATACAAACTCAATAACTCGAACAAAATTAATTCATTAGGGCTAATACTAATTCACAAATTTCTTCAAATTAAACGTGTAATACTAAGTGCGCACAGACCTATAATTTAGATTTAGCTATTGTTGCGCGCTTTACTGCTGCTGGGTCCCAAAAGCGCAACACACAGAATACACCAAAAATAACATAATATACCACAAAATCAACCAAAATACTTATTACTATTTATGTCTCTCTACGCTTTATAACATACTTCTCAAATATCCCTAAAGTTTAACATAATTCTCAAGGGGGGGAGGTGTGAGTAAAAAAATTTTCAATACCGTCAGTTAGTGAGCAGAGTCGAAATCGACCCATTTATTTCAAAACAATATGAGCCTCGAAATTTTACGTAATCATAAGTCAGTCGGCAAAAGTCAATTACTGAGTTAATTTAGCTCACAAAAATTAAATATAGAAAAGATTAAATACTGAATATAGAACAATTGCATAAATCAATACTAGTTTACAGTTAATGGTGTTCAGCGTACAAGCTGCGATCTGTTCATGGAAATTCTAACAATGTTCTGCATCACAAAATATTCGTAAAAGTTTTAGTCCCTGTCACATAAGCTGAGGAAACTGGTTTATCTCTCTTTTCATTAGTAATTGTACTGTAACTTCCACTGAAAGTTGTTAACGGTTAAGTTTTACTTGGCAATCCGGAGAGGTTCGCTCACAGCCTGCTGTAGCCGGTCGCAACGGGTCCGTGTTCCTCAGCTCATGCCATGGACCGCTGCTGTGTCCATGCTGGAAGAACGCGTGAGGAAAAAGCTACATTCTCGTATTCTCACTCCTGTACGTCGAACCAAGCTTTGAACTGAAAGTTCCACATCTTTTAGTATACTTTATGCACCCACACAGTTTGATGATTAGCACGCAACACATTCATTCATACAGTGCGTAGTCACAAATTTACAAAATTACATTATAAAATTACAACTTCAAATTATATACACAACAAATACTGACAATGAACTTTACATCTTTTTTTTTTTGACTGACTGAAAATTGCTTTTAGTCAAGGCTGACTTTTACAAACAAGATACGTCTTGGTTGGTTATGAATAACAATCTTTTTACAGAAATTACAAGTTTTCTTCTTTTTTACAAACGTAATATACAAAAATTATTCGCCACTAGCATTGATTTACGATAACCCCAAAAAATCATAGTTACCTTGGTAATCGAGGCTCCCAAAATCGCCGAAAGTTCGGCGACGGGCGGCTCTGCTCACATGGCCGGTCTGGTGGTCGACTGACGAGATTTAACGAAACAAACGGCTTGGTTACTAAAGGGAATGGCGTGACGTCAGGACGTCGGGCAAAGTACAATTCGCCGATCGTTGCATTCGGCCGAAGCCGAATAATTGCAACACTATAAATAGGCCTACTCATGGTTTTAGTAATGCTGTGAAGTTAAATGAAAACATAACATATTCACTTTAGCTAATTTGCTACACTATGCTTATAGGCCTCAGACGCAACGTTGCCACGTTTAATGTTTCGGCCTCCTACTAGAGCCGGCCTTGGCTCAGTCCTCCTGTCACAATTAATGTTTTGTTTCCTGCATAAAGACTTTGTATGGCTCTAATGAGGTGTGGCGGGATCCCTTTTTTGCCACTACTGTCCACAGCCTGACCCTATTCACTATTCAGCCTGACCCTATAAAGAAAATAAAATGTCTTTATTTTTGTCATATTTAATTTATAATTCTTTTTTCGTACATTCACCTCTAATGCCTGTGTTCTGTATTCCTCAATGCACGTACAGTTTCCTAACAATACTGAACTGTATCGGCAGACGTGTGCGCAAGAGTCGTCGTGCAGCTCGAGAGCGCCGGGCCTGCTGTCCGTCTGCGTCCGGCGTAAGGTGCCCTCCGATGAGAACCTGCAGGAGCTGTGCAGACGCCAGCCGCACGACTATGCGCCCCTGCCCAGGTGGCCCCGCTACTTCCCCTCGCACGACGACCCCGTCTACTTCCGGCGCAGGCCCAAGTCGCTGTGCAACGACCCCAACAACTACACCTGGTTTCCCGAAGACGAGGATGCGATTCGGATGGTGAGTACCTCTTACCATTATAGTTAACAAAATGAATCCCTGAACTTCAGGGTAGGACATTCGTCGCTTGACAGTAGATATTGTTACGACGGTCGCGTGGATCGTCGTGTTGTGCAGTGGAAACAGAGTAACTGACGCCAATGAAGTCGCTAGCTACAGACTTTAATTTGAGACAAACAACAGTTAGAAATCAACAAATCATTCTTATACAATAATTCAAGTTCAATTTGTGAAACAATAAGTGTCACCTTATTACAGTTTTCCACTAATTAACACAATAATTACTTCTCAGTAAGCCAGACGCAACAATCATTGTGAATTGCACTGATGAAATCGCCAGATGTAACCAAAACTGGGCCGCTTCGAATCCAGTATGTAAGCGTCCGCCTCCATTGCATTGCAGTCAGATAGCGAGTCTGGATGCTGGTAGGTAGTAGGCCTAGATTAACGTCTGGAAAGGGCAGAACGTCTGAAACAAACCAGAACGTTACGCAGCTCTGCCGTGGCTGAATAATCTCGCGCGCCATGTGCCCAGAATCATTACGCACTCAGCGATGTGGTATTCTTTACGATATTTCATCAGAGAAAGAATATTATATAAAAATTAAGACGTAATTATTACGATAGGATAGGAAAATATCCCGCCTATCATTACTTTAATGTATACGTACATTAATATATATTTAATGATTTATTATTGTTATTTCGAGTTTTCACTGAATTTTGTGGAAGAAGTTTTTTCCGAAGAATGTTAACGCGGAGACTTAAGGCTAAAACACTTCCAAGATCAAAGCGAGTTCCCACTTTTATCTCGACCGTTTGTCTGTCAGTGTATGAATAAAGATAACTTTTGAATCCATCAACCCACTGTCATGAAACTTGGCATACGTGTCCATACTATCACTTTACAGACACCTGTTGTTTTGATATTGTCCCCTTCCCAAAAATAGGGGTGGAAAAAAATGTGTCCGGGTAAAGTTTTGATAAAAACTCAAAAATCCGTGTCCGGTACCACATTAAAGAGAATTCCAACCAAAATATGAATATCGTGTTCAGTTTTGGAAACTTCTAAATTTTAAGAAACCAGAGGATTAAAAACGAGGATTAAAAATTTGAAATATGTAAAAGTTTACGCCGGGTAAGTTTTCAGCCCAAATCAGCAAAAGGTATAATCCAAATGCGGATGTAATGATAACAATGAAATTTGTTATCTTGGGGGCAGCACGTGACAAAAATAAAAGTGAAAATTTTAAGAAAATTGTAAAAACACGAGTGGGGCAACATGTTATGAGTAGTTTTATTCAAAATACAAACTCGGTACCTTTAATAATTTCACAGAATTGGTATCTCAATCGTAATTCTTGGACAGCCTTCAAAACTTTTGTAAGCTATGTTTGCAAGAAACCGACTCTACATATTGTTAACAGTTATGTATGTTTGTGAAAAGTATTAGATGTAGCTCTATACATCTATATCTACTTATTGAAAACATTCATAGACTTAAAAGCCAATACTAAATTATTTGTCAATTAGGCAATTTGGTTGTAAATTTATCTAAAAAAATTCAATAGTTTGGAATTTCTTTAGCGTTTATGGTATGACTGTCTGCTTTACACTTATTATTTTACTGAAACTATAGAGTAATCGGGGCGTTCATAATTTTTCTGGTAAATGAAAAATTATCTAATATAGAAATGTATCTAGTAATAAAGTCCCAGTAATCGTACCCGCACTAATTTTCGATATTTCGATTATGCGAATATTGGCATCGATATATAGTGAATATCGCATATAATTTTAGTTGGGTAATAGAAATTGTGAAAATTCATTTGTCTATGTTATAAAATAGTTTGCTGACGATTAAAATCGTGTTTCAATGTTATATTTTATATGAAAAATGTTTTTAGCAATAATATAACTTCGATGTGTGCCTGTGACGCCAAAACTAGGCGTTGTTAAGTTAACATGCAAACACAACTACACATGGAAACCAATATGCTTTTAAAATAATACTCGCTTTTTGTGAAAGCCAGTAAAAATCGAAGTACGATTGCAAACTAACTCGCCTATTACTGGCTCCCTTTTTATGTCAAATCACTGGAAAAGCAACCAACTCGAAGGAAGGCGGGATGGTTTCGCACAAAATATGCTTCCAGTGAAGTGTTCGAAACATAAAAGAATATTGACTACCTAACGAATAAAAAATCTTGTTTTCATTTGTTAATACTTTTTTTTTGTTTTAATCTTACTATTCAGAAATAATTGTATTTTTCACTTTTTTCTGTTGTCGTTTATTGCTAAAAATACGCTATGTTCTTTGTTCTTAGTGTTTCTCTCTTTCAAGCATTGTTTGGACACACTACATGCCATATATTTCCCAGTCAGTTTCTTCTAAATATACAAATACTTGACCTAGTAAATCATTCTACTATTGCAAAATGTTTCAATGACTCGTTAACTTTTTTGTGGCCAGAAGAGGTACTTTATAACAATGTATTGTTATTTCTCAATGATGCTGCTCCATATATTATTAAAGCGGCAGCTGGATTAAAAGATCTTTACCCTAAATTAGTTCACCTGACGTGCCTTGCTCATGGTTTACATCATGTCGCTGAAACTGTTAGAAGCCAGTATGAAGACATGGATCTACTTGTCTCCAGCATGAAGAAAGTGTTTGTAAGGCATCGATCAGAACTCAAAAATTTTGCGAACTGCTTCCAACTTTGTCTTTACTTCCTCATCCAGTTTTAACTCGATGGAGTTCAAAGTTAGAGGTTCTGTCATACTACGCAGAACATTTCAGCGAACAGAAAACAGTTTTATATTCCTTAAATGCAGCAAGCATAGCCACAGCCCAGGAATGTTTTGCTGTAAACGATGTCCAAAAAATATACAGTACATACATAACCGCTTCTTCAAATTACCTGGTATTATAACACAATTGGAAGCTTGAAATAATTCCTTGCAATTTCACTGATGGAGGAAATTTCAGTAACATTATCTTCGGAAACTCACGGTGCAGCTAAAATTGCGTTCGACGAGCTTAGCCGAGTGTTATTAAAAAATCCCTGTTACAAAAGACTATGTAAAATTTCTAAAACGCTTTCCGGTGAAGAAATAGATACTGAAGAGGAAATCACTAAAGAAGAACTGTGTTGCTTTTCACATGCGCCTGTGACGTCATGCGACCTTGAACGAACATTTTCACTGATCCACTCATTCTTCAGTGACAGCTGCAGGAGCTTCACTCTAGAAAATCTCAGGATGACCTTCCTTATATACTGTAACAGCCATGATTAAGGTAGAATTTCTACAAAACCAATTACAAACCAATATATTCTTTTATTTATTTAAACAGCAAGCTAAAAACCAAAAACCATTATTACCTAACCTCACAAATAACTGCAACACGTATAGCAAAATTGAAAGCTAAAGGCATATCAGCAGAAACCAGTTTCTTCATGGACGAGTCCACTTTGAAATTGTGAATGGCGGGAGGGTAACTGAGAATCAGCTGCTAGCAAGCGAAGGTGTTGCCAACATACGTGTCACGTTTTAGTTACGTTGTCAATTATCGTGTTACGTACTACCTCATTCTGTATATTATTACCTCAGTTTATTATTAATTATGTCGTTGTTTTACAGTTTATTTTAATCGTTTAAACGGAACTATTCATGCTAGATTTAGCATATGCTTGAGCGAGTCTAAAGGTTTTTTACTAACGTCTTGCTTATATTTGCAATAAAAATAAATAAGTAAAACAAACAGTCCCAGAAATATTAGTAGAATATTAATTCTATTATGATATAAAACGTGTGTGTGTGTGTGTGTGTGTGTGTGTGTGTGTGTGTGTGTGTGTGTGTGTGTGTGTGTGTGTGTGTGTGTGTGTGTGTGAGCGCGTGTTTTCGTTTCGAGTAATAAGAAAATAAAGTAGAATATTGAAATGAAAACAATTATTACAGTTTTGATTATTGCGTGTTATAACTTTATCTTTTCACTTTATTTACAATAAAAGGTGTTTTGCCAACTGGAAAAAAATAAATGATATCTCTGTCGTTCATTTGTTACTTTTACGAGTTGAAACATTTGTGGAGCTAAAAGATATTATTTACCTACAGTACTGTATTAAAATAACATGCTTCTCTAAGATTTTTGTTGTCTAGGATTAAAAGATTTTCCCAAGTAAGCTAATGCCAGTACGAAGAAGTCGTCCCTTTATGATAAACTGCAGAAATAATCGAATGTAATTAAGGAGTGGAAGTGCACAAGTGCATAGTTTGCACATTCCATTCCGTTCCGATAAGAACTGGTAGTAGGTCTCAAACAGCAGACAATTGAAGGACTAAAAAAAAAATAGATAGGTTTATACAACATTTGATATGAAACAGAGAGAGAGAGAGAGAGAGAGAGAGAGAGAGAGAGAGAGAGAGAGAGAGAGAGAGGGAGAGAGAGATCCGTGGTAAGCGAAACACAGATTACTAACAAACCTTGCACTCAAGTTTTTGTCACTATTTGAAATAATATTCATATGTTGGCTGCACTGACGCTCATAACAACAATTCTCTTCTCGCCACCTCAAAACGACTCCCACCACATCACCAATCCCCTCTGACCATAAGCGTTTCGCACATTTTCATACCCTTAACTTTCAATTTTGCTATATTTTCTCTTTACATTAATTTCACTAATTGTACTTTACAATTAATACACTTCTTCTTCTTCACATCGTAGTACATCGATATAATCACATATTCAAAACATCGAAAATGTAGTGCGGGTACGGATATTGTCACAGTTCCATAAATGTATTTCATTCAAACTAGTGAGCAAGTTCCACAGCTCATGGAGCTGATTGGTTTAATTTCGTTTTATAAAATCTATCTGTTTTGACGATGTCAGTTTTATTTTTGTGTGATATTGCCCAAATACACGTCACGTACAATAAAGCCTTCAGCTCACTCAGTAGCTCGTATCGTATCGGCGCGAGTCTTAGGCCTATATATAGCCTTGTTGACATGTTACACAAAAAACACATTTCATATAGGTTCGTCGCGTTGTGTTCCATTATAATAATTAAATTCCATTCTCGTCTAGCCGCCGAGGCTTCGTGTCAGCATTGCGTTTTCATAAACACACACACGCGCGCGCGGGCGCGCGTATATTCGTTCCCCACAGAATGTATTGTCTGACATGTACTGTACGTAATCAGTCACAAAGCCGCGACCGATTTCAATCCGTATTGGGCGCGAATGCTTTTACAGGAACTGTTTTTCTTCGTGCGTGATTTTTGTTTACAAAGTTCTCGATGCGTGTTGCTGAGTAATAGTTTTCGGTTGCTCTGTCAGCAACGAATTTTGCAAAAGTGGTGCTTCTGCGAATATACTGTTACAAACTACGAATACACGAATATATACTAAAGCTACTCGTATACAGGAATATACTTATTGTTACGGCGGTCTCACGGATCATCCTATTTTACAGTGGAAACAAAATACAGACACCAATGAAGTCAGAAATAACAATTTGAAATCAACAATTTGCTCTCATACAATAATTCAAGTTAAATTTGTCTTGGTTATGAGGGAATGGTTATTTCCCTCATACAGATATCCATAAATTTACTTGGGTACAAGCAACTAGAAATTTGCGTTCTATAATTGATTATGTAATCCAAAAGCAGCATTCGAAGCTACAGACAACAGGCATTAGGATAGGTACACCGTGGACCAGAATGCGGATCAGATCACCATCTTGTCGTGGCCAACATAATAGTAAATTATAGAAAGACAAATACCTCATTATATTAAGAACAACATCAGAGCAATTTGAATGAATATAAATATAATTTAAAAAGCTTCAAACAAGAGCCAACTCAGTTCCTGTACAAATTAAGACTAGCTACAAAATTACAAAATATAAGCGAAGATAATGGAAATGCAGAGCAGTTGCATGGACAAATTAAAGGTTGCATACATGAAGCGGTGAAAGAAGCTTTAGGTTATAAAGGAAAACAGAATAAAGACACTCTAGAATGGTATTCGGAAAAGATAGATGACCTTGTCGAGAAGAAAAAGAAAGCTTATAACACTTGGCTAAGTACAAATAGAGGAGAAGATAGAAGAACATACGCTCGCTGGAATAGAGAAGTGAAAAAAGAAATAACAAAGAGTAAAAATGAAAGGTGGGAACGGAAATGTGAAGAAACAGACAGATATATATATATGGGGGGGGGGGACAAAAGTGGCTGAAGTATGGAAAACTATAGGAAGTCTAAGAAAAGAAGGAAAACAGAACAGCAATTTAAATTTGGTAAGTTCGAAAGAATGGGTAGACTATTATAAAACATTGGTTACTGAAAATAGAAAAGAATTTGAATTGACGAAGATAGACATCCAAACAACTGAAAATGACAAAGTGATCGAAATAACGGTGGAAGAAATAAAGGAAGCTTTGGAAAAATCAAAAAACCGAAAGTCTGTAGGGCCTGGCAACATCTCCAATTGAATTGATTAAATATAGACCAGATATATTGCTTGAAATTGTAGCAAACATATTTAATAAATGCTTATTGCACGGTGATGATATCCCAGAAGACTGGAACGTAGCATATATTAGCTCAATGTACAAAAAGGGCGATAAAAAGGCATGCCAAAATTATAGAGGCATAAGTGTGACAAGTGCAATGAGGAGGTTGTACGGCAGAATAATAAAACATAGAATTGAAACGAATATAGAAGACATAGAAGAGCAGTCTGGATTCCGTGCAGGACAATCATGTATTGACAACATATTTGTACTACAACAAATACTAGAAAAACGAAAGTCTCGCAATCTGTTTGCGCACCTCGTATTTGTCGAATTAGAGAAAGTTTACGACACAGTAAAATACCTATTTCACGTTAAAATATTAAATAAAACGTAAATGAAACTGATTTTCTTCGAAAATCGATTAGTCGAGTCGCTACCCACCGTACAGGAAAATAATTTTTCCCAAACGCAGGCCTTATAATCGTTAAAATAAATTTCTAAAACTTTATTTAGAACTAAATTTTTTGATTATGGTTATATATATATTTCTGTGTTAATTTTTTTGTTATGGTTATGTAACTAACCTCTGTGAATCTACATAAACAACAACGGTCGACTTAGAAGTTAGTTACACCTGTCGATGTTGTAAGTGCGGATCAAGTGATTGTTGCGGACTAGTGGAAAGTGATTATTGTGTTATAATTAGTGCGGAATTCTAATAGTTGAAAATTATTATTGCGTGTGGACAATTTTTTTTTATTAGCGGGGGTCCTACAGTCTATGCCGCATCCCGCATTTCGATCGCCATTTCTCCCTATCCTTCCAGTCATCGTCTTCAATAGCTCGATCTCTCATGCTTTTCCTAATTTCTGTTCTCCATTGTGTTGTTAGTCTTCCTTTTCTTCTCCTGTTTTGTGGTGTGTAGATAAATGCTTTCTTTGGTGATCGCTTCTCCTCCATCCTCATTACGTGACCATCCCATAGCAACTGTCTGGATTCTATTCTTTCTGCTGTTGTAAATACGCGCCCTGTTTAACCTTCTTATATCTTCGTTTCTAACATGTTGCATTCTAGAAATATTACACGCTCTTCTTAAGAAGTCCATTTCCTCAGTTTCTATCATCTTTTTCTCTTTATCTGAAATTTTCCAGCATTTGCAGCCATAAGTTAAAATGAGCTCCACAAGAGTTGTGTAGATTGTCAGTTTAGTTTGAAGTTTAATTTTGTTCGACCAAAGTAACGAGTGTAGCAAATGAATAACCTTTTTTCCCTGTTGTATCCAATTTTTGATGTCATTTTTTGTTGTTCCATCTTCTGAAATAATGCTTCCCAAATATTTGAATTCGCTACACTTTCCGATTCTATGGATTTGCAGATCTGGGTCTTCTTCTTGCATGTCTCCTATTTTCAGATATTCTGTTTTAGCAGTGTTTATGTTTAGACCCCATTTCTCGTACTCATCTTTCAATTTTCTAAACATATAGTCTGTGTCGTCCTCGTCACACGCTATAATTACCTGATCGTCGGCAAATAGGAGAGTTGTTAAGCACTGCTCATCCATTTAAATTCTCATTTCTGATGTTTTTCTTCTCCAGTTACTGATGGCTTCTTGGATATATATTTTAAACAGGGTAGGTGACAAGCTGCACCCTTGTGTAAGCCCTTTTGTGGTAGGAAACAATTCTGACAGGGCATTTCCCACTATCACCAAACTCTTTGAGTCCTTATATATGTTCCAGACAGCGCGAACATAAATTTTACTCAGGCCAAACTTTGTTAATGTTTCAAAAAGTCTTTTTAAGGGTACTGTGTCATAAACTTTCTCTAATTCGACAAATACGAGGTGCGTAAACAGATTGCGAGACTTTCGTTTTTCTAGTATTTGTTGTAGTACAAATATGTTGTCAATACATGATCGTCCTGCACGGAATCCAGACTGCTCTTCTATGTCTTCTATATTCGTTTCAATTCTATGTTTTATTATTCTGCCGTACAACCTCCTCATTGCACTTGTCACACTTATGCCTCTATAATTTTGGCATGCCTTTTTATCGCCCTTTTTGTACATTGAGCTAATATATGCTATGTTCCAGTCTTCTGGGATATCATCACCGTGCAATAAGCATTTATTAAATATGTTTGCTACAATTTCAAGCAATATATCTGGTCTATATTTAATCAATTCAATTGGAGATGTTGCCAGGCCCTACAGACTTTCGGTTTTTTTATTTTTCCAAAGCTTCCTTTATTTCTTCCACCGTTATTTCGATCACTTTGTCATTTTCAGTTGTTTGGATGTCTATCTTCGTCAATTCAAATTCTTTTCTATTTTCAGTAACCAATGTTTTATAATAGTCTACCCATTCTTTCGAACTTATCAAATTTAAATTGCTGTTCTGTTTTCCTTCTTTTCTTAGACTTCCTATAGTTTTCCATGCTTCAGCCACTTTTGCCCCCCCCCCTATATATATATATCTGTCTGTTTCTTCACATTTCCGTTCCCACATTTCATTTTTACTCTTTGTTATTTCTTTTTTCACTTCTCTATTCCAGCGAGCGTATGTTCGTCTATCTTCTCCTCTATTTGCACTTAGCCAGGTGTTATATTTATTGTGCCACATATTGCCTGGAACTTATTTATATTATTTTTCATGTCTTTGTCATAATTGCAGCTGATACTTGTTCGATTGGCTAATTGTTGACAATTATTTTCGACCTAACGGGATACTTGCCTTGGAAAGTCATAACTTTCGTCTTATGCAAGGAAATTTTAAGATTATATTCTGGACATATTTGATTCAGTCGGTGCACTGCCAGTTGTAATTTATCTTCACTCTCTTGTATTACTATTTTATCGTCAACAAATAGTAACGTACTCAGTATGGAAAGAGTACCGTTAAAAATATTTTTTAAATATCTGAACCAAGTAGTGAAGAGGCGAACGACTTGCTAACGGTTACTGATACTTGTCGTTGTATGTGCAGGAAAGGCCGCGCTCAATCCGTCCAGAAGATTACGACCTGTGCAACAGTTACCCGCGACGAGGGATGCACTACATGAGTTACAGCACCGAGTACCTCGTGGGCAGACACCCTCCGTGTCCGGCGCATCCCCATCTCCCGCCTCCGCCGCCCCCGCCATCGTTACCCACCGCACCGCACAGGTATGAACTGAACAAAATTGTTCCTTTGACCAGCACATGAAATCACTATGTACTTTATTAGAGCCTTTGATGCGTCCTGGCCTCTACAGGACATAGATGCAACATAGGCACATATAGGTATGTAGCATAATTTAACATGATTATAAATTACTACACATCTGTGTAATTGTATGTAAAACGTCTGCAGCAAAACGTCCGTTTCAATGTATCCGAACTGTTTGTTGAGTACAAATTCTTCTTCTTCTTCTTCTTCTTCTTCTTCTTCTTCTTCTTCTTCTTCTTCTTCTTCTTCTCCTCCTCCTCCTCCTCCTCCTCCTCCTCCTCCTCCTCCTCCTCCTCCTCCTCCTCCTTCTCCTTCTCCTTCTCCTTCTCCTTCTCCTTCTCCTTCTCCTTCTCCTTCTCCTTCTTCTTCTTCTTCTTGTTTTCTTCTTCTTCTTCTATCAGGAACTAGCCGAATCATCTGTTCCGGTCCCAAAAGAATATATCCACTTCACCAACGGTTCCTAGGTCTTTTTTTAAGAGTAAATAGCTCTATTGCTTTGTAGGACACATTCTTGACGAAATATAATCTATTAGTGTTATATTTTGCGGCAGTATTATTTTCTATGAATAACCTCTTTTTTTTGTACAGTTTTTTCTGCGTAAAGAATACAACCATCTTTTTTACTTCTTCTGTTACATTAGTTATTAAAATTTAGATTTTTTTTAAAACAAAAGTACTTGAAAAGCGCCAAAATTTCTAAAATCGAGAAAAATTAGCAAAAATATTTTGACTGACAACCATGTTTAAGCTATTAAAAAAAGTAATGTTTTTACTTTCAAAAACAGTAAATGCTATAGTACAAAAAACACAAAATAAATAAAACTGTACCCCCTTGACATTTTTGTAACCATCGTTTTTTGTAATCCGTTTTGTAACCATCATTTTATAAAATTTCTTCTGTGTATCTTTCCTAGTCGAGTGTCCCTTTGTTTTTGTACCACGCATCGTAAGATCGTTTTGGTGTTTTATTAGCGGCCTTCTTGTCACAGTCATAAGACAGATTGCACCCTAGACAATAGTCAATAGTGGTGATACCTGACCGGTAGCTTTGTTTTCGATCTGACAGAGAATCCGACTTGTGTTTAGTGAGTAGTGTGTTTGTTCGTAGACCGAAGCACGTGAGCTTCGCCAGATCGCACACGCTGACATCATTCGACGACGCTGTGATTGGCGGCATCGGGACCGCCGGAGTGGCCGCCTGCAGTCAGGAGAGACTTATCGACGGTAAGAAGTCTGTGGAACCGGCCAAAGTAGTTGTCATGGGTAAGTCAGTACGTAATGGTTAATTTACTGATGTTAATTGAAACGAGTTCAGAGATTTAACTGTACCGTTTGGCATTTGTCTGTCTATCCGTCTGACATATTTCTCATAACTTTTGAATGTACCACCGATTTTCGTAAAACTTGACACGCGTTGTTATAGTTATTGTTATTACTAGCCGGGCTGTTAGGCCGTGGCAGACTGTTATGGTAGACAGACGTTTCGGCCCTACTATTGGAGGTCATCTTCATTGTTGGAAAACGTTTCTCATGGTGTCCGCCAATTCACCCCAATACTGCGGTAGAGACTATTATGTCCCAGTACATGTGTCACAGTATCATACTCTCCATCTCAGTACTGGGGGGAATTGGCGGACACCTTGCGAAACATTTTCCAACAATGAAGATGACCTCCAATATTAGGGCCGAAACGTCTGTCTACCATAACAGTCTGCCACGGCCTAACAGCCTGGCTAGTAATAACAATAACTATAACAATTTTGGCGCCGGCGGTGAAAGCTTAAGGAATTGCATACTTGGCAAGCATATCCATACTTTTACTCTACAGACTCCTACTGTTTTAGAGGTTGTGCCCCCCCCCCCGGAATCAAAAATAGGAGGACGGGAGGCTAAAATGTTAAAGATAAACATTTTTTTTAACCACAAAATTCAGTGTGGGGTAAAAGACAATTGTAACGAGAATTTGAATCTGTAGTGTTCAGTTTTATAAATTTCAAATTTTCAGGGGCCAAAATGTAGACCAACATTTTTAAAAAATCGCTAAAATCGACATGGGGTAACAAATTTGAAACAAGATCTGAATGTACTGCTCAGTTATGGCTATTTAAAAATTGTTTGCACACTAGAACCTAAAAAAGTATCTAAACTTTTTAAAAACTGTTAAACTCTAAGCTGGATACAGAGAAATTCAGTGGCTGAATTTTTGTTTTACGTTAGGGGCAACTCAACCTAAAATTGGAATTCAAAATTATAAGAAAATTGTAAAAGCCTTTGTGGGATATCAAGTTGCAGGCTTGACTAAGAAAACAACACTTTTTTGAATAAATTTGCATTTACTTCTCAGCATTACTTCTTACTTCTTATCAAACTGATAAGGCGATTTCTCGAGGTCCTCAAGGTAGACATTTACAGCATCGCTGATTTGATTGTCGTCAGTAAATCTTTTCCCGCCGAGCCATTTCTTGAGGTTATAAAAGACGTAGAAATCGCTCTGAACTAAATAGTGCAAGTACGGTGGGTGAGAATGCAATATTTGACCTTCAGCTCTTTGATTTTAACCATCCCAAAAATTGGCGTGTGAGATGGTTCATTGTCTTGGTAAAACAGCACATTCTTTTTCGCTAAATGTGGCCGTTTTTTCTTGATTTCGTCGTTTAAAAGGTGCAGTAGGTTTGCATAGTATTCGCCACTAGTTTCTTTCCCCTTTTTAAAGTAGTCAATGAATATTACTCCATGTGCATTCTAAAAGCAGTCGCCATAACCTTACCAGTAGAAGGAATTGTCTTTCCCATCTTTGGATTTGATTCGCCTTTCGTGAGCAACTGGCTTCGTGTTGGTTGGTCTCAGAAGAGTTGTGGTGAACCCAAATGTCATCAACGGTTATGAATCAACGCAAAAATTTGGTTGGATTGCACGTATAGAATGCCAAACAGTCGATTGAAACATCCTTCCGACACTGTTTTTGATCAAGTGTAAGCAAACGCGGCACCCATCTAGCGCACAGCTTTGTCACACACAGGTGTTAGTATAAGATATACCAGCAGTCTTAGCTATCTCACTCACTTTCATTTTACGGTCTGCCAAAACGATTTTATGGATTTTTTCTGGAGTAGTGATTTCAATGGGACGTCCAGTTGTGCTTATCCGACCCATTTTAAATTCAGCAACTTACCATTATACTAGATGGAGAAGGGTTCCCCAATTTCTTTTCTATATCGATTGCAGGTAATCATTTCAAAAAAAAGTATTTAGTGACGCCACAAATTTACAAACAATGCTTACTGTGATGTACTGTCAACCTAATATTAAAGGACTCATTCACTTTAAATATCTAATTTCAGCTTACAAAGAATGAAATCATACAACACGATACAAAAACTTTTGGGTGCGTGTACTTAGGTACGCGCGTTAGAAGTTATACTTCTTTTTGTATATAATATATAATATAGTATATAATACATATCTTATTGTATAGTGTTTAAGTGGTCCAATAAATAAATAACAACGAATAAACAACGACCACAGTTATAATATATATGCATAAAATAAAATTAATATGACTATTATACACTAAAAGATAAAAATTTAATTCAATTTAATTAATGTAAATTCAATATTATAATATTTTAGTAGATAAAAATTAATTTTTTATCAAATATCTCAAAATACTTACGAATAGTGTATTACAGCAATGGATTTACGTTTCGATAGACTTCTGAATAATTAAGTGTGATCTATAATTTAAAATATAGAAATATAGGCCTATATTAGATTATTGGATTAAAGCAAACATAATGATAGAATACTTATTGAAACTTTTATTCATTTAATATAAAAAAGACTTTTGAAATTAATACTTACGAAAAATAAATGATTAGTTGGTACTAGAAGAAACCTACGTTTTAACAAAAATTTCCGTAATTAATGTACAAAAAACGGCTGTACTTTTGAACCTGAGACCATGCTGAATCATGATTCCCTATTACCATTCTCTTCCAGTATAATTCTTATGCAGTTTCCATTATTTTGTAAGAAAGAAAGTTGATATGTTCAATGGCGATTTTCCAGTTCACCTTTTAAAAGCATAATTGTTATTCAGTTTCTTTTCTTGTTCTGAATTTATTGGACCGAAATTATAACCTAGTTCCCACTTACAGCACATTATTACCTTACAAAGACGAATTTAAGTAAATCTAATTTATAACGAAAGAAGTAGGCCTACATTAAAATCCTCACTTCAACCTAATGCAATAAAAACCAATGTGCAAGTTTCTATCAATATGCAAATGATTAATTATTAGTAATTGGTTATTGTGGAATTTTATGTTGGTCTAAGTTAGTGGGAAAACAAATTGGAAGAACCACTTGAAACCGATATAAAATGACTAGCCTATATTGCATTAAAAGATGTCAAAGAGTGTGTTTTGCATAAAACTGATTACTGTAAGGACCTTTGTTTATGAATAGAAACAAATAAAGACTCCATACTTAGTTTGTACCATTAAAATTCATAAACTGATAGATATTATTTCATAATGTCTATTGTTATTAAAAAGATTGAAATAACAAATGTATAAACAAAGTTTTGTATATTCTGAATACAAAAATTAAATATTTGACATTTATAGCCTTTTACAAAGTGTACAGAAACTTGTTTTACGTGGTGTAATGATTTGTTTTATATAGCAACTTCTCAGGTTTGAATAAAAATAGACACTCACGACCCAACAGTTCCATGATTATTTTCACACATCATAATAAAAATTAACCTCAAATATTTGTAAACACTTATTAAAATTTGGTTACACAATTTTTGTCACCGAAAAATATTTCACAGCACAATGTATATAAAGTTATTTAATTATATATCCATTCACGATCGGCAGCAGCAGGTCCATCGGGGCCGCGACCGAAATGTTTTGATTTTTTGGCCTCAGGCTCGTTGTCCACGGCTAACTTCATCCTGTTAATCATCCTGTTTCCGTTGCATGGTGCGCGCCCATTTCGTTACATACTAAAATTTCACCCTCAACGCGCCTAAAGAAGTATAACTTCAATAATTAACACATTACCGCTATCTGTGTCAGGCCCGGAATTCACCCTGCCCTCGTACAGGCCTAAGCTATAGAAATGTATTTGTCATTTATGATTTAAGTTATAAGTTAACTAACAAAAATCCAGGGTAGTTTGGAATGTTTAGTGTTTGTTGTATGATTGTCTGCTTTATACTTATTGTTTTACAAAAATTAATAATAATAATACACGTATCGGAGTTTTCGTTTCTGATAATTAAAATTTATCAAATATCAAATGTATTTGATTGAAAATAGTGAGTAGTTCTGCAGCTGAGACCATAATGCTAACATAACATTGTGTGTGTTTGTGTCGATGCAGAAAAGGTGAAGCGTGCACCGATGAAGACGCAGGCGACGCAGACGGAAGTGTGTCTGGGACGTAAGCCTTTGCCACCCACATACCTGTCGCTCAGTCCTCGGACCATACACAGGGTAAGTAGGCAGTAATAATCAGTTACAGCCGTGAAAATCCTAATACTTGTGTTTTGGTAGACATTTTTTGTATCGCAAGTGTCAGAATTGGAATTAATTATTTAGGTTCGGTTGTGTCTTCTGTCAACCCGTCTTTATAATGTTTTCATGGGATGATGATCAGGCCGTTTCCCGTTGCCCGCCAGATCCTATACCGTTCACCTTCTGTTAGTGATCCTCAGGTCACTGGAAATCATTCGCTCAGAGACAAAACACGTTTTGGCGAACAGGCCAAAGATATGTCTAGAATACAAGGAGCGGAAATGAGATTCTTGAGGGCTGTAAAGGGTTGTACCAGGAGAGATCTTATCGGAAATGATCATATTAGAATGGAGCTAGGCATAGCTGAAAGCTTAAATGAGAAAATCTCCCGGTACAAAAAGGAGTGGCGGTTACACGTAGAGAGAATGCATCCAACGACGTTTTCAAGGAGAGTCCTTGACTATCATCCAAGGGGGGAGAGAAGTGTGGGAAGACCCCGTAAGCGATGGCTGAATGACGTCCACTGAGACTGGAACAGGCTTCTAGCCCAAGCCGTAAAGGATGACGACGACGACAAAATGCGTTCCTCCAAACCTGCAGTACAGACGCTAACTGATGTATGCCAGAGGAATTTCCTTCTCTGAAGGATCACCGCCCTCCTAAAAAGTTCATCCTCCCAAAGCCGTTGGCTCCATTTAGGGAGTCAAGTTATTTACCGCAGTCTGACTCTCGGTGTTGGAAACGATGCCTGGTACGGTCTGTTCCATTATCGTAGCAGGGTAACCTGGCTTGACAAACCACCTTTAGGACACCGTATGCGCGAAGCCGTCCAGGTCAAGGTCGAGAGGCCTAGAGAGAAACAGAGTCAATGCTATCATCACATTATGTTACATTGCTCTACTTAGAGTAGAACGGATGACTTTTGTCAAGGACACGGTACCAACAGAAATACAATACAATGCTAAGCAACTTGTGAAGCAATACAATTAAGGAAGTAGTTTTGTTGCAAAAAAAAAATATCGGTATGGAGAACCATACATGACTTCCATATTCTAAGATTTATATTTAAAATCATTTTCAGTCAAACAGCCAGGCTGTGTCTTACCTGCCTTTTTATTGCTGTATTAAATGAAAAATATTATATTACATTAAAATGAAAAAATTATAATTTTATTGCCTGGCAACAAAATTATTTTATTTTTAACAATTACCATTGTTTCAAAAAGTTTAAATAAATTTTCAAGTACTTTACTCTTGTTAAAACGTAAAAGGTTGCAGGTAAACTACCCCTTCCCCTTAACCGATCTTTACCAAAATCGAAAGTCATTGAGACCTCTACAATTCAGGGACGTATGCAAAAAATTATTTGATTCTGTTTGAATTTGCGGCTGTTACCATTCGTCATAGAAAATACGCTTGATAAAAAACCGTTGCAGGTAAACTACCTCTTCCCCTTAACCGATCTTCACCAAAAACAATAGCTCTTGAGTACTCTACAAATCAGGGCTGTATGCAAAACATTATTTGATTCTGTTTGAATTTGCGGCTGTTATCGTTTGCCATAGGAAATACCCTTGTTAAAACATAAAACGTTATAGGTAAACTACCCCTTTCCAATAACCGATCTTCACCAAAACCATAGGTCTTGAGAACTCTACAATTCAGGGCTGTATACGAAACATTATTTGATTCTGTTTGAATTTGCGGCTGTTATCGTTTGCCAAAAAAAAAAATTTCCCTTGATAAAAAAAAACCGTTGCAGGTAAACTACCCCTTTCCCTCAACCGATCTTCACCAAAAACAATAGGTCGTGAGTACTCTACAAATCAGGGCTGTATGCAAAAAATTATTTGATTCTGTTTGAATCTGCGGCAGTTATCGTTTGCCATAGAAAAAAAATCTATAGACACACAGACACACACACACACACACACACAGACAGACACACACACAGACACTTTTCGGAAAACGACTTTTTTTCATGTTTTGAGTGTAGTAGAATCAGAATCTTCAATAATCTCGAACACGATTTTTTTTGCCATCACCATACTTCCATTCCTTAAGGAATATGGAAGTAAAATATCGGTATGGAGAACCATACATGACTTCCATATTCTAAGATTTATATTTAAATCTTAATATCGCCTGCCAAGCGCGATATATTTTCTCTTATACATGATTTACATTAAAATGAAAAAATTTTAATTTTATTGCCTGGCATTTATTTTTAACAATTACCATTGTTTGAAAAAGTTTAAATAAATTTTCAAGTACTTTACTCTTGTTAAAACGTAAAAGGTTGCAGGTAAACTACCCCTTCCCCTTAACCGATCTTCACCAAAATCGAAAGTCCTTGAGACCTCTACAATTCAGGGATGTATGCAAAAAATTATTTGATTCTGTTTGAATTTGCGGCAGTAGTTATCGTTTGCCATAGAAAATACGCTTGATAAAAAAACGTTGCCGGTAAACTACCCCTTTCCCTTAACCGATCTTCACCAAAAACAATAGGTCGCGAGTACTCTACAAATTAGGGCTGTATGCAAAAAATTATTTGATTCTGTTTGAATTTGCGGCAGTTATCGTTTGCCATAGAAAAAAAATCTACAGACACACAGACACACACACACACAGACACTTTTCGGAAAACGACTTTTTTTCATGTTTTGAGCGTAGTAGAATCAGAATCTGCAATAATCTCGAACACGATTTTTTTTGCCATCACCATACTTTCATTCCTTAAGGAATATGGAAGTAAATATGGAGAACCATACATGACTTCCATATTATAAGATTTATATTTAAAATCATTTTCTAAATGAAATATTACCATAGAAACTACTTCTTTCTACTTACTGCTTCAGCCTTAACCACAGTACTGTGGTCACTAACGTATACCACCTCACGTTATCGCACTCGATTTTCACTGATGATGGAAGTCGATGGCATTGCCGAAACGTCTGGTTTTGTAGAAAACATTGGACTATGGCCAAATATCGGCAACAAAAAGGAAAAGAAGGAGCGCTCCGAAGTCACTCATGGACCCTCAGCATCTTGCAGAGGTTTCATTCCCTAAAGACGAAAAGTCTGTCTATGAATCGTTCCTCTGTAAACACGTGCAGTTACACTGCCCAGCGATCCACAGGAAGCAAATCGCTATCCACGCTGGACACTTTTTCGGCTTGCATGCGTTATGTTGGTATGGGTTCGGCACTTTCCACTTAAAAACCGTGCAAATGTAAGAAAATAAACGTGAATGAGGCTAGAAATAACGCGAATTGTGTGTGTGTGTGTGTGTGTGTGTGTGTGTGTGTGTGTGTGTGTGTGTGTGTGTGTGTGTGTGTGTGTGTGTGTGTGTGTGTGTGTGTGTGTGTGTGTGTGTGTGTGTGTTCCCTGCCTTTTTATTGCGGTAGTGATAATAATAAAATGGAAACGTAAACAGTACATAACTGAGATATGCTTGCCTGCCACGCACGATATATTTTCTCTTATACATGACTAGCAGAATACCCGTGCTTCGCTACGGAGTTTCACGTTGTACGTAATGAAAATGTTAGTTTAATTAATAAAGTTTAATTAAAGTAGGCTTCTTAAAAATAAATAGCTGTTGCCCACAACTTCGTTCGCGTGGTCTTCAATTTAATGCGATAATATATTTAGAACAGAATCTATTCTATTGGGTTGCCATAGTAACCAGATCGAATAGTTTTTTAAGACCGCAAAGGACCCCCCAGAGGATCGTATCGAAAAAACACCTGTCCTATGTTGGTTCTCCCGTTGCGTAAAATATTTGTGCCAAGTTTGGTTGAAATCGGTCCAATGGTTTAGGTGGAGACGTGGAAGACCCCAAAGGACCCCCCAAAGGATCGTATGGAAAAAAAACACTTGTCCTATGTTGGTTCTCCCTTTGCGTAAAATATTTGTGCCAAGTTTGGTTGAAATCGGTCCAGTGGTTTAGGAGGCGATGTGGAAGACCCCAAAGAACCCCCAAAAGGACCCCATCGAAAAAACACCTATCCTGTGTTGGTTCTCCCATTACGTAAAATATTTGTGCCAAGTTTGGTTGAAATCGGTACAGTGGTTTAGGAGGAGATGTGGAAGAAACCTTCGCGGACGTGCGCACAACTCACCGAAGTTTCATCGCAATCGGATGAGTGGTATAGGAACGCATACGGGACAAACAAAGAAACATTCATTTTTATATATAAGATGTAAACTATACCACTTACTTGACATAAACCGTGATAGCTAAGCTAATGTACAACATATATGTATTAATTATACACATAAATGTTCCTCGATAGACACTCTATCTATTAGCGAAAACTTGAATAAAATCCGTTCAGTACTTCCTGAGATTAGCGATTTCAAACACAGAGAGAAAACGGCCCGACTTTACTTTATACTATGTACAGATTTACATTAAAATGAAAAAATTTTAATTTTATTGCCTGGCAACAAAATTATTTTATTTTTAACAATTACCATTGTTCCAAAAGTTTAAATGAATTTTCAAGTACTTTACTCTTGTTAAAACGTAAAAGGTTGCAGGTAAACTACCCCTTCCCCTGAACCGATCTTCACCAAAATCAAAAGGCCTTGAGGCCTCTACAATTCAGGGACGTATGCAAAAAATTATTTGATTCTGTTTGATTTTGCGGCTGTTATCGTTTGCCATAGAAAATACGCTTGATAAAAAAACGTTGCAGGTAAACTACCCCTTTCCCTTAACCGATCTTCACCAAAAACAACAGGTCTTGAGTACTCTACAAGTCAGGGCTGTATACAAAACATTATTTGATTCTGTTTGAATTTGCGGCTGTTATCGTTTGCCATAGAAAATACCCTTGTTAAAAAAACGTTCCCGGTAAACTACCCCTTTCCCTTAACCGATCTTAACCAAAAACAACAGGTCTTGAGAACTCTACAATTTAGGGCTGTATGCAAATAATCTTTTGATTCTGTTTGAATTTGCGGCTGTTATCGTTTGCCATAGGAAACACCCTTGTTAAAACATAAAACGTTACAGGTAAACTACCCCTTTCCCTTAACCGATCTTCACCAAAAACAATAGGTCTTGAGAACTCTACAACTCAGGGCTGTATACGAAACATTATTTAATTCTGTTTGAATTTGCGGCTGTTATCGTTTGCCAAAAAAAAAAATTTCCCTTGATAAAAAAAACCGTTGCAGGTAAACTACCCCTTTCCCTCAACCGATCTTCACCAAAAACAATAAGTCGTGAGTACTCTACAAATCAGGGCTGTATGCAAGAAATTATTTGATTCTGTTTGAATTTGCGGCAGTTATTGTTTGCCATAGAAAAAAAATCTACAGACAGACACACACACAGACAGACACACACACAGACACTTTTCGAAAAATGACTTTTTTTCATGTTTTAAGTGTAGTACAATCATATTCTGCAATAATCTCGAACACGATTTTTTTTGCCATCACCATACTTCCATTTCCTTAAGGAACATGGAAGTAAAATTACAATTCCTATGTTTTACAATTTTTACTTCCATATTCCTTAAGGAATCGAAGTATGGTGATGGCAAAAAAAATCGTGTTCGAGATTATTGCAGATTCTGATTCTACTACACTCAAAACATGAAAAAAAGTCGTTTTCCGAAAAGTGTCTGTGTGTCTGTCTGTCTGTGTGTCTGTCTGTCTGTCTGTAGATTTTTTTTCTATGGCAAACGATAACTGCCGCAAATTCAAACAGAATCAAATAATTTTTTGCATACAGCCCGGTTTTGCAGAGTTCTCGCGACCTATTGTTTTTGGTGAAGATCGGTTGAGGGAAAGGGGTAGTTTACCTGCAACGGTTTTTTTTTAGCAAGGGTAATTTTGTTTGTTTGGCAAACGATAACAGCCGCAAATTCAAACAGAATCAAATAATGTTTCGCATACAGCCCTGAATTGTAGAGTTCTCAAGACCTATTGTTTTTGGTGAAGATCGGTTAAGGGAAAGGGGTAGTTTACCTACAACGTTTTTTTAGCAAGGGTATTTTCTATGGCAAACGATAACAGCCGCAAATTCAAACAGAATCAAATAATTTTCTGCATACAGCCCTGATTTGTAGAGTACTCAAGACCTATTGTTTTTGGTGAAGATCGGTTGAGGGGAAGGGGTAGTTTACCAGCAACGTTTTTTATCATGCGTATTTTCTATGGCAAACGACAACTGCCGCAAATTCAAACAGAATCAAATAATTTTTTGCATACAGCCCTGATTTGTAGAGTACTCGCGACCTATTGTTTTTGGTGAAGATCGGTTGAGGGGAAGGGGTAGTTTACCAGCAACGCTTTTTTTTATCAAGGGAAATTTTTTTTTTTTGGCAAACGATAACAGCCGCAAATTCAAACAGAATCAAATAATGTTTCGCATACAGCCCTGAATTGTAGATTTCTCAAGACCTATTGTTTTTGGTGAAGATCGGTTGAGGGAAAGGGGTAGTTTACCTGCAACGTTTTTTTAACAAGGGTATTTTCTATGGCAAACGATAACAGCCGCAAATTCAAACAGAATCAAATAATGTTTTGCATACAGTCCTGATTTGTAGAGTACTCAAGACCTATTGTTTTTGGTGAAGATCGGTTAAGGGGAAGAGGTAGTTTACCTGCAACGTTTTTTTATCAAGCGTATTTTCTATGGCAAACGATAACAGCCGCAAATTCAAACAGAATCAAATAATTTTTTGCATACGTCCCTGAATTGTAGAGGTCTCAATGACTTTCGATTTTGGTGAAGATCGGTTAAGGCGAAGGGGTAGTTTACCAGCAACCTTATACGTTTTAACAAGAGTAAAGTACTTGAAAATTTATTTAAACTTTTTGAAACAATGGTAATTGTTAAAAATAAAATAATTTTGTTGCCAGGCAATAAAATTATAATTTTTTCATTTTAATGTAATATAATATTTTTCATTTAATACAGCAATAAAAAGGCAGGTAAGGCACAGCCTGGCTGTTTGGCTGAAAATGATTTTAAATATAAATCTTAGAATATGGAAGTCATGTATGGTTCTCCATACCGATATTTACTTCCATGTTCCTTAAGGAAATGGAAGTATGGTGATGGCAAAAAAAAAATCGTGTTCGAGATTATTGCAGAATATGATTGTACTACACTCAAAACATGAAAAAAAGTCATTTTTCGAAAAGTGTCTGTGTGTCTGTCTGTAGACATGATTTTCTATGGCAAACGATAACAGCCGCAAATTCAAACAGAATCAAATAATTTTTTGCACACAGCCCTGATTTGTAGAGGACTCGCGACCTATTGTTTTTGGTGACGATCGGTTGAGGGAAAGGGGTAGTTTACCTGCAACGGTTTTTTTTTATCAAGGGAAATTTTTTTTTTGGCAAACGATAACAGCCGCAAATTCAAACAGAATCAAATAATGTTTCGCATACTGCACTGAATTGTAGAGTTCTCAAGACCTATTATTTTTGGTGAAGATCGGTTAAGGGAAAGGGGTAGTTTACCTGTAACGTTTTATGTTTTAACAAGGGTATTTCCTATGGCAAACGATAACAGCCGCAAATTCAAACAGAATCAAAAGATTATTTGCATACAGCCCTAAATTGCAGCGTTCTCAAGACCTATTGTTTTTTGTTGAAGATCGGTTAAGGGAAAGGGGTAGTTTACCAACAACGTTTTTTTAACAAGGGTATGTTTTATGGCAAACGATAACAGCCGCAAATTCAAACAGAATCAAATAATTTTCTGCATACAGCCCTGATTTGTAGAGTACTCAAGACCTATTGTTTTTGGTGAAGATCGGTTGAGGGGAAGGGGTAGTTTACCTGCAACGTTTTTTATCAAGCGTATTTTCTATGGCAAACGATAACTGCCGCAAATTCAAACAGAATCAAATAATTTTTTGCATACGTCAGTGAATTGTAGAGGACTCAAGGCCTTTAGATTTTGGTGAAGATCAGTTAAGGGAAGGGGTAGTTTACCTGCAACCTTTTACGTTTTAACAAGAGTAAAGTACTTGAAAATTCATTTAAACTTTTTCAAACAATGGTAATTGTTGAAAATAAAATAATTTTGTTGCCAGGCAATCTGAAAATTTCAGATTTTGTACCACAAAATCTGAAAAGATTATACGATAGTTTATGAAATGGTTAATAATACGTCAGTGGAAGGTGTAATGAGAAATTAGCAGAAATGGAAACCTGGGGAATGTTAACTGTTCTGTAGATACAATTTTGTCAGAATGTTTGGAAATGATCATCAACATTGAAGAAAAAGTAAGCGTATTAAGAAACATATGTAAGTACTTATTATAAAAAAATAATGTTTGTTTTTTGATAAAGTCATTTTGATTATAAAATATAAATATTTACAACAAGAAAAGAATTTTCAGTTTTCAAAATTTAAATATATTTTTATAAAACAATGGGTTCTTCATTGAGGTGGGGACCATGTCACTCACTCCATCTCAAGCCTCCTCTCCCATTTTGCAGAAAAAGAGGACCCTGTCAAGGCTGATACTTTGACGACAGTGACAGGGCTTTCCACCAAATTCAGCAGAGTGACAGGTAGGCCCAACTCTGATTGGCTCCTCAGATTTCCCCAGCGTTAGTAGGTTCTATGAAAATATTTTATTTCAAAAATGATTTTAAATAAAATCTTAGATATGTTTTATAAATCTCATGTTTTATGTTTTAACATGGGTAATTTTTTATATGACGAACCATAACTGCCGTAAATTCAAACAGAATCAAATAATTTTTTACATATGTGCCTGAGCTATAGAGAACTCAATGTCTGTTGATTTTGGTGAAGATCGGTTACGGGGAAAGGGCAGTTTACCTGAAACATTTTTTGTTGTAACATGAGTAAAGTACTTAATTTTGATAAAGTATCCTGATAAGATCTTAATAATCCACTGTAGAAACGTAGATGAAATATCTATAAATGAAGAGGCTAGTTGAACGGGCTGGGGGTAATTTTCTATAAATCAAAATTATAGTTGAAGGGGGAGGGGATAATATTTTTTATATGTGTACTACGTTATTGGCAAGAAAGAAGTATTTTTTTGCTAAAATTCCTTCCCTGGCTGTTTGGCTGAAAATGATTTTAAATATAAATCTTAGAATATGGAAGTCATGTATGGTTCTCCATACCGATATTTTTCTATGGTAAACGATAACAGCCGCAAATTCAAACAGAATCAAATGATGTTTTGCATACAGCCCTGTATTGTAGATTTCTCAATACCTATTGGTGTTGGTGAAGATCTGTTAAGGGAAAGGGGTAGTTTACCAGCTACGTTTTATGTTTTAAAAGGGTATTTTCTATGGCAAACGATAAGAGCCGCAAATTCAAACAGAATCAAATACGTTTTTGCATACAGCCCTGATTTCTTGAGTACTAACGACCTATTGTTTTTGGTGAAGATCGTTTAAGGGAAAGGGGTAGTTTACCAGCCACGTTTTTTGTTGTATCAAGGGTATTTTGTATGGCAAACGATAACAGCCGCAAATTCAAACAGTATCATATAATATTTTGCATACAGTCCCAAATTTTAGAGGTCTCAATACCTATCGTTTTTGGTGAAGATCGGTTAAGGGAAAGGGGTAGTTTACCTGCAACGGTTTTTTATCAAGGGTAATTTTACTTTTTACTTCCATATTCCTTAAGGAATGGAAGTATGGTGATGGCAAAAAAAATCGTGTTCGAGATTATTGCAGATTCTGATTCTACTACACTCAAAACATGAAAAAAAGTCGTTTTCCGAAAAGTGTCTGTGTGTCTGTCTGTCTGTGTGTCTGTGTGTCTGTCTGTCTGTAGATTTTTTTTCTATGGCAAACGATAACTGCCGCAAATTCAAACAGAATCAAATAATTTTTTGCATACAGTCCGGTTTTGCAGAGTTCTCGCGACCTATTGTTTTTGGTGAAGATCGGTTGAGGGCAAGGGGTAGTTTACCTGCAACGGTTTTTTTTTAGCAAGGGTAATTTTGTTTGTTTGGCAAACGATAACAGCCGCAAATTCAAACAGAATCAAATAATTTTCTGCATACAGCCCTGAATTGTAGAGTTCTCAAGACCTATTGTTTTTGGTGAAGATCGGTTAAGGGAAAGGGGTAGTTTACCTGTGACGTTTTATGTTTTAACAAGGGTATTTCCTATGGCAAACGATAACAGCCGCAAATTCAAACATAATGAAAAGATTATTTGCATACAGCCCTAAGTTGTTGAGTTCTCAATACCTTTTGTTTTTGGTGAAGATCGGTTAAGGGAAAGGGGTAGTTTACCTACAACGTTTTTTTAACAAGGGTATTTTCTATGGCAAACGATAACAGCCGCAAATTCAAACAGAATCAAATAATTTTCTGCATACTGCTCTGATTTGTAGAGTAGTCAAGACCTTTTGTTTTTGGTGAAGATCGGTTGAGGGGAAGGGGTAGTTTACCAGCAACGTTTTTTATCAAGCGTATTTTCTATGGAAAACGATAACTGCCGCAAATTCAAACAGAATCAAATAATTTTTTGCATACAGCCCTGATTTGTAGAGTACTCGCGACGTATTGTTTTTGGTGAAGATCGGTTGAGGGGAAGGGGTAGTTTACCTGCAACGGTTTTTTTTATCAAGGGAAATTTTTTTGTTTGGCAAACGATAACAGCCGCAAATTCAAACAGAATCAAATAATGTTTCGCATACAGCCCTGAATTGTAGAGTTCTCAAGACCTATTGTTTTTGGTGAAGATCGGTTAAGGGAAAGGGGTAGTTTACCTGCAACGTTTTTTTAACAAGGGTATTTTATATGGCAAACGATAACAGCCGCAAATTCAAACAGAATCAAATAATTTTCTGCATACAGCCCTGATTTGTAGAGTACTCAAGACCTATTGTTTTTGGTGAAGATCGGTTGAGGGGAAGGGGTAGTTTACCTGCAACGGTTTTTTTTTCAAGGGAAATTTTTTTTTTGGCAAACGGTAACAGCCGCAAATTCAAACAGAATCAAATAATGTTTCGCATACAGCCCTGAATTGTAGAGTTCTCAAGACCTATTGTTTTTGGTGAAGATCGGTTAAGCGAAAGGGGTAGTTTACCTACAACGTTTTTTTAACAAGGGTGTTTTCTATGGCAAACGATAACAGCCGCAAATTCAAACAGAATCAAATAATTTTCTGCATACAGCCCTGATTTGTAGAGTACTCAAGACCTATTGTTTTTGGTGAAGATCGGTTGAGGGGAAGGGGTAGTTTACCTGCAACGTTTTTTATCAAGCGTATTTTCTATGGCAAACGATAACTGCCGCAAATTCAAACAGAATCAAATAATTTTTTGCATACGTCAGTGAATTGTAGAGGACTCAAGGCCTTTAGATTTTGGTGAAGATCAGTTAAGGGAAGGGGTAGTTTACCTGCAACCTTTTACGTTTTAACAAGAGTAAAGTACTTGAAAATTCATTTAAACTTTTTCAAACAATGGTAATTGTTGAAAATAAAATAATTTTGTTGCCAGGCAATCTGAAAATTTCAGATTTTGTACCACAAAATCTGAAAAGATTATACGATAGTTTATGAAATGGTTAATAATACGTCAGTGGAAGGTGTAATGAGAAATTAGCAGAAATGGAAACCTGGGGAATGTTAACTGTTCTGTAGATACAATTTTGTCAGAATGTTTGGAAATGATCATCAACATTGAAGAAAAAGTAAGCATATTAAGAAACATATGTAAGTACTTATTATAAAAAAATAATGTTTGTTTTTTGATAAAGTCATTTTGATTATAAAATATAAATATTTACAACAAGAAAAGAATTTTCAGTTTTCAAAATTTAAATATATTTTTATAAAACAATGGGTTCTTCATTGAGGTGGGGACCATGTCACTCACTCCATCTCAAGCCTCCTCTCCCATTTTGCAGAAAAAGAGGACCCTGTCAAGGCTGATACTTTGACGACAGTGACAGGGCTTTCCACCAAATTCAGCAGAGTGACAGGTAGGCCCAACTCTGATTGGCTCCTCAGATTTCCCCAGCGTTAGTAGGTTCTATGAAAATATTTTATTTCAAAAATGATTTTAAATAAAATCTTAGATATGTTTTATAAATCTCATGTTTTATGTTTTAACATGGGTAATTTTTTATATGACGAACCATAACTGCCGTAAATTCAAACAGAATCAAATAATTTTTTACATATGTGCCTGAGCTATAGAGAACTCAATGTCTGTTGATTTTGGTGAAGATCGGTTACGGGGAAAGGGCAGTTTACCTGAAACATTTTTTGTTGTAACATGAGTAAAGTACTTAATTTTGATAAAGTATCCTGATAAGATCTTAATAATCCACTGTAGAAACGTAGATGAAATATCTATAAATGAAGAGGCTAGTTGAACGGGCTGGGGGTAATTTTCTATAAATCAAAATTATAGTTGAAGGGGGAGGGGATAATATTTTTTATATGTGTACTACGTTATTGGCAAGAAAGAAGTATTTTTTTGCTAAAATTCCTTCCCTGGCTGTTTGGCTGAAAATGATTTTAAATATAAATCTTAGAATATGGAAGTCATGTATGGTTCTCCATACCGATATTTTTCTATGGTAAACGATAACAGCCGCAAATTCAAACAGAATCAAATGATGTTTTGCATACAGCCCTGTATTGTAGATTTCTCAATACCTATTGGTGTTGGTGAAGATCTGTTAAGGGAAAGGGGTAGTTTACCAGCTACGTTTTATGTTTTAAAAGGGTATTTTCTATGGCAAACGATAAGAGCCGCAAATTCAAACAGAATCAAATACGTTTTTGCATACAGCCCTGATTTCTTGAGTACTAACGACCTATTGTTTTTGGTGAAGATCGTTTAAGGGAAAGGGGTAGTTTACCAGCCACGTTTTTTGTTGTATCAAGGGTATTTTGTATGGCAAACGATAACAGCCGCAAATTCAAACAGTATCATATAATATTTTGCATACAGTCCCAAATTTTAGAGGTCTCAATACCTATCGTTTTTGGTGAAGATCGGTTAAGGGAAAGGGGTAGTTTACCTGCAACGGTTTTTTATCAAGGGTAATTTTACTTTTTACTTCCATATTCCTTAAGGAATGGAAGTATGGTGATGGCAAAAAAAATCGTGTTCGAGATTATTGCAGATTCTTATTCTACTACACTCAAAACATGAAAAAAAGTCGTTTTCCGAAAAGTGTCTGTGTGTCTGTCTGTGTGTCTGTCTGTCTGTGTGTCTGTCTGTCTGTCTGTAGATTTTTTTTCTATGGCAAACGATAACTGCCGCAAATTCAAACAGAATCAAATAATTTTTTGCATACAGCCCGGTTTTGCAGAGTTCTCGCGACCTATTGTTTTTGGTGAAGATCGGTTGAGGGCAAGGGGTAGTTTACCTGCAACGGTTTTTTTTTAGCAAGGGTAATTTTGTTTGTTTGGCAAACGATAACAGCCGCAAATTCAAACAGAATCAAATAATTTTCTGCATACAGCCCTGATTTGTAGAGTACTCAAGACCTATTGTTTTTGGTGAAGATCGGTTGAGGGGAAGGGGTAGTTTACCAGCAACGTTTTTTATCATGCGTATTTTCTATGGCAAACGACAACTGCCGCAAATTTAAACAGAATCAAATAATTTTTTGCATACAGCCCTGATTTGTAGAGTACTCGCGACCTATTGTTTTTGGTGAAGATCGGTTGATGGGAAGGGGTAGTTTACCTGCAACGGTTTTTTTTATCAAGGGAAATTTTTTTTTTTTGGCAAACGATAACAGCCGCAAATTCAAACAGAATCAAATAATGTTTCGCATACAGCCCTGAATTGTAGATTTCTCAAGACCTATTGTTTTTGGTGAAGATCGGTTGAGGGAAAGGGGTAGTTTACCAGCAACGTTTTTTTAACAAGGGGATTTTCTATGGCAAACGATAACAGCCGCAAATTCAAACAGAATAAAATAATGTTTTGCATACAGTCCTGATTTGTAGAGTACTCAAGACCTATTGTTTTTGGTGAAGATCGGTTAAGGGGAAGGGGTAGTTTACCTGCAACGTTTTTTTATCAAGCGTATTTTCTATGGCAAACGATAACAGCCGCAAATTCAAACAGAATCAAATAATTTTTTGCATACGTCCCTGAATTGTAGAGGACTCAATGACTTTCGATTTTGGTGAAGATCGGTTAAGGGGAAGGGGTAGTTTACCTGCAACCTTATACGTTTTAACAAGAGTAAAGTACTTGAAAATTTATTTAAACTTTAAAACAATGGTAATTGTTAAAAATAAAATAATTTTGTTGCCAGGCAATAAAATTATAATTTTTTCATTTTAATGTAATATAATATTTTTCATTTAATACAGCAATAAAAAGGCAGGTAAGACACAGCCTGGCTGTTTGGCTGAAAATGATTTTAAATATAAATCTTAGAATATGGAAGTCATGTATGGTTCTCCATACCGATATTTTACTTCCATATTCCTTAAGGAATGGAAGTATGGTGATGGCAAAAAAAATCGTGTTCGAGATTATTGCAGATTCTGATTCTACTACACTCAAAACATGAAAAAAAGTCGTTTTCCGAAAAGTGTCTGTGTGTCTGTCTGTCTGTGTGTCTGTGTGTCTGTGTGTCTGTCTGTCTGTAGATTTTTTTTCTATGGCAAACGATAACTGCCGCAAATTCAAACAGAATCAAATAATTTTTTGCATACAGCCCGGTTTTGCAGAGTTCTCGCGACCTGTTGTTTTTGGTGAAGATCGGTTGAGGGCAAGGGGTAGTTTACCTGCAACGGTTTTTTTTTAGCAAGGGTAATTTTGTTTGTTTGGCAAACGATAACAGCCGCAAATTCAAACAGAATCAAATAATGTTTCGCATACAGCCCTGAATTGTAGACTTCTCAAGACCTATTGTTTTTGGTGAAGATCGGTTAAGGGAAAAGGGTAGTTTACCTGTGACGTTTTATGTTTTAACAAGGGTATTTCCTATGGCAAACGATAACAGCCGCAAATTCAAACATAATGAAAAGATTATTTGCATACAGCCCTAAATTGTTGAGTTCTCAATACCTTTTGTTTTTGGTGAAGATCGGTTAAGGGAAAGGGGTAGTTTACCAACAACGTTTTTTTAACAAGGGTATTTTCTATGGCAAACGATAACAGCCGCAAATTCAAACAGAATCAAATAATTTTCTGCATACTGCTCTGATTTGTAGAGTAGTCAAGACCTTTTGTTTTTGGTGAAGATCGGTTGAGGGGAAGGGGTAGTTTACCTGCAACGTTTTTTATCAAGCGTATTTTCTATGGAAAACGATAACTGCCGCAAATTCAAACAGAATCAAATAATTTTTTGCACACAGCCCTGATTTGTAGAGGACTCGCGACCTTTTGTTTTTGGTGACGATCGGTTGAGGGAAAGGGGTAGTTTACCAGCAACGGTTTTTTTTTATCAAGGGAAATTTTTTTTTTGGCAAACGATAACAGCCGCAAATTCAAACAGAATCAAATAATGTTTCGCATACTGCACTGAATTGTAGAGTTCTCAAGACCTATTATTTTTGGTGAAGATCGGTTAAGGGAAAGGGGTAGTTTACCTACAACGTTTTTTTAACAAGGGTATTTCCTATGGCAAACGATAACAGCCGCAAATTCAAACAGAATCAAAAGATTATTTGCATACAGCCCTAAATTGCAGCGTTCTCAAGACCTATTGTTTTTTGTTGAAGATCGGTTAAGGGAAAGGGGTAGTTTACCAACAACGTATTTTAACAAGGGTATGTTTTATGGCAAACGATAACAGCCGCAAATTCAAACAGAATCAAATAATTTTCTGCATACAGCCCTGATTTGTAGAGTACTCAAGACCTGTTGTTTTTGGTGAAGATCGGTTGAGGGGAAGGGGTAGTTTACCTGCAACGTTTTTTATCAAGCGTATTTTCTATGGCAAACGATAACTGCCGCAAATTCAAACAGAATCAAATACTTTTTTGTATACAGCCCTGATTTGTAGAGTACTCGCGACCTGTTGTTTTTGGTGAAGATCGGTTGAGGGGAAGGGGTAGTTTACCTGCAACGGTTTTTTTTTCAAGGGAAATTTTTTTTTTGGCAAACGGTAACAGCCGCAAATTCAAACAGAATCAAATAATGTTTCGCATACAGCCCTGAATTGTAGAGTTCTCAAGACCTATTGTTTTTGGTGAAGATCGGTTAAGCGAAAGGGGTAGTTTACCTACAACGTTTTTTTAACAAGGGTGTTTTCTATGGCAAACGATAACAGCCGCAAATTCAAACAGAATCAAATAATTTTCTGCATACAGCCCTGATTTGTAGAGTACTCAAGACCTATTGTTTTTGGTGAAGATCGGTTGAGGGGAAGGGGTAGTTTACCTGCAACGTTTTTTATCAAGCGTATTTTCTATGGCAAACGATAACTGCCGCAAATTCAAACAGAATCAAATAATTTTTTGCATACGTCAGTGAATTGTAGAGGACTCAAGGCCTTTAGATTTTGGTGAAGATCAGTTAAGGGAAGGGGTAGTTTACCTGCAACCTTTTACGTTTTAACAAGAGTAAAGTACTTGAAAATTCATTTAAACTTTTTCAAACAATGGTAATTGTTGAAAATAAAATAATTTTGTTGCCAGGCAATCTGAAAATTTCAGATTTTGTACCACAAAATCTGAAAAGATTATACGATAGTTTATGAAATGGTTAATAATACGTCAGTGGAAGGTGTAATGAGAAATTAGCAGAAATGGAAACCTGGGGAATGTTAACTGTTCTGTAGATACAATTTTGTCAGAATGTTTGGAAATGATCATCAACATTGAAGAAAAAGTAAGCGTATTAAGAAACATATGTAAGTACTTATTATAAAAAAATAATGTTTGTTTTTTGATAAAGTCATTTTGATTATAAAATATAAATATTTACAACAAGAAAAGAATTTTCAGTTTTCAAAATTTAAATATATTTTTATAAAACAATGGGTTCTTCATTGAGGTGGGGACCATGTCACTCACTCCATCTCAAGCCTCCTCTCCCATTTTGCAGAAAAAGAGGACCCTGTCAAGGCTGATACTTTGACGACAGTGACAGGGCTTTCCACCAAATTCAGCAGAGTGACAGGTAGGCCCAACTCTGATTGGCTCCTCAGATTTCCCCAGCGTTAGTAGGTTCTATGAAAATATTTTATTTCAAAAATGATTTTAAATAAAATCTTAGATATGTTTTATAAATCTCATGTTTTATGTTTTAACATGGGTAATTTTTTATATGACGAACCATAACTGCCGTAAATTCAAACAGAATCAAATAATTTTTTACATATGTGCCTGAGCTATAGAGAACTCAATGTCTGTTGATTTTGGTGAAGATCGGTTACGGGGAAAGGGCAGTTTACCTGAAACATTTTTTGTTGTAACATGAGTAAAGTACTGAATTTTGATAAAGTATCCTGATAAGATCTTAATAATCCACTGTAGAAACGTAGATGAAATATCTATAAATGAAGAGGCTAGTTGAACGGGCTGGGGGTAATTTTCTATAAATCAAAATTATAGTTGAAGGGGGAGGGGATAATATTTTTTATATGTGTACTACGTTATTGGCAAGAAAGAAGTATTTTTTTGCTAAAATTCCTTCCCTGGCTGTTTGGCTGAAAATGATTTTAAATATAAATCTTAGAATATGGAAGTCATGTATGGTTCTCCATACCGATATTTTTCTATGGTAAACGATAACAGCCGCAAATTCAAACAGAATCAAATGATGTTTTGCATACAGCCCTGTATTGTAGATTTCTCAATACCTATTGGTGTTGGTGAAGATCTGTTAAGGGAAAGGGGTAGTTTACCAGCTACGTTTTATGTTTTAAAAGGGTATTTTCTATGGCAAACGATAAGAGCCGCAAATTCAAACAGAATCAAATACGTTTTTGCATACAGCCCTGATTTCTTGAGTACTAACGACCTATTGTTTTTGGTGAAGATCGTTTAAGGGAAAGGGGTAGTTTACCAGCCACGTTTTTTGTTGTATCAAGGGTATTTTGTATGGCAAACGATAACAGCCGCAAATTCAAACAGTATCATATAATATTTTGCATACAGTCCCAAATTTTAGAGGTCTCAATACCTATCGTTTTTGGTGAAGATCGGTTAAGGGAAAGGGGTAGTTTACCTGCAACGGTTTTTTATCAAGGGTAATTTTACTTTTTACTTCCATATTCCTTAAGGAATGGAAGTATGGTGATGGCAAAAAAAATCGTGTTCGAGATTATTGCAGATTCTTATTCTACTACACTCAAAACATGAAAAAAAGTCGTTTTCCGAAAAGTGTCTGTGTGTCTGTCTGTGTGTCTGTCTGTCTGTGTGTCTGTCTGTCTGTCTGTAGATTTTTTTTCTATGGCAAACGATAACTGCCGCAAATTCAAACAGAATCAAATAATTTTTTGCATACAGCCCGGTTTTGCAGAGTTCTCGCGACCTATTGTTTTTGGTGAAGATCGGTTGAGGGCAAGGGGTAGTTTACCTGCAACGGTTTTTTTTTAGCAAGGGTAATTTTGTTTGTTTGGCAAACGATAACAGCCGCAAATTCAAACAGAATCAAATAATTTTCTGCATACAGCCCTGATTTGTAGAGTACTCAAGACCTATTGTTTTTGGTGAAGATCGGTTGAGGGGAAGGGGTAGTTTACCAGCAACGTTTTTTATCATGCGTATTTTCTATGGCAAACGACAACTGCCGCAAATTTAAACAGAATCAAATAATTTTTTGCATACAGCCCTGATTTGTAGAGTACTCGCGACCTATTGTTTTTGGTGAAGATCGGTTGATGGGAAGGGGTAGTTTACCTGCAACGGTTTTTTTTATCAAGGGAAATTTTTTTTTTTTGGCAAACGATAACAGCCGCAAATTCAAACAGAATCAAATAATGTTTCGCATACAGCCCTGAATTGTAGATTTCTCAAGACCTATTGTTTTTGGTGAAGATCGGTTGAGGGAAAGGGGTAGTTTACCAGCAACGTTTTTTTAACAAGGGGATTTTCTATGGCAAACGATAACAGCCGCAAATTCAAACAGAATAAAATAATGTTTTGCATACAGTCCTGATTTGTAGAGTACTCAAGACCTATTGTTTTTGGTGAAGATCGGTTAAGGGGAAGGGGTAGTTTACCTGCAACGTTTTTTTATCAAGCGTATTTTCTATGGCAAACGATAACAGCCGCAAATTCAAACAGAATCAAATAATTTTTTGCATACGTCCCTGAATTGTAGAGGACTCAATGACTTTCGATTTTGGTGAAGATCGGTTAAGGGGAAGGGGTAGTTTACCTGCAACCTTATACGTTTTAACAAGAGTAAAGTACTTGAAAATTTATTTAAACTTTAAAACAATGGTAATTGTTAAAAATAAAATAATTTTGTTGCCAGGCAATAAAATTATAATTTTTTCATTTTAATGTAATATAATATTTTTCATTTAATACAGCAATAAAAAGGCAGGTAAGACACAGCCTGGCTGTTTGGCTGAAAATGATTTTAAATATAAATCTTAGAATATGGAAGTCATGTATGGTTCTCCATACCGATATTTTACTTCCATATTCCTTAAGGAATGGAAGTATGGTGATGGCAAAAAAAATCGTGTTCGAGATTATTGCAGATTCTGATTCTACTACACTCAAAACATGAAAAAAAGTCGTTTTCCGAAAAGTGTCTGTGTGTCTGTCTGTCTGTGTGTCTGTGTGTCTGTGTGTCTGTCTGTCTGTAGATTTTTTTTCTATGGCAAACGATAACTGCCGCAAATTCAAACAGAATCAAATAATTTTTTGCATACAGCCCGGTTTTGCAGAGTTCTCGCGACCTGTTGTTTTTGGTGAAGATCGGTTGAGGGCAAGGGGTAGTTTACCTGCAACGGTTTTTTTTTAGCAAGGGTAATTTTGTTTGTTTGGCAAACGATAACAGCCGCAAATTCAAACAGAATCAAATAATGTTTCGCATACAGCCCTGAATTGTAGACTTCTCAAGACCTATTGTTTTTGGTGAAGATCGGTTAAGGGAAAAGGGTAGTTTACCTGTGACGTTTTATGTTTTAACAAGGGTATTTCCTATGGCAAACGATAACAGCCGCAAATTCAAACATAATGAAAAGATTATTTGCATACAGCCCTAAATTGTTGAGTTCTCAATACCTTTTGTTTTTGGTGAAGATCGGTTAAGGGAAAGGGGTAGTTTACCAACAACGTTTTTTTAACAAGGGTATTTTCTATGGCAAACGATAACAGCCGCAAATTCAAACAGAATCAAATAATTTTCTGCATACTGCTCTGATTTGTAGAGTAGTCAAGACCTTTTGTTTTTGGTGAAGATCGGTTGAGGGGAAGGGGTAGTTTACCTGCAACGTTTTTTATCAAGCGTATTTTCTATGGAAAACGATAACTGCCGCAAATTCAAACAGAATCAAATAATTTTTTGCACACAGCCCTGATTTGTAGAGGACTCGCGACCTTTTGTTTTTGGTGACGATCGGTTGAGGGAAAGGGGTAGTTTACCAGCAACGGTTTTTTTTTATCAAGGGAAATTTTTTTTTTGGCAAACGATAACAGCCGCAAATTCAAACAGAATCAAATAATGTTTCGCATACTGCACTGAATTGTAGAGTTCTCAAGACCTATTATTTTTGGTGAAGATCGGTTAAGGGAAAGGGGTAGTTTACCTACAACGTTTTTTTAACAAGGGTATTTCCTATGGCAAACGATAACAGCCGCAAATTCAAACAGAATCAAAAGATTATTTGCATACAGCCCTAAATTGCAGCGTTCTCAAGACCTATTGTTTTTTGTTGAAGATCGGTTAAGGGAAAGGGGTAGTTTACCAACAACGTATTTTAACAAGGGTATGTTTTATGGCAAACGATAACAGCCGCAAATTCAAACAGAATCAAATAATTTTCTGCATACAGCCCTGATTTGTAGAGTACTCAAGACCTGTTGTTTTTGGTGAAGATCGGTTGAGGGGAAGGGGTAGTTTACCTGCAACGTTTTTTATCAAGCGTATTTTCTATGGCAAACGATAACTGCCGCAAATTCAAACAGAATCAAATACTTTTTTGTATACAGCCCTGATTTGTAGAGTACTCGCGACCTGTTGTTTTTGGTGAAGATCGGTTGAGGGGAAGGGGTAGTTTACCTGCAACGGTTTTTTTTTCAAGGGAAATTTTTTTTTTGGCAAACGGTAACAGCCGCAAATTCAAACAGAATCAAATAATGTTTCGCATACAGCCCTGAATTGTAGAGTTCTCAAGACCTATTGTTTTTGGTGAAGATCGGTTAAGCGAAAGGGGTAGTTTACCTACAACGTTTTTTTAACAAGGGTGTTTTCTATGGCAAACGATAACAGCCGCAAATTCAAACAGAATCAAATAATTTTCTGCATACAGCCCTGATTTGTAGAGTACTCAAGACCTATTGTTTTTGGTGAAGATCGGTTGAGGGGAAGGGGTAGTTTACCTGCAACGTTTTTTATCAAGCGTATTTTCTATGGCAAACGATAACTGCCGCAAATTCAAACAGAATCAAATAATTTTTTGCATACGTCAGTGAATTGTAGAGGACTCAAGGCCTTTAGATTTTGGTGAAGATCAGTTAAGGGAAGGGGTAGTTTACCTGCAACCTTTTACGTTTTAACAAGAGTAAAGTACTTGAAAATTCATTTAAACTTTTTCAAACAATGGTAATTGTTGAAAATAAAATAATTTTGTTGCCAGGCAATCTGAAAATTTCAGATTTTGTACCACAAAATCTGAAAAGATTATACGATAGTTTATGAAATGGTTAATAATACGTCAGTGGAAGGTGTAATGAGAAATTAGCAGAAATGGAAACCTGGGGAATGTTAACTGTTCTGTAGATACAATTTTGTCAGAATGTTTGGAAATGATCATCAACATTGAAGAAAAAGTAAGCGTATTAAGAAACATATGTAAGTACTTATTATAAAAAAATAATGTTTGTTTTTTGATAAAGTCATTTTGATTATAAAATATAAATATTTACAACAAGAAAAGAATTTTCAGTTTTCAAAATTTAAATATATTTTTATAAAACAATGGGTTCTTCATTGAGGTGGGGACCATGTCACTCACTCCATCTCAAGCCTCCTCTCCCATTTTGCAGAAAAAGAGGACCCTGTCAAGGCTGATACTTTGACGACAGTGACAGGGCTTTCCACCAAATTCAGCAGAGTGACAGGTAGGCCCAACTCTGATTGGCTCCTCAGATTTCCCCAGCGTTAGTAGGTTCTATGAAAATATTTTATTTCAAAAATGATTTTAAATAAAATCTTAGATATGTTTTATAAATCTCATGTTTTATGTTTTAACATGGGTAATTTTTTATATGACGAACCATAACTGCCGTAAATTCAAACAGAATCAAATAATTTTTTACATATGTGCCTGAGCTATAGAGAACTCAATGTCTGTTGATTTTGGTGAAGATCGGTTACGGGGAAAGGGCAGTTTACCTGAAACATTTTTTGTTGTAACATGAGTAAAGTACTGAATTTTGATAAAGTATCCTGATAAGATCTTAATAATCCACTGTAGAAACGTAGATGAAATATCTATAAATGAAGAGGCTAGTTGAACGGGCTGGGGGTAATTTTCTATAAATCAAAATTATAGTTGAAGGGGGAGGGGATAATATTTTTTATATGTGTACTACGTTATTGGCAAGAAAGAAGTATTTTTTTGCTAAAATTCCTTCCCTGGCTGTTTGGCTGAAAATGATTTTAAATATAAATCTTAGAATATGGAAGTCATGTATGGTTCTCCATACCGATATTTTTCTATGGTAAACGATAACAGCCGCAAATTCAAACAGAATCAAATGATGTTTTGCATACAGCCCTGTATTGTAGATTTCTCAATACCTATTGGTGTTGGTGAAGATCTGTTAAGGGAAAGGGGTAGTTTACCAGCTACGTTTTATGTTTTAAAAGGGTATTTTCTATGGCAAACGATAAGAGCCGCAAATTCAAACAGAATCAAATACGTTTTTGCATACAGCCCTGATTTCTTGAGTACTAACGACCTATTGTTTTTGGTGAAGATCGTTTAAGGGAAAGGGGTAGTTTACCAGCCACGTTTTTTGTTGTATCAAGGGTATTTTGTATGGCAAACGATAACAGCCGCAAATTCAAACAGTATCATATAATATTTTGCATACAGTCCCAAATTTTAGAGGTCTCAATACCTATCGTTTTTGGTGAAGATCGGTTAAGGGAAAGGGGTAGTTTACCTGCAACGGTTTTTTATCAAGGGTAATTTTACTTCCATATTCCTTAAGGAATGGAAGTATGGTGATGGCAAAAAAAATCGTGTTCGAGATTATTGCAGATTCTTATTCTACTACACTCAAAACATGAAAAAAAGTCGTTTTCCGAAAAGTGTCTGTGTGTCTGTCTGTGTGTCTGTCTGTCTGTGTGTCTGTCTGTCTGTCTGTAGATTTTTTTTCTATGGCAAACGATAACTGCCGCAAATTCAAACAGAATCAAATAATTTTTTGCATACAGCCCGGTTTTGCAGAGTTCTCGCGACCTATTGTTTTTGGTGAAGATCGGTTGAGTGCAAGGGGTAGTTTACCTGCAACGGCTTTTTTTTAGCAAGGGTAATTTTGTTTGTTTGGCAAACGATAACAGCCGCAAATTCAAACAGAATCAAATAATTTTCTGCATACAGCCCTGATTTGTAGAGTACTCAAGACCTATTGTTTTTGGTGAAGATCGGTTGAGGGGAAGGGGTAGTTTACCAGCAACGTTTTTTATCATGCGTATTTTCTATGGCAAACGACAACTGCCGCAAATTCAAACAGAATCAAATAATTTTTTGCATACAGCCCTGATTTGTAGAGTACTCGCGACCTATTGTTTTTGGTGAAGATCGGTTGAGGGGAAGGGGTAGTTTACCTGCAACGGTTTTTTTTATCAAGGGAAATTTTTTTTTTTTGGCAAACGATAACAGCCGCAAATTCAAACAGAATCAAATAATGTTTCGCATACAGCCCTGAATTGTAGATTTCTCAAGACCTATTGTTTTTGGTGAAGATCGGTTGAGGGAAAGGGGTAGTTTACCAGCAACGTTTTTTTAACAAGGGGATTTTCTATGGCAAACGATAACAGCCGCAAATTCAAACAGAATAAAATAATGTTTTGCATACAGTCCTGATTTGTAGAGTACTCAAGACCTATTGTTTTTGGTGAAGATCGGTTAAGGGGAAGGGGTAGTTTACCTGCAACGTTTTTTTATCAAGCGTATTTTCTATGGCAAACGATAACAGCCGCAAATTCAAACAGAATCAAATAATTTTTTGCATACGTCCCTGAATTGTAGAGGACTCAATGACTTTCGATTTTGGTGAAGATCGGTTAAGGGGAAGGGGTAGTTTACCTGCAACCTTATACGTTTTAACAAGAGTAAAGTACTTGAAAATTTATTTAAACTTTAAAACAATGGTAATTGTTAAAAATAAAATAATTTTGTTGCCAGGCAATAAAATTATAATTTTTTCATTTTAATGTAATATAATATTTTTCATTTAATACAGCAATAAAAAGGCAGGTAAGACACAGCCTGGCTGTTTGGCTGAAAATGATTTTAAATATAAATCTTAGAATATGGAAGTCATGTATGGTTCTCCATACCGATATTTTACTTCCATATTCCTTAAGGAATGGAAGTATGGTGATGGCAAAAAAAATCGTGTTCGAGATTATTGCAGATTCTGATTCTACTACACTCAAAACATGAAAAAAAGTCGTTTTCCGAAAAGTGTCTGTGTGTCTGTCTGTCTGTGTGTCTGTGTGTCTGTGTGTCTGTCTGTCTATAGATTTTTTTTCTATGGCAAACGATAACTGCCGCAAATTCAAACAGAATCAAATAATTTTTTGCATACAGCCCGGTTTTGCAGAGTTCTCGCGACCTATTGTTTTTGGTGAAGATCGGTTGAGGGCAAGGGGTAGTTTACCTGCAACGGTTTTTTTTTAGCAAGGGTAATTTTGTTTGTTTGGCAAACGATAACAGCCGCAAATTCAAACAGAATCAAATAATGTTTCGCATACAGCCCTGAATTGTAGACTTCTCAAGACCTATTGTTTTTGGTGAAGATCGGTTAAGGGAAAAGGGTAGTTTACCTGTGACGTTTTATGTTTTAACAAGGGTATTTCCTATGGCAAACGATAACAGCCGCAAATTCAAACATAATGAAAAGATTATTTGCATACAGCCCTAAATTGTTGAGTTCTCAATACCTTTTGTTTTTGGTGAAGATCGGTTAAGGGAAAGGGGTAGTTTACCTACAACGTTTTTTTAACAAGGGTATTTTCTATGGCAAACGATAACAGCCGCAAATTCAAACAGAATCAAATAATTTTCTGCATACTGCTCTGATTTGTAGAGTAGTCAAGACCTTTTGTTTTTGGTGAAGATCGGTTGAGGGGAAGGGGTAGTTTACCGGCAACGTTTTTTATCAAGCGTATTTTCTATGGAAAACGATAACTGCCGCAAATTCAAACAGAATCAAATAATTTTTTGCACACAGCCCTGATTTGTAGAGGACTCGCGACCTATTGTTTTTGGTGACGATCGGTTGAGGGAAAGGGGTAGTTTACCTGCAACGGTTTTTTTTTATCAAGGGAAATTTTTTTTTTGGCAAACGATAACAGCCGCAAATTCAAACAGAATCAAATAATGTTTCGCATACTGCACTGAATTGTAGAGTTCTCAAGACCTATTATTTTTGGTGAAGATCGGTTAAGGGAAAGGGGTAGTTTACCTACAACGTTTTTTTAACAAGGGTATTTCCTATGGCAAACGATAACAGCCGCAAATTCAAACAGAATCAAAAGATTATTTGCATACAGCCCTAAATTGCAGCGTTCTCAAGACCTATTGTTTTTTGTTGAAGATCGGTTAAGGGAAAGGGGTAGTTTACCAACAACGTATTTTAACAAGGGTATGTTTTATGGCAAACGATAACAGCCGCAAATTCAAACAGAATCAAATAATTTTCTGCATACAGCCCTGATTTGTAGAGTACTCAAGACCTGTTGTTTTTGGTGAAGATCGGTTGAGGGGAAGGGGTAGTTTACCTGCAACGTTTTTTATCAAGCGTATTTTCTATGGCAAACGATAACTGCCGCAAATTCAAACAGAATCAAATACTTTTTTGTATACAGCGCTGATTTGTAGAGTACTCGCGACCTATTGTTTTTGGTGAAGATCGGTTGAGGGGAAGGGGTAGTTTACCTGCAACGGTTTTTTTTTCAAGGGAAATTTTTTTTTTGGCAAACGGTAACAGCCGCAAATTCAAACAGAATCAAATAATGTTTCGCATACAGCCCTGAATTGTAGAGTTCTCAAGACCTATTGTTTTTGGTGAAGATCGGTTAAGCGAAAGGGGTAGTTTACCTACAACGTTTTTTTAACAAGGGTGTTTTCTATGGCAAACGATAACAGCCGCAAATTCAAACAGAATCAAATAATTTTCTGCATACAGCCCTGATTTGTAGAGTACTCAAGACCTATTGTTTTTGGTGAAGATCGGTTGAGGGGAAGGGGTAGTTTACCTGCAACGTTTTTTATCAAGCGTATTTTCTATGGCAAACGATAACTGCCGCAAATTCAAACAGAATCAAATAATTTTTTGCATACGTCAGTGAATTGTAGAGGACTCAAGGCCTTTAGATTTTGGTGAAGATCAGTTAAGGGAAGGGGTAGTTTACCTGCAACCTTTTACGTTTTAACAAGAGTAAAGTACTTGAAAATTCATTTAAACTTTTTCAAACAATGGTAATTGTTGAAAATAAAATAATTTTGTTGCCAGGCAATCTGAAAATTTCAGATTTTGTACCACAAAATCTGAAAAGATTATACGATAGTTTATGAAATGGTTAATAATACGTCAGTGGAAGGTGTAATGAGAAATTAGCAGAAATGGAAACCTGGGGAATGTTAACTGTTCTGTAGATACAATTTTGTCAGAATGTTTGGAAATGATCATCAACATTGAAGAAAAAGTAAGCGTATTAAGAAACATATGTAAGTACTTATTATAAAAAAATAATGTTTGTTTTTTGATAAAGTCATTTTGATTATAAAATATAAATATTTACAACAAGAAAAGAATTTTCAGTTTTCAAAATTTAAATATATTTTTATAAAACAATGGGTTCTTCATTGAGGTGGGGACCATGTCACTCACTCCATCTCAAGCCTCCTCTCCCATTTTGCAGAAAAAGAGGACCCTGTCAAGGCTGATACTTTGACGACAGTGACAGGGCTTTCCACCAAATTCAGCAGAGTGACAGGTAGGCCCAACTCTGATTGGCTCCTCAGATTTCCCCAGCGTTAGTAGGTTCTATGAAAATATTTTATTTCAAAAATGATTTTAAATAAAATCTTAGATATGTTTTATAAATCTCATGTTTTATGTTTTAACATGGGTAATTTTTTATATGACGAACCATAACTGCCGTAAATTCAAACAGAATCAAATAATTTTTTACATATGTGCCTGAGCTATAGAGAACTCAATGTCTGTTGATTTTGGTGAAGATCGGTTACGGGGAAAGGGCAGTTTACCTGAAACATTTTTTGTTGTAACATGAGTAAAGTACTTAATTTTGATAAAGTATCCTGATAAGATCTTAATAATCCACTGTAGAAACGTAGATGAAATATCTATAAATGAAGAGGCTAGTTGAACGGGCTGGGGGTAATTTTCTATAAATCAAAATTATAGTTGAAGGGGGAGGGGATAATATTTTTTATATGTGTACTACGTTATTGGCAAGAAAGAAGTATTTTTTTGCTAAAATTCCTTCCCTGGCTGTTTGGCTGAAAATGATTTTAAATATAAATCTTAGAATATGGAAGTCATGTATGGTTCTCCATACCGATATTTTTCTATGGTAAACGATAACAGCCGCAAATTCAAACAGAATCAAATGATGTTTTGCATACAGCCCTGTATTGTAGATTTCTCAATACCTATTGGTGTTGGTGAAGATCTGTTAAGGGAAAGGGGTAGTTTACCAGCTACGTTTTATGTTTTAAAAGGGTATTTTCTATGGCAAACGATAAGAGCCGCAAATTCAAACAGAATCAAATACGTTTTTGCATACAGCCCTGATTTCTTGAGTACTAACGACCTATTGTTTTTGGTGAAGATCGTTTAAGGGAAAGGGGTAGTTTACCAGCCACGTTTTTTGTTGTATCAAGGGTATTTTGTATGGCAAACGATAAGAGCCGCAAATTCAAACAGTATCATATAATATTTTGCATACAGTCCCAAATTTTAGAGGTCTCAATACCTATCGTTTTTGGTGAAGATCGGTTAAGGGAAAGGGGTAGTTTACCTGCAACGGTTTTTTATCAAGGGTAATTTTACTTCCATATTCCTTAAGGAATGGAAGTATGGTGATGGCAAAAAAAATCGTGTTCGAGATTATTGCAGATTCTTATTCTACTACACTCAAAACATGAAAAAAAGTCGTTTTCCGAAAAGTGTCTGTGTGTCTGTCTGTGTGTCTGTCTGTCTGTGTGTCTGTCTGTCTGTGTGTCTGTCTGTCTGTCTGTAGATTTTTTTTCTATGGCAAACGATAACTGCCGCAAATTCAAACAGAATCAAATAATTTTTTGCATACAGCCCGGTTTTGCAGAGTTCTCGCGACCTATTGTTTTTGGTGAAGATCGGTTGAGGGCAAGGGGTAGTTTACCTGCAACGGTTTTTTTTTAGCAAGGGTAATTTTGTTTGTTTGGCAAACGATAACAGCCGCAAATTCAAACAGAATCAAATAATGTTTCGCATACAGCCCTGAATTGTAGAGTTCTCAAGACGTATTGTTTTTGGTGAAGATCGGTTAAGGGAAAGGGGTAGTTTACCTGTAACGTTTTATGTTTTAACAAGGGTATTTCATATGGCAAACGATAACAGCCGCAAATTCAAACAGAATGAAAAGATTATTTGCATACAGCCCTAAATTGTAGAGTTCTCAAGACCTTTTGTTTTTGGTGAAGATCGGTTAAGGGAAAGGGGTAGTTTACCTACAACGTTTTTTTAACAAGGGTATTTTCTATGGCAAACGATAACAGCCGCAAATTCAAACAGAATCAAATAATTTTCTGCATACAGTCCTGATTTGTAGAGTACTCAAGACCTATTGTTTTTGGTGAAGATCGGTTAAGGGAAAGGGGTAGTTTACCTGTAACGTTTTATGTTTTAACAAGGGTATTTCCTATGGCAAACGATAACAGCCGCAAATTCAAACAGAATGAAAAGATTATTTGCATACAGCCCTAAATTGTAGAGTTCTCAAGACCTTTTGTTTTTGGTGAAGATCGGTTAAGGGAAAGGGGTAGTTTACCTACAACGTTTTTTTAACAAGGGTATTTTCTATGGCAAACGATAACAGCCGCAAATTCAAACAGAATCAAATAATTTTCTGCATACAGCCCTGATTTGTAGAGTACTCAAGACCTATTGTTTTTGGTGAAGATCGGTTGAGGGGAAGGGGTAGTTTACCAGCAACGTTTTTTATCATGCGTATTTTCTATGGCAAACGACAACTGCCGCAAATTCAAACAGAATCAAATAATTTTTTGCATACAGCCCTGATTTGTAGAGTACTCGCGACCTATTGTTTTTGGTGAAGATCGGTTGAGGGGAAGGGGTAGTTTACCTACAACGTTTTTTTAACAAGGGTATTTTCTATGGCAAACGATAACAGCCGCAAATTCAAACAGAATCAAATAATTTTCTGCATACAGCCCTGATTTGTAGAGTACTCAAGACCTATTGTTTTTGGTGAAGATCGGTTGAGGGGAAGGGGTAGTTTACCAGCAACGTTTTTTATCATGCGTATTTTCTATGGCAAACGACAACTGCCGCAAATTCAAACAGAATCAAATAATTTTTTGCATACAGCCCGGTTTTGCAGAGTTCTCGCAACCTATTGTTTTTGGTGAATATCGGTTGAGGGCAAGGGGTAGTTTACCTGCAACGGTTTTTTTTTAGCAAGGGTAATTTTGTTTGTTTGGCAAACGATAACAGCCGCAAATTCAAACAGAATCAAATAATGTTTCGCATACAGCCCTGAATTGTAGAGTTCTCAAGACCTATTGTTTTTGGTGAAGATCGGTTGAGGGCAAGGGGTAGTTTACCTGCAACGGTTTTTTTTTAGCAAGGGTAATTTTGTTTGTTTGGCAAACGATAACAGCCGCAAATTCAAACAGAATCAAATAATGTTTCGCATACAGCCCTGTATTGTAGAGTTCTCAAGACCTATTGTTTTTGGTGAAGATCGGTTAAGGGAAAAGGGTAGTTTACCTGTGACGTTTTATGTTTTAACAAGGGTATTTCCTATGGCAAACGATAACAGCCGCAAATTCAAACATAATGAAAAGATTATTTGCATACAGCCCTAAATTGTTGAGTTCTCAATACCTTTTGTTTTTGGTGAAGATCGGTTAAGGGAAAGGGGTAGTTTACCTACAACGTTTTTTTAACAAGGGTATTTTCTATGGCAAACGATAACAGCCGCAAATTCAAACAGAATCAAATAATTTTCTGCATACTGCTCTGATTTGTAGAGTAGTCAAGACCTTTTGTTTTTGGTGAAGATCGGTTGAGGGGAAGGGGTAGTTTACCTGCAACGTTTTTTATCAAGCGTATTTTCTATGGAAAACGATAACTGCCGCAAATTCAAACAGAATCAAATAATTTTTTGCACACATCCCTGGTTTGTAGAGGACTCGCGACCTATTGTTTTTGGTGACGATCGGTTGAGGGAAAGGGGTAGTTTACCTGCAACGGTTTTTTTTTATCAAGGGAAATTTTTTTTTTGGCAAACGATAACAGCCGCAAATTCAAACAGAATCAAATAATGTTTCGCATACTGCACTGAATTGTAGAGTTCTCAAGACCTATTATTTTTGGTGAAGATCGGTTAAGGGAAAGGGGTAGTTTACCTGTAACGTTTTATGTTTTAACAAGGGTATTTCCTATGGCAAACGATAACAGCCGCAAATTCAAACAGAATCAAAAGATTATTTGCATACAGCCCTAAATTGCAGCGTTCTCAAGACCTATTGTTTTTTGTTGAAGATCGGTTAAGGGAAAGGGGTAGTTTACGAACAACGTTTTTTTAACAAGGGTATGTTTTATGGCAAACGATAACAGCCGCAAATTCAAACAGAATCAAATAATTTTCTGCATACAGCCCTGATTTGTAGAGTACTCAAGACCTGTTGTTTTTGGTGAAGATCGGTTGAGGGGAAGGGGTAGTTTACCTGCAACGTTTTTTATCAAGCGTATTTTCTATGGCAAACGATAACTGCCGCAAATTAAAACAGAATCAAATAATTTTTTGCATACAGCCCTGATTTGTAGAGTACTCGCGACCTATTGTTTTTGGTGAAGATCGGTTGAGGGGAAGGGGTAGTTTACCTGCAACGGTTTTTTTTTTCAAGGGAAATTTTTTTTTTGGCAAACGGTAACAGCCGCAAATTCAAACAGAATCAAATAATGTTTCGCATACAGCCCTGAATTGTAGAGTTCTCAAGACCTATTGTTTTTGGTGAAGATCGGTTAAGCGAAAGGGGTAGTTTACCTACAACGTTTTTTTAACAAGGGTGTTTTCTATGGCAAACGATAACAGCCGCAAATTCAAACAGAATCAAATAATTTTCTGCATACAGCCCTGATTTGTAGAGTACTCAAGACCTATTGTTTTTGGTGAAGATCGGTTGAGGGGAAGGGGTAGTTTACCTGCAACGTTTTTTATCAAGCGTATTTTCTATGGCAAACGATAACTGCCGCAAATTCAAACAGAATCAAATAATTTTTTGCATACGTCAGTGAATTGTAGAGGACTCAAGGCCTTTAGATTTTGGTGAAGATCAGTTAAGGGAAGGGGTAGTTTACCTGCAACCTTTTACGTTTTAACAAGAGTAAAGTACTTGAAAATTCATTTAAACTTTTTCAAACAATGGTAATTGTTGAAAATAAAATAATTTTGTTGCCAGGCAATCTGAAAATTTCAGATTTTGTACCACAAAATCTGAAAAGATTATACGATAGTTTATGAAATGGTTAATAATACGTCAGTGGAAGGTGTAATGAGAAATTAGCAGAAATGGAAACCTGGGGAATGTTAACTGTTCTGTAGATACAATTTTGTCAGAATGTTTGGAAATGATCATCAACATTGAAGAAAAAGTAAGCGTATTAAGAAACATATGTAAGTACTTATTATAAAAAAATAATGTTTGTTTTTTGATAAAGTCATTTTGATTATAAAATATAAATATTTACAACAAGAAAAGAATTTTCAGTTTTCAAAATTTAAATATATTTTTATAAAACAATGGGTTCTTCATTGAGGTGGGGACCATGTCACTCACTCCATCTCAAGCCTCCTCTCCCATTTTGCAGAAAAAGAGGACCCTGTCAAGGCTGATACTTTGACGACAGTGACAGGGCTTTCCACCAAATTCAGCAGAGTGACAGGTAGGCCCAACTCTGATTGGCTCCTCAGATTTCCCCAGCGTTAGTAGGTTCTATGAAAATATTTTATTTCAAAAATGATTTTAAATAAAATCTTAGATATGTTTTATAAATCTCATGTTTTATGTTTTAACATGGGTAATTTTTTATATGACGAACCATAACTGCCGTAAATTCAAACAGAATCAAATAATTTTTTACATATGTGCCTGAGCTATAGAGAACTCAATGTCTGTTGATTTTGGTGAAGATCGGTTACGGGGAAAGGGCAGTTTACCTGAAACATTTTTTGTTGTAACATGAGTAAAGTACTTAATTTTGATAAAGTATCCTGATAAGATCTTAATAATCCACTGTAGAAACGTAGATGAAATATCTATAAATGAAGAGGCTAGTTGAACGGGCTGGGGGTAATTTTCTATAAATCAAAATTATAGTTGAAGGGGGAGGGGATAATATTTTTTATATGTGTACTACGTTATTGGCAAGAAAGAAGTATTTTTTTGCTAAAATTCCTTCCCTGGCTGTTTGGCTGAAAATGATTTTAAATATAAATCTTAGAATATGGAAGTCATGTATGGTTCTCCATACCGATATTTTTCTATGGTAAACGATAACAGCCGCAAATTCAAACAGAATCAAATGATGTTTTGCATACAGCCCTGTATTGTAGATTTCTCAATACCTATTGGTGTTGGTGAAGATCTGTTAAGGGAAAGGGGTAGTTTACCAGCTACGTTTTATGTTTTAAAAGGGTATTTTCTATGGCAAACGATAAGAGCCGCAAATTCAAACAGAATCAAATACGTTTTTGCATACAGCCCTGATTTCTTGAGTACTAACGACCTATTGTTTTTGGTGAAGATCGTTTAAGGGAAAGGGGTAGTTTACCAGCCACGTTTTTTGTTGTATCAAGGGTATTTTGTATGGCAAACGATAACAGCCGCAAATTCAAACAGTATCATATAATATTTTGCATACAGTCCCAAATTTTAGAGGTCTCAATACCTATCGTTTTTGGTGAAGATCGGTTAAGGGAAAGGGGTAGTTTACCTGCAACGGTTTTTTATCAAGGGTAATTTTACTTTTTACTTCCATATTCCTTAAGGAATGGAAGTATGGTGATGGCAAAAAAAATCGTGTTCGAGATTATTGCAGATTCTGATTCTACTACACTCAAAACATGAAAAAAAGTCGTTTTCCGAAAAGTGTCTGTGTGTCTGTCTGTCTGTGTGTCTGTGTGTCTGTCTGTCTGTAGATTTTTTTTCTATGGCAAACGATAACAGCCGCAAATTCAAACAGAATCAAATAATGTTTCGCATACAGCCCTGAATTGTAGAGTTCTCAAGACCTATTGTTTTTGGTGAAGATCGGTTGAGGGCAAGGGGTAGTTTACCTGCAACGGTTTTTTTTTAGCAAGGGTAATTTTGTTTGTTTGGCAAACGATAACAGCCGCAAATTCAAACAGAATCAAATAATGTTTCTCATACAGCCCTGTATTGTAGAGTTCTCAAGACCTATTGTTTTTGGTGAAGATCGGTTAAGGGAAAAGGGTAGTTTACCTGTGACGTTTTATGTTTTAACAAGGGTATTTCCTATGGCAAACGATAACAGCCGCAAATTCAAACATAATGAAAAGATTATTTGCATACAGCCCTAAATTGTTGAGTTCTCAATACCTTTTGTTTTTGGTGAAGATCGGTTAAGGGAAAGGGGTAGTTTACCTACAACGTTTTTTTAACAAGGGTATTTTCTATGGCAAACGATAACAGCCGCAAATTCAAACAGAATCAAATAATTTTCTGCATACTGCTCTGATTTGTAGAGTAGTCAAGACCTTTTGTTTTTGGTGAAGATCGGTTGAGGGGAAGGGGTAGTTTACCTGCAACGTTTTTTATCAAGCGTATTTTCTATGGAAAACGATAACTGCCGCAAATTCAAACAGAATCAAATAATTTTTTGCACACAGCCCTGATTTGTAGAGGACTCGCGACCTATTGTTTTTGGTGACGATCGGTTGAGGGAAAGGGGTAGTTTACCTGCAACGGTTTTTTTTTATCAAGGGAAATTTTTTTTTTGGCAAACGATAACAGCCGCAAATTCAAACAGAATCAAATAATGTTTCGCATACTGCACTGAATTGTAGAGTTCTCAAGACCTATTATTTTTGGTGAAGATCGGTTAAGGGAAAGGGGTAGTTTACCTGTAACGTTTTATGTTTTAACAAGGGTATTTCCTATGGCAAACGATAACAGCCGCAAATTCAAACAGAATCAAAAGATTATTTGCATACAGCCCTAAATTGCAGCGTTCTCAAGACCTATTGTTTTTTGTTGAAGATCGGTTAAGGGAAAGGGGTAGTTTACGAACAACGTTTTTTTAACAAGGGTATGTTTTATGGCAAACGATAACAGCCGCAAATTCAAACAGAATCAAATAATTTTCTGCATACAGCCCTGATTTGTAGAGTACTCAAGACCTGTTGTTTTTGGTGAAGATCGGTTGAGGGGAAGGGGTAGTTTACCTGCAACGTTTTTTATCAAGCGTATTTTCTATGGCAAACGATAACTGCCGCAAATTCAAACAGAATCAAATAATTTTTTGCATACGTCAGTGAATTGTAGAGGACTCAAGGCCTATTGTTTTTGGTGAAGATCGGTTGAGGGGAAGGGGTAGTTTACCTGCAACGTTTTTTATCAAGCGTATTTTCTATGGCAAACGATAACTGCCGCAAATTCAAACAGAATCAAATAATTTTTTGCATACGTCAGTGAATTGTAGAGGACTCAAGGCCTTTAGATTTTGGTGAAGATCAGTTAAGGGAAGGGGTAGTTTACCTGCAACCTTTTACGTTTTAACAAGAGTAAAGTACTTGAAAATTCATTTAAACGTTTTCAAACAATGGTAATTGTTGAAAATAAAATAATTTTGTTGCCAGGCAATCTGAAAATTTCAGATTTTGTACCACAAAATCTGAAAAGATTATACGATAGTTTATGAAATGGTTAATAATACGTCAGTGGAAGGTGTAATGAGAAATTAGCAGAAATGGAAACCTGGGGAATGTTAACTGTTCTGTAGATACAATTTTGTCAGAATGTTTGGAAATGATCATCAACATTGAAGAAAAAGTAAGCATATTAAGAAACATATGTAAGTACTTATTATAAAAAAATAATGTTTGTTTTTTGATAAAGTCATTTTGATTATAAAATATAAATATTTACAACAAGAAAAGAATTTTCAGTTTTCAAAATTTAAATATATTTTTATAAAACAATGGGTTCTTCATTGAGGTGGGGACCATGTCACTCACTCCATCTCAAGCCTCCTCTCCCATTTTGCAGAAAAAGAGGACCCTGTCAAGGCTGATACTTTGACGACAGTGACAGGGCTTTCCACCAAATTCAGCAGAGTGACAGGTAGGCCCAACTCTGATTGGCTCCTCAGATTTCCCCAGCGTTAGTAGGTTCTATGAAAATATTTTATTTCAAAAATGATTTTAAATAAAATCTTAGATATGTTTTATAAATCTCATGTTTTATGTTTTAACATGGGTAATTTTTTATATGACGAACCATAACTGCCGTAAATTCAAACAGAATCAAATAATTTTTTACATATGTGCCTGAGCTATAGAGAACTCAATGTCTGTTGATTTTGGTGAAGATCGGTTACGGGGAAAGGGCAGTTTACCTGAAACATTTTTTGTTGTAACATGAGTAAAGTACTTAATTTTGATAAAGTATCCTGATAAGATCTTAATAATCCACTGTAGAAACGTAGATGAAATATCTATAAATGAAGAGGCTAGTTGAACGGGCTGGGGGTAATTTTCTATAAATCAAAATTATAGTTGAAGGGGGAGGGGATAATATTTTTTATATGTGTACTACGTTATTGGCAAGAAAGAAGTATTTTTTTGCTAAAATTCCTTCCCTGGCTGTTTGGCTGAAAATGATTTTAAATATAAATCTTAGAATATGGAAGTCATGTATGGTTCTCCATACCGATATTTTTCTATGGTAAACGATAACAGCCGCAAATTCAAACAGAATCAAATGATGTTTTGCATACAGCCCTGTATTGTAGATTTCTCAATACCTATTGGTGTTGGTGAAGATCTGTTAAGGGAAAGGGGTAGTTTACCAGCTACGTTTTATGTTTTAAAAGGGTATTTTCTATGGCAAACGATAAGAGCCGCAAATTCAAACAGAATCAAATACGTTTTTGCATACAGCCCTGATTTCTTGAGTACTAACGACCTATTGTTTTTGGTGAAGATCGTTTAAGGGAAAGGGGTAGTTTACCAGCCACGTTTTTTGTTGTATCAAGGGTATTTTGTATGGCAAACGATAAGAGCCGCAAATTCAAACAGTATCATATAATATTTTGCATACAGTCCCAAATTTTAGAGGTCTCAATACCTATCGTTTTTGGTGAAGATCGGTTAAGGGAAAGGGGTAGTTTACCTGCAACGGTTTTTTATCAAGGGTAATTTTACTTCCATATTCCTTAAGGAATGGAAGTATGGTGATGGCAAAAAAAATCGTGTTCGAGATTATTGCAGATTCTTATTCTACTACACTCAAAACATGAAAAAAAGTCGTTTTCCGAAAAGTGTCTGTGTGTCTGTCTGTGTGTCTGTCTGTGTGTCTGTCTGTCTGTCTGTAGATTTTTTTTCTATGGCAAACGATAACTGCCGCAAATTCAAACAGAATCAAATAATTTTTTGCATACAGCCCGGTTTTGCAGAGTTCTCGCGACCTATTGTTTTTGGTGAAGATCGGTTGAGGGCAAGGGGTAGTTTACCTGCAACGGTTTTTTTTTAGCAAGGGTAATTTTGTTTGTTTGGCAAACGATAACAGCCGCAAATTCAAACAGAATCAAATAATGTTTCGCATACAGCCCTGAATTGTAGAGTTCTCAAGACGTATTGTTTTTGGTGAAGATCGGTTAAGGGAAAGGGGTAGTTTACCTGTAACGTTTTATGTTTTAACAAGGGTATTTCCTATGGCAAACGATAACAGCCGCAAATTCAAACAGAATGAAAAGATTATTTGCATACAGCCCTAAATTGTAGAGTTCTCAAGACCTTTTTTTTTTGGTGAAGATCGGTTAAGGGAAAGGGGTAGTTTACCTACAACGTTTTTTTAACAAGGGTATTTTCTATGGCAAACGATAACAGCCGCAAATTCAAACAGAATCAAATAATTTTCTGCATACAGCCCTGATTTGTAGAGTACTCAAGACCTATTGTTTTTGGTGAAGATCGGTTGAGGGGAAGGGGTAGTTTACCAGCAACGTTTTTTATCATGCGTATTTTCTATGGCAAACGACAACTGCCGCAAATTCAAACAGAATCAAATAATTTTTTGCATACAGCCCTGATTTGTAGAGTACTCGCGACCTATTGTTTTTGGTGAAGATCGGTTGAGGGGAAGGGGTAGTTTACCTGCAACGGTTTTTTTTATCAAGGGAAATTTTTTTTTTTTGGCAAACGATAACAGCCGCAAATTCAAACAGAATCAAATAATGTTTCGCATACAGCCCTTAATTGTAGATTTCTCAAGACCTATTGTTTTTGGTGAAGATCGGTTGAGGGAAAGGGGTAGTTTACCTGCAACGTTTTTTTATCAAGCGTATTTTCTATGGCAAACGATAACAGCCGCAAATTCAAACAGAATCAAATAATTTTTTGCATACGTCCCTGAATTGTAGAGGACTCAATGACTTTCGATTTTGGTGAAGATCGGTTAAGGGGAAGGGGTAGTTTACCTGCAACCTTATACGAATTAACAAGAGTAAAGTACTTGAAAATTTATTTAAACTTTAAAACAATGGTAATTGTTAAAAATAAAATAATTTTGTTGCCAGGCAATAAAATTATAATTTTTTCATTTTAATGTAATATAATATTTTTCATTTAATACAGCAATAAAAAGGCTGGTAAGACACAGCCTGGCTGTTTGGCTGAAAATGATTTTAAATATAAATCTTAGAATATGGAAGTCATGTATGGTTCTCCATACCGATATTTTACTTCCATATTCCTTAAGGAATGGAAGTATGGTAATGGCAAAAAAAATCGTGTTCGAGATTATTGCAGATTCTGATTCTACTACACTCAAAACATGAAAAAAAGTCGTTTTCCGAAAAGTGTCTGTGTGTCTGTCTGTCTGTGTGTCTGTGTGTCTGTGTGTCTATCTGTCTGTAGATTTTTTTTCTATGGCAAACGATAACTGCCGCAAATTCAAACAGAATCAAATAATTTTTTGCATACAGTCCGGTTTTGCAGAGTTCTCGCGACCTATTGTTTTTGGTGAAGATCGGTTGAGGGCAAGGGGTAGTTTACCTGCAACGGTTTTTTTTTAGCAAGGGTAATTTTGTTTGTTTGGCAAACGATAACAGCCGCGAATTCAAACAGAATCAAATAATGTTTCGCATACAGCCCTGAATTGTAGAGTTCTCAAGACCTATTGTTTTTGGTGAAGATCGGTTAAGGGAAAGGGGTAGTTTACCTGTGACGTTTTATGTTTTAACAAGGGTATTTCCTATGGCAAACGATAACAGCCGCAAATTCAAACATAATGAAAAGATTATTTGCATACAGCCCTAAATTGTTGAGTTCTCAATACCTTTTGTTTTTGGTGAAGATCGGTTAAGGGAAAGGGGTAGTTTACCTACAACGTTTTTTTAACAAGGGTATTTTCTATGGCAAACGATAACAGCCGCAAATTCAAACAGAATCAAATAATTTTCTGCATACTGCTCTGATTTGTAGAGTAGTCAAGACCTTTTGTTTTTGGTGAAGATCGGTTGAGGGGAAGGGGTAGTTTACCTGCAACGTTTTTTATCAAGCGTATTTTCTATGGAAAACGATAACTGCCGCAAATTCAAACAGAATCAAATAATTTTTTGCATACAGCCCTGATTTGTAGAGTACTCGCGACTTATTGTTTTTGGTGAAGATCGGTTGAGGGGAAGGGGTAGTTTACCTGCAACGGTTTTTTTTATCAAGGGAAATTTTTTTGTTTGGCAAACGATAACAGCCGCAAATTCAAACAGAATCAAATAATGTTTCGCATACAGCCCTGAATTGTAGAGTTCTCAAGACCTATTGTTTTTGGTGAAGATCGGTTAAGGGAAAGGGGTAGTTTACCTACAACGTTTTTTTAACAAGGGTATTTTATATGGCAAACGATAACAGCCGCAAATTCAAACAGAATCAAATAATTTTCTGCATACAGCCCTGATTTGTAGAGTACTCAAGACCTATTGTTTTTGGTGAAGATCGGTTGAGGGGAAGGGGTAGTTTACCTGCAACGTTTTTTATCAAGCGTATTTTCTATGGCAAACGATAACTGCCGCAAATTCAAACAGAATCAAATAATTTTTTGCATACGTCAGTGAATTGTAGAGGACTCAAGGCCTTTAGATTTTGGTGAAGATCAGTTAAGGGGAAGGGGTAGTTTACCAGCAAACTTTTACGTTTTAACAAGAGTAAAGTACTTGAAAATTCATTTAAACTTTTTCAAACAATGGTAATTGTTGAAAATAAAATAATTTTGTTGCCAGGCAATCTGAAAATTTCAGATTTTGTACCACAAAATCTGAAAAGATTATACGATAGTTTATGAAATGGTTAATAATACGTCAGTGGAAGGTGTAATGAGAAATTAGCAGAAATGGAAACCTGGGGAATGTTAACTGTTCTGTAGATACAATTTTGTCAGAATGTTTGGAAATGATCATCAACATTGAAGAAAAAGTAAGCATATTAAGAAACATATGTAAGTACTTATTATAAAAAAATAATGTTTGTTTTTTGATAAAGTCATTTTGATTATAAAATATAAATATTTACAACAAGAAAAGAATTTTCAGTTTTCAAAATTTAAATATATTTTTATAAAACAATGGGTTCTTCATTGAGGTGGGGACCATGTCACTCACTCCATCTCAAGCCTCCTCTCCCATTTTGCAGAAAAAGAGGACCCTGTCAAGGCTGATACTTTGACGACAGTGACAGGGCTTTCCACCAAATTCAGCAGAGTGACAGGTAGGCCCAACTCTGATTGGCTCCTCAGATTTCCCCAGCGTTAGTAGGTTCTTTGAAAATATTTTATTTCAAAAATGATTTTAAATATAAATCTTAGATATGTTTTATAAATCTCATGTTTTATGTTTTAACATGGGTAATTTTACTTGCATATTCCTTAAGGAATGGAAGTATGGTGATGGCAAAAAAAATCGTGTTCTAGATTATTGCAGATTCTGATTGTACTACACTCAAAACATGAAAAAAAGTCGTTTTCCGAAAAGTGTCTGTGTGTGTGTCTGTTTTATATGACGAACCATAACTGCCGTAAATTCAAACAGAATCAAATAATTTTTTACATATGTGCCTGAGCTATAGAGAACTCAATGTCTGTTGATTTTGGTGAAGATCGGTTACGGGGAAAGGGCAGTTTACCTGAAACATTTTTTGTTGTAACATGAGTAAAGTACTTAATTTTGATAAAGTATCCTGATAAGATCTTAATAATCCACTGGAGAAACGTAGATGAAATATCTATAAATGAAGAGGCTAGTTGAACGGGCTGGGGGTAATTTCCTATAAATCAAAATTATAGTTGAAGGGGGAGGGGATAATATTTTTTATATGTGTACTACGTTATTGGCAAGAAAGAAGTATTTTTTTGTTAAAATTCCTTCCTTGGCTGTTTGGCTGAAAATGATTTTAAATATAAATCTTAGAATATGGAAGTCATGTATGGTTCTCCATACCGATATTTTTCTATGGTAAACGATAACAGCCGCAAATTCAAACAGAATCAAATGATGTTTTGCATACAGCCCTGTATTGTAGAGTTCTCAATACCTATTGGTGTTGGTGAAGATCGGTTAAGGAAAAGGGGTAGTTTACTTGCCACGTTTTATGTTTTAACAAGGGTATTTTTTCTATGACGAAAGATAACTGCCGTAAATTCAAAGAGAATCAAATAATGTTTTGCATACAGCCCTGAATTGTAGAGTTCTCAAGACATATTGTTTTTGGTGAAGATCGGTTAATGGAATAGGATAGTTTACCAGCAACGTTTTATGTTTTATCAAGGGTGTTTTCTATGGCAAACGATAAGAGCCGCAAATTCAAACAGAATCAAATAATTGATTGCACACAGGCCTGAATTGTAGAGTACTCAAGACCTGTCGTTTTTGGTGATGATCGGTTTAGGGAAAGGGGTAGTTTACCGGCAACGGTTTTTTATCAAGGGTGATTTTTTTCTATGGTAAACGATAACAGCCGCAAATTCAAACAGAATCAAATGATGTTTTGCATACAGCCATGTATTGTAGAGTTCTCAATACCTATTGGTGTTGGTGAAGATCGGTTAAGGGAAAGGGGTAGTTTACCAGCAACATTTTATGTTTTAACAAGGGTAATTTTTTATATGACGAAAGATAACTGCCGTAAATTCAAACAGAATCAACTAGGTTTTTGCATACCTTTTTGAACTAAAGAGGACTCAAGGTCTGTTGATTTTGTTGAAGATCGGTTAAGGGAAGGGGTAGTTTATCAGCAACGTTTTATGTTTTAAAAAGGGTAATTTTTTTTATGACGAACGATAACTGCCGAAAATTCAAAGAGAATCAAATAATTTTTTGCACCCTGTCCTGAGTTGCAGAGATCTCAAGGTCTATTGATTTTGGTGAAGGTCGGTGAAGGTACAGGGGTAGTTTACCTGCAACATTTTATGTTGTAACAAGAGAAATGTTTCCATGACGAACGATAACTGCCGCACAGTCAAACAGAATCAAATATTTTTTTGCATGCATCCCTGAATTGTAGAGGACGGAAGGTCTATTGATGTTGGAGAAGATCGGTTAAGAGAAACGGGTAGTTTACCTGAAACATTTTATGATTTAACAAGAGTAAAGTACTTAATTTTTATAAACAAAGTAGCCTGATAAGAAGCTCATAGTAATCCACTGTAGAAATGTAGATGAAATATATATAAATGAAGAGGTTAGGAGAACGGGGTGGGGGTAATTTTCTATTATTAAAAATTATAGTTGATGGTGGAGGGGAGAATTTTTTTATATGTGTACTACTTTATATGTGTACTACGTTATCGGCAGCAAAGAAGTAGTTTTTTGTTAAAATTCCTTCCCGGGCTGTTTAGCCGTAGTCCAATGTTTTCTGCAAAACCAGACTTTTCGGCAGTCCATCGACTGCCATCATCAGTGAAAATCGAGTGCGAAAACGTCAGGTGGTATACGTTCGTGACCACAGTACCGTGGTTAAGGCTGAAGCAATAAGTAGAAAGAAGTAGTTTCTATGGTAATATTTCATTTCGAATATGATTTTAAATATAAATCTTAGAACATGGAAGTCATGTATGATTCTCCATACCGATATTTATTTACATCATCCGATAATATTTCCATGTTCTCGACGATGTTGTTACTGATTGACCGGTAAACTCGTTTGCAGCAACGATGACTTAATTACTCTGCGTGTGTGTGTGTGTGTGTGTGTGTGTGTGTGCGTGTGCGCGTGCGCGTGCACGCCCATGTTGAAACTTCGCTGCCGTGCCTAGAGTGCTTAATGGAAACCATTATCGGACAAAGCAAACTCTAGCTGTTACCGCAGTAACAAACCACGCGTACGCATGTGCGCACTCACACAAAGTAGTTACAAACTTACCGGTGCAGCCAATTTAATATGTTCTCTCTAACGCTATTATACCACACACTATGGCTACAGGGGACTGAATTATTAACAACCACATATATATGAATTCGACCTATTTTGTAATCCTTGTATAATCTATTCCACCGATGGAAAAGTTCAGGTGTCTTGTAACTAGACAATCCGAGAATCGCTGCACTACAGTTCCCTGAGCGCCACTATACGGACAATTTCTACAAAGTTCTGACGCCTCAGTGCCCGCTTTCAGGGCGACCACCCCATAAGCGCCCTCCGTCAACACCCGTCTGTGCCAAGTGAATCTTGAAGCCGACCTCAGCGAACCCTCACGATCAATTAGACTTGTCAATGGCAGGCCACACCTAGAAGTCCACAGTAATTTGGTCCCCGCGGCGGCAGCTCTACATGAACCTCAGGTCGCAGCGCAACAGCGGGCGACGGGCTTGCCCAGGCCGTGGTCATCATCGGTGGCCTTCAGTTCTTACGTCTGAATACGCTTGACATTTCGTCAGCGGTGGCTCATGCAGAAAAAGTAAAAGGGCTTACCCATCACTTTATATTTGTAATCCTGTTAAGATTCAGAAACGGTAGACTCAAAAATTTATATCTGAAATGTTTGTAACACATAACAACGCTGCCTCGTTCATACAACTGTATAAGTTATATGTCATTACTGTATATAGGCCTAAAACAAAAATACCGGTTTTTGACAAACTCATATGTGTGAGAAAAATCCGGGACTGATTACAAATTTCCAACATGCAATTACAAGACAAACAACAATTTGTTTCTCGTGTTGAGATTTGAACCCAAGGGTGTATACGTCGTTGGTATACTTGGTAGGTACTTGGTCGTTGGTATAATAGAATTGAACAATAAAAAAAAAACACCACACGAATTCATACTTTGTAGTCTTTATACGTAATATTAAAATGTACTGAGGACACAAATAAGGTAATGAAAAGTCGGTTTGCCCATATTTCTGTTTTTACATACTTTCACTGTTGATTTATTTTCTGTTAAAAAATGAAAGAGGAATAGTTTGTTTAAAAATGATAGAATTTAGTTAGTCAATAACCAGGTTTACTCTCTCTCTCTCTCTCTCTCTCTCTCTCTCTCTCTCTCTCTCTCTCTCTCTCTCTCTCTCTCTCTCTCTCTCTCTCTCCTCCCCATCTTCCCTCTCTTTCTCGCCCGCTTTTTCTTCTTCTTCGTTTTTATATTTTTTAAAGTTATTCTTTTCTCTTTGTTTACAGTGAAACTATTTGTTTTTGACAAATTGGAAAAGTTTCTAAAAACACTAAACTCTGAGCAAATGGAGTTTGAGCTGTACTGTAGACAAAAACAAACCTTCTTTTGTTTTCAAAAAGTCATAATTTTATTTTTAGTTTTGAATGGCAACCAACTTAAATAAAAGTTTGACAAAATGAGAGTAATTTTATGTTTTCAGTTTTTTTTTTTTCAATAAAATATCAGCTTCTGTGTTCTGAATAAATTGCTGGGATTGTTTATTATTTCCTCTTCAATAATATTTATTGTTTATGCTGGAGATAAAAATTAGTTCTTAAATGTAAACAACAGAAACGTTTGACAATGGTCCATGTTGAAAACACATGTTCCCCACCTTTCGTTAAGTTTCAATGGTAAGATTAGCTTTACAATTGGCATCGTTCTGATGACTAAGTACGCAAATATACTTGATTATACGAATCCGAACATTCGCGCGTGTGTGTGTATAATATTGTTTATATATTAAAATAGACTATTTTTTTATATCATTAAATTGGCTTAGGAGAGGCTGCCAGCTGTTGAGCCATGTGACATACACGAAAGATCATGCGGCCAGCTTTACGCCTCGCCGCCTGTTATTTATTGCCCTAGGTTTCGTTGAAATCATGAACGTCGGCCATGAGGATAACTCTTGTCCAGATAGCTGAAACATTTTATATCTTCACTCCATCACTTTCAGACATATGTTCAAACATTCCGTCTTCTCTGGAGCCATTTCTTCCAGGCACTACCCTCAGATCTTCTGCCAACTGGTTTGTAGTCTACAGCGCGCTTTACTAGCCTCTGGTGGTCCATTCTGTAGGCGTGCTCCATCCACTGCTGCTTTCATCCTTCTATTCTGTCATTGATATACCCAGTTCGGTGTGTATATATTCGTTACGCATTCGATCCCGTAGATCAGCAGTCGACAACCCTGCGCCCGTCGATAGGTTTGACGCGCCCGCGAACTAATTTGTAATTTTATTTTCTTTTGAACGCAGGAACGCACTCGCATTGTACCTGCTTCGAAATACTATATTATAAAATAGTACCAGCCATTTACCGAACCGCGTTACGTCTTCCCCCAATACGATTGTCGAGCTTGTCGCCCAGAGCCTGTAAACACCTTTCTCCCCAAAGGAGAAGCTTGATTTTTTCAAGTTTTACATTTCTGTGCACTTTATGAAAATAAATAGTGTTATTGTGGTAAGTTCTTTAATTTATTTTAATTAAAATGTTTACCTGTTTAACCAATGTTTTCGTTTAAAGTTTTGTTAGTTTTAACGTGCGTGTGCATGACGACAAATTCTTGATGACCTACTCCTAAAGTGAACAATTTTCACAAACTTATATTTAAATACTGCAAAACGTTTTTTTGATTCGGTGTTCCAAGTCGCTAAATATAACCGCAAGGGTATTATAAAGCGCCAGTTAATGTTTGTAACGTCCGGATATTGAACTCCGCACCTTTCTATTTTCCATCGATGGGGTGGGGTGGGGTGCGGCCATTGAACTGATCCTCAGTTATATATGTTCCCCCATAAATTCAAAGGTTGCCTATGACTGCCTTAGATGATAACCACTCGTGTGCCTTAAAAATATGTCACAACCAAGAAAAGCAAAGTGCGATGCATGCTCTAAAATCTTAACCCCAACAACTATTTTGAAACGGATTGGGAATTTTCCCCTTAAAGACGATAACCTTCGTCTTGCTTTGAGATATTTTAAAATTATATGTCCACATACGGTTCGAGTGGTATATCGACTACTGCAGAGCATCTTCGCTCTTCTGGAGTATCACCTGGTCATCAGCGAATAACATGTGACTGTAAATATTGTAAGATCGAACAGTAAGTTTGTTTCGACTGTGCGCAGGTGCGGATGGTTTCTCAGGGCGCGCAGACAAACGGTGACAAGAACAACCAGCGGCGACTGATGAAGAGCTACTCGGAAGTGGGAGGCAAGTTCGGTGTCGCGGTCGGCGCACATCCGGCTTTAAGCGATACCGTCGACACTCACGAACCTCTACAGCGGACACAGTCAGAAGAACCGCCCAGGTAAATACGTCTCACTATATGCTTTAAACAATCTATATGTGTTTCAAACGTTGTCCTCAGGCTTTCACGGCCGGTGTCAGTTGTATGATTAAAGTTATCCGGGCTGTTTGGCCGTGGTCCATGGTTTATTTCCAAACCAAACGTTTAAAAAGCTCCAATGGCTGCTATCATCAGTGGAATATTACAAAATCCTGAACGTAGGGTGTTCACGCCAGGCCCACAGTACTGTGGTATAGGCTCTACAGCCTACACCACAGTACCTGACGTGAACACCCTACGTTCAGGATTTTGTAATATTCCACTGATGATAGCAGCCATTGGAGCTTTTTAAACGTTTGGTTTGGAAATAAACCATGGACCACGGCCAAACAGCCCGGATAACTTTAATCATATATTTGTTTCATTTTCATTTTAACTTCAATCTATATTTGTTCCATTTTAAGATCAATTTTTAAAATGTTCACACTTTATTTGTTAATATATTATTATTGTTAATCTGCCTATAAGCTAAGATCCTTAGAGTTGTGGTGAATGTACTTCCCATAAGGCATGACCATGATCCTCAGCGCTACAGCCGGTCTCGGCTCTGTGCTTGTCCTGTTCCCGGACTACCCTACCTACCTTCCACCCATCTTTCCCTGAATATCTTTCTTCTTCTTCTTCTTATTCTTCTTCTTCTCCTACCTGGATTCCCATCGGATACTTTGTTCACAGTTCTACACGTCCTCTACTTTGTTCACATCGAAGACTACTTTGAAGAGGGCAGTAATAAGGGTTGATGAATGAAGGCATAATTTTTAAAATAAATAAAACCTGCATGAACTTTTTGATCAAACCGAGTGCATTCAAGTTAACGGGTATAACTTTTTCCTAGAGCTTTAAGACGACGTTTTATAGACAATTCAACGGTGGATTGAGGAGGCTGTTGTTTGATTTTTAGGGGGCGGGGACAGAGTTAAGGTGGACGTTAACGACAGCTCTGGTTCCATCATGTCAGTCAAATGAATGGATGCCAAGTTATTTATAAGAAGTGTTTGGAGTACCTGCCCAAAGATAGAATTAATTTGATAAAACCTAAAAAGCGATAGAGATGTTTTGATTCATTCAGGGTCGACCAGGGAGCAGCGACACTTTAAACATGACAATGGATCAAGATTCAATACACAGCAGAATCAGATCAAATTGCATACTGTGATTAATTTACTTCTTCTTCTTCTTCTTCTTCTTCTTCTTCTTCTTCTTCTTCTTCTTCTTCTTCTTCTTCTTCTTCTTCTTCTTCTTCTTCTTCTTCTCTTTCTTCTTCATTACATGGCTTTGGCTAGTGCCCGTTCTGACTTCATTTTCCAGGGTCTCTGACCATTTTTTCCTTATGTCGTCGTTTCGCAGATGATCTCTCAAACTACATCCCTTAACTGCTCTTAAAAATTTCATTTTCGAGGCCTATATTTTTAAAATATCTTGTTGCAGGAGAGTCCATGTTTCACATCCGTACATTAAAGTCGCCACAGCCACGGCCTTATAGAACTTTAGCTGTGTCTCCCTCTGCGTTTTATTCTTCAATAGTCGTCTTATTGTTCCACAGGTGTAACTAATTTTATTTAACTTTCGATACCGTTGTCTTTCCTACAAGAGATATCCCCGATCCGAATAATTAAAATGTGATACCTGCCTCAAAACACTATTGTCAATTACAGTTTTTGTTTTTACAGGGTTCTTCCCTTGGAAGGCTATCACTTTTGTCTTAGTATTTGAGATCTTAAAGTTGTACAAGCTGGCAGATTGTATGCAAGGTATAAATAGACCTTTGTAACTCATTTTCACTCTTCCCTATAATCATACGTCTCTTAATTACATCTTGTCTTAATTGACATTTATATGTAAATTACATTAACTCTACTGGTCTAATGTTGTTTCAGATCACCGTACTTGCCCACGAGTCCGAAAGAAATCTTAATAGACTTCGAACCGTTGGAAAGGCGAGGACGTAAGCGTATCTTATCGAAGACGTTGTCGGAAGGCGAGATCCTCGAGTCCGGCCAAAGCAGTCTGGACAAGAGTGACGGCGGCACCCAGTCGGATTCCGAAGCGAGCGCGCCCGCCGACGAACCTCTGGAGAAACGGTCAGCGTCCTCGGCGTACTCTGAACCGCAGACACCTGTCAAAAAGCTGGTAAACAACTACACAATATGTGGCTGGATGTGTTTGTTTAACAAATTATACTTGAGTAATTATTATATGTTTGTCATTTATTTTGCACCGAAACAAAGAAATCAGAGTAGAAAAAATTAACTGTCACTCAATTATTTGTTACCTCGTGTCTGTCTATGATTTTAAATTAACGGCTGCAGCAAGGAATATTATTACGATTCTTAAAACTAAAAAAAAGTGATGATGACATGTTGTTGTTGTTGTTGTTGTTGTTGTTCTTCTTCTTCTTCTTCTTCTTCTTCTTCTTCTTCTTCTTCTTCTTCTTCTTCTTCTTCTTCTTCTTCTTCTTCTTTTTCTTCTTATTCTTCTTATCATCATCATCATCATCATCATCATCGTCATTATGATTATTACTCAAAGTACTTGTACTGCCCCAGAGCTGCGGAAGATTCCAGCCTTACATTCTTCGTTTGCGACAGATGGAAGCAACATAGAAGATCGTTGCAAGATGATATTAGTCAGGAGATCTCCCCGGATAACATCGTTGAAGCAATACTTCAAAGGGAGGACACCTGGAACTGTGTGGCATGCTTCCCAGAAGAGATTCTGCAGGTGAACAAGATAGATTTGGATCATACAATATAGAAGACTAAAAAGTCAGATGTCTGATGTAGGGCTGAAGAACAATAGGCCTAGTCCGAAGTAGTGTGTCAAACAGCTCCACGTTAGTGTCTTAGAAGAGGAAAGGGAGGTGGTTTTTTATTGGGTTGGGTTTAATACTCAAACCCACAGAGCGCATAAGTGTGGAGCCTTCCGGAAATTTGTAGAGAAACTTTTTCCACTGCCCTCAAAAAAAAAAATTATTACTATTACTATTATTATTATTATTATTATTATTATTATTATTATTATTATTATTATTATTACACAAAAAACTGAATAGCACGAAGCCAGAGTGGAGACGTTCTGTAAGACGCCCGAGGCTGCGATGGCTGGACGATGTCGAGGCCGACCTATGTATCGTTTGTTCACTCTTAGAGTGAAGCCTGATGTATACAAAACCATGTGCTTGCACTTGAACCGGATTGGTTAGATGAGTGGCCGCATCACTAAATCCACCGCTAGAAATAAAGTAATTCAAAATCGATTATAAATAACTGATTAAAAATATATCATCAAACGTTTATCTAATACATTTGAGATTAATACAACTAAAAATAAGGTAAATGATTTTATAATTCTTTGGGTCTGCCAAGGATGTTTTAAAGTTGTACTGTACATGTTTCTGTGTTGTATCACTCCACTTTGTTTACATCAGGCTCCACTCTAAAGAGTGAACAAACTTTTAAATTGGCGATCCGAAACTGGAAGCGCCTGGCTGCATTGAAAGACGAACGGAGGAGACAAGGCCCTGGTCCTGAATAGGCTGTAGTACCAATTAATGTTTAAAATTTTTTTATTATTATTATTATTATTACAAATTATAAGATACTTGGCAGTGGCAATAGAATACGCAGCAGATTAAACAACGTTTCTTTGACCCCCCCCCTAACAAAATAGAAGTCGTCTTCATGTGAAACATTAAAGTAATACAACACAAAGTCAATCTAATCAGATGGGTATCATCACAATTAAACAAATACATTATTGAATAATAGTAATAAAATTCCTTTCTTACCAAGTAAACCCTCCCGCATAGTCCATCTCTGATTAATATAAGAGACAATAATTATTAAAGAAACAATTATGGTTAATCTACATATACGGTGGCTAATGTCTGGAATCTTGTAATCTGTAATATTAATGAGAGAATAATATAATTTTAAATTATGTGTTAAAATAGTCTCATGACGATTGATCAGATCGTCACCTTAGGCTACATAGTTGAATACTCCGCCAAGTTCCACGGCCTTCTCAATGTGAGGAGAATAATCGTTCAGCCTCTGGAAAGTGTAAACATCTCCGTACCAATCAAAACTATAATCCCTATAACTGATGATGGTAACTGAGGATGGCTTCTTTCCGAGTCGGAATACAATCCTTAGATGGACGGAAAATTTTAGATCAACTGGAAACATTATGAAGAAGAAGCCACCAGGCCCTAGACGCAGTGTAACGACACCGGAGAACGTAGGAAGGGTTAGAGAAGCACTGATTAGAAACCCAAGACGATCGGCTAGACTACATGCAAGTGAGTTAGCAATCAACTGTGAAACGGTCAGACAAATTTTACACAACTGCAAAGACGATGAATTGCCTTCAAAAATGCCTTGTTTCAGCAAGATGGTGCTATGGGACACACCGCGAACGATTCAATAAATGTTCTTCGACGCATGTTTTGTGGACTCCTCATTTCACGTTTTGGCGATGTTCCATGGCTTCTAAGATCTCCCGATTTGTCAATGTGTGACTGTTCTGTAGAGGTACCTCAAAAGCCATGTGTACGCTAACAAACCCTACAATTTGGATGAGTTGAAGAATGCCATCATTCCAGAAATTGCTGCCATCCCTCAAGAGATGTTGGCCCGTGTGATGCAGGATTTCCAACGGAGACTTGAAAACTGCATTCTAAAAGATGGGCATCACCTCGCCGACATTATTTTTCACAATTACGGTAGACTTTAACACAGCTCAGATGGCATGTATTGAGCTATAATTCTGTGTCAATAAACCGACTTGAAGTTTAAAGTTTACTGAGTATTGGATATTTAAAAACTGTCCGATTCCCATGTGTCATCCTGTATTGTATACCTGTTATTCATAATTGGTTAATTTCATCATTTTTTTTTTAATATTTAAACTCAAAACCTTTGTTTTTAGATTTCAGTGGACTCACAAGATGAGGAGTTTCATGAAAATCTTATCTATGGTTCCGGATTGTTTCACAAACACAGCCCTTCAATGGAAGACACAGAACAACCCAGTGCTGGGGCAGCAGACGTGAAGATCACACCACCCGCTAAAGTGCAATCACCGTTCGCTTCAAGCGATTCACTCAACACAAAGGATCACAGTGACAGCATATGGAATGAATCACAAACCACGGTATGTAACTGATCAGTGTTATCACCTGACATCACTTAGTAAAATTACCCTCAGAGGCTGAAACCTCTTTAATTAGAACAATTAGGCTACATTGTTTTCAATACAATATCATTTTAATGTTTAATAAAGGGTTTTAATAAAGGATACAAAAAAAAAACAGCTGGAGAAGTCTTTTGTTAAGTACTATGTCCAAGTGTTGATACCACTGGAATGTACATTCTAGTGGAATGCTATCATGGATCTGTTGGAAGAGAGAACTATCCGGATGAATTATACACAATAAGTTATTTAGCAGAAGCCAACGGATGCAATGAAACAATAATTAACAACTCCTATGAAGAATCTGAAACAAACAACAGACAAACACAGAAAACAACAAATTCATAACCCCACATTACTAATAACCACACTGAAAAAATATCCCTCAGATTTAAAAAGCATAATATAAGAATCACATACAGAACTACAAACAAAACAAAACACACACAAACAGCTAAACAAATTTGATTTACCTGGTGCTTACAAATTAAACTGCTCAGAACATAAATTCTACGTAGGGTAGACACGATGCAGCTTCAAATAAAGACACATTGAACACATAAAAACATTACACTCCACCACCGAATCCACCTTTGCAAACCATCTTATTGAGGCAGACCACACATACGCAAAAACATGGAAATTCTACATATACACACGAAAGGCCAATAACTAGACACTCTCAAACACACAAAACGCAAAGTAACATCCTAAACGAACGGACAGCATCCCTAGCGGTAGACTCTTATGAAGCTTGCAATGAGCAAAAACTGATTCAGATAATAAAGGTGAAAATTTTCAAACTTATTCTAAAATGCTCGTGTTCCATGTAGGAATTGTATATATTAGTTTGTAATAATCCTGGGCACTTCACGGACAACAAAATCCAAGAACTGTCATATGTATATTATTGTTATTGTTATTATTTTATTCTAAGTGTTATTGTTGATGTTCTTAGTGTTATAGAAGACATATTAGAGATACCAGATATATATATATATATATATATATATATATATATATATATATATATATTAGCATGTATATTATTAGTGTATCATTTTTACTCTTACGAGGGTCAGTTGAAAAGTTCGTAGAGCGACGTCTACCGCTTAACAGTAGAACTAAAATTTTTCGTGTGTTTTGAGATTGATTTTCCATATAAACACCTGTCCGTTTCCAAATTTATCTGTCAATTTATTTGCTTTTTATCAGCTGTTCGATATTTAGTGCTACTCGTGTTTTGAAAAATGCACAAAATCAAACATTGTGCTGTGATTTAATTGTTCATTAAAAAAGTGTCTAGTGCTAGTAGAAATTCACAAAGAAATGGCAAATGTGTTAAGAGGTGTTATGTATTCAAAAACAATGGGTTGTAACTGATAACTCAAGTTTAAACGTGGTCATACAAGGATGGAAGGTGATCCTTGCAGTGGACTCCGAAAAGGGGAACAACTCAAATATCATTAAAAAACTTCATGCACAGTGTTTTGAAACAGACAATTGAGAGTGAATGACGTGAGATCATGGGCATCTCACATGAGTGCATGTATTATATTTTAACTTAAGAACTTAAGAAAAAAGTTTGTGCAAGCGGCTTGCGCATTTTGGGTTGTCACACTTTTGGAGCGTCTACTGCGGGGATCGTCCTCAGTGCTTGTATGACCATGCTTAAACTCGAGTGTCCACTTACAAACCACTTTTTTAAAGGTGCAGTATCTCCTAACAAATTTACACAAATCATTAGAGATCATTTTTAACAAAGAATTCGTACAGGTAAATACTCTATCCGAACTAACTCCATCGTAATTTTGTTGTAGTTTGATGTTTCGATCCCTGGAATCTGGGATCATCCTCAGAAGCTATGAGTGGTGGATGAAAAACCCTGTTGAAGTACCTAGGTTGTTAGGTTTTTCAACATGGTCTTTCCAGTGCTACTCGTAACTTCTCAGAATGATATCAGATTCCAGGGATCGAAACATCAAACTACAAAAAAATTTCGATGAAGGCAGTCTGGATAGAGGATTTGCCTGTAAGAAATCATCCAACACTTAATGGTTTTAAAGGAAGAATTTGTAATTTTTTGCATTTTCCAAACATGTGTTACACGTAAATTTCAAACAGCTGATATAGAATGAATGAACTGACAGATAGATTTGGAAATTGACAGGTTTTTATAAGAAACTAGCTGTTACCCGCAGCTTCGCACGTGAATATTTGACTTTTAATAAGTATTTTAATACAATTTTTATTGTCTATGTCTAGTTGGCATCCTGTCAGCTTGTATAACAATTTTGTACTCATTAGTCAAATTCTCTCCAAAGCTGTTTTCAACACTTGTACTATTTTAACTTGTACTAAATTATTAGTAACAAGTTACTTGTTAAATTAACTTGGGTGTACAGAAGTGCGGAGTGTGGATCTGATCATTTCATGTTGAAAGCTAAGGTACTGGTAAAGTATAAAACAAACAGAAGATTAAGTATTGTAGACAAGAAGAACAAAGTGATGGAAACCGTTAAGTACAACATAGAAAGTTTACGGCATGACTCTGTAAAATTTTTGTATAAAATGAGATTAGCGAATTAATTGTGAGACAACGAAAATATCAGTCCATCTATGGCAGAAAACTGTTATAATATCATTAAAGAATGCATACATAGTGCAGCGAGAGAAGCATTAGGTGAACAAATTATAGACAGAAGGAAGAACCCAGAATGGTGGACAAAAGATATAGAAGGAAAATTGAAGGAAAAGAAACAGTTGTATCAGAAATGGCTAAATTCAGGAGATAATGATGACCAAAAGTGCAACGCAAGAAGTAAAAAGAGAAGTTACAAAAGCAAAGCAGGAATTATGGGTCAAAAAATGTGATGAAGTTAACAAATATATCGGAGGGACAAAGGTACGAGAGGCCTGGAAACTAATAAAACAACTTCGAACAAACAGGAAAGAAAAAGCCAGTATTCCAATAATTAACATGAGTAAGTGGAAAGAACACTATGAAAAACTATTAACTGAGAACAGAAATGAATATAAACAAATGATATACCGAATAAGGAAGAGAGAATGTGGAACCCATTTCATCAAGGGAGGTAGAAAATACAGTTAAAGAAATGAAGAACAATAAATCCACTGGACCGGGAGGCATTCCTATTGAATTGGTGAAATATGGACCAAGTATTTTGTGGGAAGTATTAGCAAATATTTTTAATAAGTTAATGATTAAAGGAGAAGAATTACCACAAGATTTTAACATCTCTTTGATTAGTTCTATATATAAAAAAGGGAATAAGCAAGATTGTAATAACTACAGGGGGATTAGTGTAACTAGTTCAATAGGAAGGCTGTCTGGTCGAATCCTAAAAAACAGAATTGAAGGAGAAATTAAAAATGTGAAATAACTGAGTGGATTTAGAGCGGGAAGATCCTGTGTCGACAACATATTTTCCTTGCAACAGATAATTGAGAAACGAACGGAAAGGAATTTAGAAACGCATTTGGTATTTATATACCTCATAAAGGCTTATGACAATGTCCCACAAGTCAAATTATTTGAAACTTTAGAAAATAGTGGAATTAACCCCATATACGTAGGAAGTGTATATAACATCTACAAAAATGTTCAAGACAGAGTGAAAATAGGACGAGAAGTGTCCGAGTCGTTTAATGTTAGTAAGGGACTGAAACAAGGATGTTGTTTGTCTCCCACTTTATTTAAAGTATATATACAAGGAGCACTGGAGACACGGAAAACAAGTGCAGCAGAATGGGAATAGAATTAGAAGAGAAGTGTTTATACACTCTTTTATTCGCAGATGATCAAGTGGTGATAGCCAATGATGAAGAAGATATCACTTATATGATGAGAAAACTAGTAGAAGAATACGATCGATGGGGGATTAAACATAAACTTCAAACAAACAGAGTACTTAGTCACAGCAAGTCGAACATCATATCTTCAGTTATCAGATAATACTTCCATCAAGAAATGTGAAAAGTATAAATATTTAGGAAGTGTAATTAGCAATGATGGAATATGTGATGAAGATATAAGACATCGATTAGTTTTAGGAAAAAGCACCATACATCAGTTAAACCCACTTTTATCATCCACAAAAATTGGGCTACCGACAAAGGTCAATATTTATAAAGCCATTGTTGAACCAATTACCACCTATGAGTCAGAATGTTGGACAATCAACGAAATAACCTGCAGGAAGATTGAAGCTGTAGAAATGGATTATCTTAGACGAGCTTCCAGAGTTTCTCGTCTGGAATGTGTAAGGAATGACGTAATAAGGGAAAGAACAAATAGGAAAGAAACTGTAATAGAAGATATAAAACATAAACAGCTTTCCTGGTATGGACACCTAATGAGAATGAGTGAAGAAAGAATACCTGTGAGTGTGTTCAAATACAGACCTAGCAACAGAAGAAAAAAAGGCAGACCTAGATTAAAATGGATATAAGGGATAGAAAGGAGTGGGAGAAAAGAATCTGAAGAAAGAAGATACAAAGAATAAGTTGATATGGAAACTGAGATGCGAGATGCGGCAGTAGCTGTGGGATCCCCGCCTATATATATATATATATATATATATATACTAAATTATTATGTTGGAGATTATTACTAACAGCATTTGGAGATTTACAAGCACCCGTTTATAAAGCCTTTGGAGATATTTATAAAGTACCTGATAAATAAAAATGCTAAATTCTTAATTTTAAGTGTTACTGTGTTCGAAGCATTGCATAACACATTAAACGTTATGTTTTCCTCAACCATGGCTTTTATTCATTTCAGCAGTAAACTAAAAACCAAAAACCGTTGTCATCTAACCTCACAAATAAAAACAACATGTATTTTCGCTTTCCATTAAGTAATAGGACAATTTACAATTAATACACTTTCCACATCGTAATATATCGATACAATCGCATATTATATAAAACATCTCAAAAATGTACTGCAGGAATGGATAAATGTACAATTCCGATGCCGCTAAATAGCTTTTGTTTATTTATTTGTTACTATGGTAATTAATTCTGGTCTCCATGGTGTTGTTGACATCTTTAGTAGTAGTATTTAATATATTTCATTACTTATTCATTGAATTATCAGAAATATGTATAAACATAAATTTTATAATCATTAAGACAATTACAAAATATATAGACATATCTGTATACAAAATTACAAAATATATCGATGCAATCGCATATTAAAAACTGCAGGAACGGATAAAAGTACAGTTCCGATGCCGCTAAATATCATTTGTTTATTTACTTATTACTGTAGTAATTAATTCTGGTCTCCATGGTGTTGTTGACATCTTTATTATACGCGTCATCGAAAAGGCATCATTAAAAGGGCCTAAATTGTGTGAACGGGGCAAAATATCAAATTCCTAGTTAGACAGTATTTCGCGCCTTGTGTCAAAGGTTACCTGTGCAAAATTTGGTGGCAATCGGTGTAACGATGTGGATTTCTATTCAGTACCTCTAAATCCTCAGACTTTGAGTTTTATATAGATATGCATCTTATGACACACGACAAATCAGTTCTACCGTTAAGCTTTAGATCTTGCTGCTCGAAATTTTCAACTGTCAACCCTCATATTAAGTATTGTTTGAACGGTTGTAGGTGTTACACGCTGAGTCAGACAACAACGGTGCTGGCACCGGAGTCAGTTGCTCTGACATTAGTTCCTCATTAACACCGTCGGCAGCGATCATGTCACTGACACCAACATCCCGTCGGAAACATTTACTTATGTTACAACATCAACAGAGGTCTTCCATGGATACAGAAGCTTTGGATGCTGAAGAGTTGGACATGGAACAAGTAAGACTTCTAACAATGCATTATTGTAACCTGCTGGAATGTCTATAAATACTCTGTAATGAACATTAGACTCACCCGTTTTTAAAATTCATTCCCGGGCTGTTTGGCCATGGTCCATTGTTTTCAACTAAAACAGATATTTCGACAGTGCCATCGACTGCCATCGTCAGTATAAATTCAACCTTCGCTAACATAGGGTGGTAGACATTAGTGACCACAGTACTGTAGGCTGGAGAAGTCCCGTGAACACCACTCCTACTTATAAATTCTCTAAGTGCCATGATACAGTCATAAATCAATCACCAACCAATCAGAAAGAAGAACATATATTAGCTCGCAACACACCTAATAGACGTTCTTCTTTCTGATTGTCTGGTGGTTTCCAAAGCTCGAATTTATACTGATGATGGCAATCGATGGCACTGCAGAAATGTCTGTTTTAGTTGAAAACAATGAACCACTCCAAACAGCCTGGGAATGAATTTTAACAACATTGACTCAGTTTAGAAAGTTTTTTTTTATATTGTTACTTCTATATAAACACTTTTTATTACAAAGCGTAATACATTATTATATTTATTATATATTATTATTATTATATTATTACATTTATTATATAAGCGTATTACAAACTAATATATGTCAAAAATTTTATGTGAGTTTATATACACATTTCCAGCTCCCTCTCTCTCACTCCCTTTCTCTCTCTCCCTCTAAATATAAACATCTTACTTCTTTCAAAAGCAGTGTTATTCTTCAATCCTTCCAAAGCAGTATTACTTTTCTTTGGTTTACGCTTCTGTACAGTAATTGGTCACCCAAACAGTATGCGGTTAAGAGTCAAGTCAATATTTTATCGGCCATGTAAGCCTTAGACACACCCGTTTAGTAAAGAGCCTAAAGTTTGACCCAAGTAACCAAGTCAGTACCTTACACTGTTTTACTAGAAATTAACGACTTGCAGTAATTGTTACTTCTGAACAGTTCTACTTTGTGGTTCGATTTGGACCAGGCGCAGATCCACGAGAGAAGGGGAGAACCCCCCCCTGCAAATTGTCACTTCAGACGAAATTTTTTTCGTCATTTTGTGATTGTAGACTGGCTTTGTGATTGTGAGTATGATAAAAAATTCATATCCCGTTATGTAGGTTTTAGGTTTTACTCTAAAATTACTTTAAATTTTAATCGTAGCCCTTAACCTTAGCACCATGTTAATTTTTATTTGAGACATACCATAAACGAGTAGTGTGCACTTTAAACTGTTTAAACTGTAAGTGAATATTATTAAGGAAACAATGAACTGGCAAACACATATATGACTTTATTCTTGTAAGTCAGTAAACTTATTGTTAATAATAAGAAACTCTATTTGTATCTTCACTAATTCCTATTATTTATACTTTAAGCCTTTAAATAAGGTCCAACTTTTCAGAATCTCCCCCCCCCCCAAATTGCTTGCTGTAACTGTCCCTGCTTTAGCCACTATTATTATTATTTTAGTGGATGGTTAGTGAGGATCGGTCAATAATACAAATTTTAGCTATTTTGCGTCGACGTTTCGACAGTATTTATTGTCATCTTCAGGACCTGTGTATGAAATACAATAGAAATATCAAACATAACGAAACAATTAAATATTTGGGTGAACGTGTTGGCGTATGTGAGTGTGTGCGTGCGTATGTATGTACCATTTTATATGTGAAGACTTATGATAGTTTGTTTACATCTTCAAATTATCTTTAAGAAAACGAGCAAATTATAGTATGAGAGAACTTAATTTATACAGTATTACAATTTAAATTACTAAATGTAATGATATTTAAATTAATTAAACAAACAGTAATCAACAATTAGATATTAGATTGGTACATAAATTGTTTATACCTACAGCAGTCAACATATAGAAAAATAATATATTACCTATAACTAAAACAGATTAGGGGATGTTCACTACATAATTATTAAAAGTTATTTTTACCATGTTTCACTCCCTACTGGTATTAACAAACAATCATAATTTAGAAACATACAATTTACACAATAACTGTAGAACATTACGACTTAAATCAGATAGTTGACAAAGGTTACAAACAAATGTTTCTGGTAAATTTTACTAACAGGTAAACCTTCTCTCTCACCCATTCTTCTCCTGCCAGTCCTTCTCACAGCCTCTCACTCTAACCTGAAATCGCTCTATCACTCCCACTCGCTCTCTCTCTTCTACATCTCACTCACTGTCTCCCTTCTTCCCTCTCTCACTCTTCCACCCTCTCTCTCTCTCTCTCTCTCTCTCTCTCTCTCTCTCTCTCTCTCTCTCTCTCTCTCTCTCACACTTGTCTTTGTCCACAATTGGCACTCTAAAACACTCACCATTTTTATTACACTATCATCCTCATATAAAATAGAGAATTATACACACGATAACAGAAATGATTTACCAACTTGTATTAAAGGGTTACAGACTTTATAACACAACATTATAGATAACAGATCTATTATATGAAAATGGTTATTACTTAATATTTATGTTTTGTACAATGTTATTTACCTGGAACTTGGTCTATACAGAGTACAATAGTCAATTTAGTTTGTATATATGTTGGTCATAATTTCTCTCACATTCTCTCTCTCTCTCTCTCTCTCTCTCTCTCTCTCTCTCTCTCTCTCTCTCTCTCTCTCTCTCTCTCTCTCTCTCTATCTCTCTGTCTTGTCTCTTTCTAGACTCATACAACACCTTCTCACTCACGTTAACCACTCGGGCGCTCTGTCTCTCTCACTCTAATCTAAACAGATATATACCACAAATCTAACACGTAGACGTGTACATACACACACACTAGCACTACAGATGCACACACACACAACAAAACAACCTCACAAGCCAACTACACATTCGAGAATTCATACATAAATATAACACTATTTTATTCTCTTCTTTTTATAATCTAAGTGTAAATTATGCACAACGGAGATGCCCACTGTAATGAGTTTAAAACCGATCGAATATGTGTCTATAAGAAATGTTATATGTTTCTGAGCCAATACTAAATAATATGATCAGTGTATTTCATACACAGGTCCTGAAGATGACAATAAATATTGTCGAAACGTCAACGCAAAATAGCTTTGTATTATTGACCGATCCTCACTAACCATCCACTAAAACATTCATTTATTGACAGTCACTAAAAATTTAAGGATTATTATTATTATTGCTTTAGTTATATGTGATGGTGTAAACTAGAATATTGTGTTCATAGCCACCTTTATCGCCTCGGTTGAGGATGGAAACCCCTCAGACAGTACCTGTAGTCGCTGTCACAACGCCTTCGCACAACGATAGACGGATAGACACAAAGCATAGAACGGCTTCACCTTTCCATGAAAAGTAAGTTTGACACTGATGTGTGTAGCTACAAGGCTTGAATATGGACACTACATTAGCAGTCTTTAAAAATTGTGTGTGTGTGTGTGTGTGTGTGTGTGTCCGCAAGGTCACATAGAATAAGCAGTCGATATTAGATAATGGAATGCTTTGGCTTTTATTAAAGATTTCCCTTAATTTTTAGATTGCACAATATTTTACTACAGTTTATGATAACGCAAAAAAATTTATAGTTTGTTTCTAATACAAAATAAAATTACTTAATCGTTCAGTTAAATAAAATAAATTACTACTTCTGTTGCAAATAAAATTAATGAACCGTTTCTTATGCAAAATAAAGTTAACTGACAGTTTCTGTTGACCTTCTCTTTATACTTAAAATTAATTCTTTCCTACGCTCTAATTATATAATTCTTAACTCTACAAGTTTTTCTGTCTCTTTTAGTTTTTAATGTTTTATTAATTGAATTAGTTTATATAAATGGTTTCACTTCCCTTGTTTGTTGAATGATGCTGTGTTGTTCCTCATTTCCTGATGAGTGTTGACAGACGTTCCTTTCAGGTAGACATCAGGATACTGCTGTTCCTCCTGTCGTTCCTCTTCAGGATCTCCTGCTTTCCAGCTCGCAGGGTCGTTTATGGGTCGGGTACATCTATGAACAGTCTTGAATTACTAATTACTACTGATTTATATGGCTCTGGCAGACTTGATGTGTTCATAAATCCCTAAACAGATAATCTAGAACTTTACCGAACTAGCACTCGGGATTATTCAGTTGCACAATTTGCTACTAGTGTTCGTGACTACTGACAGACCTAACGTACTGAATCAGAGTTAACGATTACACATTATAGAGTAATGAGACTACCTCTTCTGAGTTCTAAGCTAGACTGATTTACATCCCATCATGGATCAGATCAACTGATGTATTAGCCAATTTCATTGGTCTAAACGTTCCCTCACCCTTATGGCTACAGTCTAGATAGCATTCTACTTGTAAGAAATTGTCTATTCACAACATGAAACATGTAAATAAAACCGGTATAATTTCATTGCTTTTCTTGTTGATGATAAAACCTTTTTTATAAAAAAACTCTTACATTTCGTTCTTTATATTATTAACAAATACGACTACCAGATAGGTCTTCATTTTATGCACATTCTGGTGTAAGTCTTATGTCAGACATTAGATTTACATAAAAATTATTTAATTCAATTCCTTTTTATTGTTATTTCATAACACAGCTATTCACACGTGCATGCACACACACTCGTCATATGCCTATGCATATGTTTGCACTACATCACAACACACATTATTTTTTATACAGTCAAAAATCAACTTAATTTAACAATTTTGACATGATTCTTATTGTCTACATTACAATGTTCCAACACGCAACTTTTACTTTAACCAGTTCTCACTGAAACATGCTATCATATGTCAAGAGTGAAATTATTATTTTGTAAGCAAATCTCACCTATTGCAATACACATTTAACAACACATATATACAGTGGTGTAACTCTATTGTGCAGTTAACCAAATAATTTATACTCTCAAAGTAAAGTAAAATTGAATGTTAAAGGCATATGCGCAGAAACCAATTTACGGATGGACGAGTCCACTTTGAAATTGTGAATGGCAGGAGGGTTACAGAGAATCAGCTGGTAGGCAAGTGAAGGTATTGCCAACTTGCAAGTGATGTTTTAGTTACCAGTACACTGTTAGTTACTGTGTGACGTTCTATCTCAGTCTTGAATTTGTTATTATTATTTCAATTTATTGTTAATCGTATTGTTGTTTCACAGTTACTCATTTTTATTAGTTATTTAATTTTTTAGTTAATTTCTATTGTTAGTTTTTATTCTGTAATTATGTATTATCGTAATTATTTGTGTTATCATCCAGTAACGAGATTTGTTAAAATGGATACTTCTCCTTCAACTAGCAAAGACAGGAAAGTTATTCATAGTCAAATACGGTAAGTAATAATAAACAGTTTTTTGTTGTCCAGGATTAAAAAATTCTTGCAATAAAATTAATATGAAGAACACGTTGTTTTATGTAATGATAAACTGTAGAGATAGTCGAGTGTAATTAAGGAGTGGAAACGTACAGTTTGCAAATTCCATTGTGATAAGAATGGTCAGAAAGGCTGTAATTTTTTACGTCTCAGCAGTACACAATGACAGAAAATAATGGATAAAAATCAAGGTTTTCTTTCCTTTATGATTGTCAATAAATGAAGTTGTTCTCTCAAGCAGGTTAAACAGTTTACTCTATTACCAAAGAATGGCACTGTTTGGTACATAATAAGACAATCAATATAAATATTCACAAAGTGGTATTATTTGACGTATTTGGACATTCACGCTCAGCCACAAAACGGTGACAAGATCATCGCCGATCTTGTCCATGATCATTACTTAGGTAAAACAATCCAAAATGAGTTGATTAGTTTGCTTGGGTCTGAAATAAAAAATGATATCATTGAAAGAGCAAAGCAAGACAAGCACTTTTCACTAATATTAGACTCTACACCCAATATTAGCCACCAAGAACAGTTGTCATTTACAATTCGTTTTGTTGAATGTACTGAAACAGGTGTTCAAGTAAAAGAGCATTTCTTGTCATTTTTTCCTATTGGTGACACTGCTGGAGAAGGTTTGACAACGACCCTTTTGAAAGAAATTGAAGGGACTTGTGGGTTAGACATGAAAAATTGTAGGGCGCAAGGTTACGATAATGGAGGCAACATAACTGGAAAATATAAAGGAGTGCAGTCAAGAATTTTGTCAATGTTTCCTAAAGCTTTTTTCAATCCTTGTGGATGTCATTCACTTAACCTAGTAATTGGAGATGCTGTTGCTTCATCTGTAAAAAATGTTTCTTTGTTTGGAGTTTAACAATGTCTGTATGTCCTGTTTTCATCATCTACTAAAAGATGGAAAATACTCAAGGAAAGTCAGTTGACTCTTACTGTCAAAGAAGTCTGTGAAACTAGATGGGAGTGTAGAATTAACAGCGTAAAGACAGTCAGGTACCAAAGATTGAAGTTTGTGAAGTGCTACAGGCAATGCAAGAGGAACTCATTGATCCAAAAGTGACATCTGAAGCCAAATCATTGGAAAACAATTTAACATCTTTTGACTTCATTGTCTCCATTGTTGTTTGACATGATGTAAACTTGGTTAGCAATACCATGCAAAACGCCAACAGTGACTTATCAACAGCTACACATCTTCTTGGAAAGTGCCAAACATTTTTAAAAGAATATCGTGAAACTGGATACACAGGTGCTGTAGCAACAGCCAAAGACATAGCTGAAGTCGAAATTGAAGCCGTTTACAAGAAGTAGCCTGAGAGAAAGAAAAAACGGCAATTTGATTATGAGTTCAGAGACGAAGCCCCAACAGATCCAGAACAGTTGTTTAAAATAGTTGTCTTTTACCCGCTTATAGATCAGGCTCTGACATCCATAGAACAGCGCTTTACACAATTTGAGACTCATAACCAGCATTGGGATTTTTTGTACAACGTGCAAACTCTTCCAGAATCTGAAATTTTGAAACAAAAATGTTTGAATCTTCAAAAAGTTCTTCAAGATGAAGATAAATTAGGAGAAAGTCACATCGATGGCAACCACCTTTTTGAGGAGCTTAAACATCTGGGTGTATTTCTGAAGAACTCTGAGATAAAAACTCCTGTTCAAACTTTGCAATTTATTTCAAAAAGTAACATGATTGACTGTTTTCCTAATATATGGATTACATTGAGGGTTCTTTTAACAATTCCTGTCACGGTTGCTGTAACGTTGTGGGCTACGTTACAAATCCAGGGAACCCATCATAATTGACACTCGCCAATTATACAGGCTGCCTACGTTGTAACGAACTGAAATTAAACTCAACACAAATAACAATAGTATTTATGCTATTTATTAGGACACAAGGGGAAGGTATTTCACTGATTTATGCACTCACTTCAATGTGTAATAAGATGACATCTCTTTATTACCAAATTATTTGAAAAGATCCCATAACATAATTATTTATACTAAAAAATTCAAAAGGGTTTTCTGTATAACCAGGGATCATATTGATCATGTAATTTTACCTCGGATCCAGGTTTACTTTAAAGAATGTAAAGGCAGACGCCTATCTAGGAGCTTGCAAGATTACATTAACCATTTGAAGAATGGTGTTATTTACTAAAGGTATTATAATTAACATTTCCATATTATCGTTACAATGTATGATTTTCAATACTACAGTTTACATTTCTTTGGTTTCATTTATTGCTTAAAGAAAATTATAGTCTTTGAAAAGTCTCTTTCATCTATAAAGTTATGTCTCAAATGTAATAAATTCTCGATAGCCAAGCTATCGAGTCACCTTTAAAATAAGCTTTGCTGTCCTCGTCCTGGGGTGTGACTCTTCGGAATTCTGGTAGTCGGCGTAGTCATCGGGGTCGTGTCTCTGGCGAATATCTTATAGCTGTATCAGTGAGGAGATTGAAGTAATGCTGGTTAAAGTTGGGTTGATCCATGTCGGTCCTGGTCAGCGTCGTATGGGTTGTAGACGTCCATATGTGCAGTTTGTACAGGTCACATATTCACAAGTAGAGTTGTACGAGAGTTTACATCTTAAGTAGAGACGTCACCTTCTTTACGTGTTGTTAATTTTCTTTAAATTATTACATTTCTTAAACAAACTTTTCTACATCTTATATATTTAAAAAAAATACTAGCTCCCCACGTTTTGTAGTGGTAGCTAACCGTTATATTTAAGTTTAATTAACACATTTCTGAAGAGCTCTCGCTCGGAGGTGTGTACTGTCTGACGGCGGCATAGTAACTCTTAACTTGACACGACTGGTACATTACAACGAAGCGGAGCGAGTACTCCATGATAATATAGTTCCTACTTTTATTTAAATATACATTATTATAAGAAGATGAAACAAATTATTTATACTTATTTAATTTACAGGAATTATTTTAACTACTACTCGTGCCTTCAAATTATTAATTACTTACATTACGATTTTCAGACATTTCTAAGTTACAGACGGTTCGATAAGCACGTTGTGTCCGGAATTAAACAGGTCAACGCATGATGATTTACTAAAGGGTTAACTGTGATATTATTAGCTTTTTACAATACGATTTTTTTACTTGTTTAGTTAGATTTTTCCCATTTAATTCTCATACTTATTCTGGGTTAGTACAGGGGTATTAGGTTTAATTGTGCGATTTAAAAATACTTAATTGCTTTTTCAATTTTTTTTTATTATTAAATATTTTATTATCAATTAAATCGTCACATTGCTAGTGGAGAACGCAGTTTCAGTAAACTCAAATTAATTAAAACTTACTTACACTCTACAATGGCGCAAGATTGCCTATCATCTCTAGCAACAATTTCTATTAAAAATGACATTGCAAACCAGTTAGATTTAATGAAAGTTATTAAAAGGTTTGCTGAAGCAAAAGCAAGAAGAAAGAAATTTAACTAAAGTTTCAAAAACCAAAATATATGTTTTTTTTTTAATTTTTAAAGAAAAACTTTAATGCAATAAATCTTTGTGTGACATTTTTACTAAAAATAAACTTTACATGTGAAAAGACATTTGTGTTTTGATAATATCTGTACATATACTTATAATAAGAAGAAATGTAAACTGACTGAATTAAATTTATAGGAAACTGTTTGAAATTGATTCTTTTTAATTGATGTTTTCCACTGGCATTGAGCGTCCATGTGAAACACATATAGGCGAGTCAAGTTACAGCTATTAAGTTAAATTTTAAAAACAGGCCTTAGTGATAGTTAATGGGTTTCAAGAAAAATAAAAAAATATTTGTTAACATTTGAAAAATTATATAATATAAACTTTAAATTTTTTAAATAATTTCATGTAGACTTACAGAATAGTTTTTTTTTATGTGTAGGGCTTAACTGCCGCCACTAGTATAAAACAGTAATGTTAAAACTTTTAAAGTATAATGTTAATAAATTAGTAATAATAAGAAAATAAGCATCACAATTTTTTTTGCGGGGGCACAAAATTGTGTCTTGGCCCGGTCAGACGTAAAGGTTTGGGCCGGCCCTGGAACCAGACAACACTCAGATATGTTGATAAAACATTCTGATACGTAACAACAACAAATTCCAATACGTGAGAACAGTACATATCATTTGCTTGATTTGTATAGTAATACAATTACAATATTATTATTAATTGATTTACGTCGGAAACAATAAAGTATAATTCTTTTTTTAAAGTCAGCTGTGTGACTGTAGGTAGACACACACACACACACACACAGATAGAGATAGAGATTCATGGTGACACATTTACAAACAAACCTTAACAGTTGCCGGTTTTTGTTACTATTAGAATTGATATCCATAGGTTCGTTGCACCATTGCTGATAACAAAAATTCTCTTCTCACATCTCACAGCGACTCCCTCCACATCGCCTTTCCTCTCTGACCGTAAGTGTTTCACGCATTTCCATACCCTTAACTTTCAATTTTGCTATACATCATTAGGCACTGGTAAAATAACAGTAAAAAAATGGGTGTGTTCTGAAGGCTAAAATAACGTACCGGTATGTCTCATAACATCTGTATTATATTAAAATATGTCTCAAAATGTTTTGTTACCAAGATATTTATTGTGGTAATAAATGTCACATTTTTACATACAATTCATTCAAAGTAGTTATTCGACACAGCAACAGTACCCAACACATGGGCGTAACTTGGGGTTTAACTTTGGGGGGAGGGGGCAGGGTAAAGCTTCATAAATTCAAGTCTGTAGTGAGACCATCTATATAATAAAATTAATAAAATATATTATATACAAAATTAGAAATTATAGTAATAATTCTTAGTTAGTAAACAAGGGACAATTTCATTTTTTAATGATCAACAAACCTTTCTTCATAAGTTGTACTTCCAGTTATGTTTACCTAGAACAAATATACTGTAGACCTATAAACATAAACAATTTCAGTTCTTCCAATTCTTATACCCAGTTTTCGTAAACGCATCCTCTCCCTTAGGCACACTGTCACAAAATGCTCGGCAGTAGTAGGAGTAAGCCCAAATCAGTCACAACACAAAGAAGTTTTCAAATTGCCAGTCAGGCATTTTCAAAGAAATTAAGCCGTGTTACTCCTTTGCGTTTCTTATCTCCCATTTCCCAGCACTTATCAACACAAAAAACAAAAACAATCACAACAATAAAGAATTAAGAAAGAGACAAGTGATGTGTACTTTAACGGACTACATACATGACCGAGTAACCGACGCACTTGTGTCAGTAATCATTAACAAATAACAGTTCCAAACGACCGCCTTTTAAGATTCGTGAACAAAGCCATCGACATCTTGTGGTGTTCCAAAACAATCTTTGTTTGTGTAAAAGGTACGCATTGTATTCCAGTTAATTAGGTCTCTAGCGTTTGTTTTTTTTTCGAACAGAAATATTATTTTGACATATATCATTCAAATGTGTCAAAAATTCCCCTTACAAGTTTCTTCGAAAGAAATAAGAATAATAAATTTATGGCAACTAGTCATCTGATAACAGTACAGACGTTGATAAATAGTGCTTACTGTGCTCGCAAGCATAGAAACTGTCTCCTGTTTGACTATTTGTTAGTTTTTATTTATAACAACTGGAAACAAAATTGTATAATGCTCGGAACATTGGGGGGGCTAGTGCCCCCCCTTTCCCCTCCCAAGTTACGCCTATGTCTCAATATATTCCTCATGATACTTCTTGAGGACATAGCAACAGTACTTTATTTCACATTCCATTAGACAGAGCGAAATCTACTGTACATTTATTAGTGAATCAGTGAAACATTTTTTTGTGGGTTTCTCCTGCCAAATCATTCACCATCATCATCTTCTTCAAGGATTAAACCAAGGATGGTTTGTTCCGATTTCAAATAGGCAAATATTAGAGCTGGTCACTCCAGTGCTTCCTCGGATGTCCCACACCTCTCTGTCCCATCGGCTTATAGTTCCATAGTTGTTTTGGAATGTGGCAGTCATCCATTCGGCAAAGATGTTCCCACCAATTCAGCTGATACTGGGCGATCCTGTCACGTATACTCATAATATTCAGTTCCTGCCGTATAACTGTGGTTCTTCTATGATCATGGAGACTATACCCTGCCACGTGCCCGAGAAATCTCATTTCAGCCGCTTGGATGGGACTGGCCTGGCCTTTAATTAAAGTCCAATTCTCAAACCCATAAAGAAGCATGGGAAGAGCCATCACCTTGTACAATTTTAGGCGTGTTCGTTTACTTGCTGGCTCAAGGGTTCGCCTAATGGTCCCACACATAACATTGAACTTGCAACTTATTCACAACATCAACCAAATCATTCTCAGATAAAATAATAGTACATTCTTCACTTATTTGTTAAAATAAATAGAGTGATCATTTGACTGATATTAAAGATAAGGTCATGGACCACATAAAAAGTTGAAGAGAGTCACACGCAGCCCATAATTGGTAATGACTGGTCTATATAAGTGATCTGCTACAATTTTATATCCTCTTTGTGAATATGCCCATTAACAAAAGTTTATTTTTTTATTTGAATTTTTAGAACATACTCCTAGAATGACTGCCTTGTGATTTAGAGTCACCCTATTTTGATACCCCATAGCTCATCAAACTTTTTGACGATGTACACTATCATATGCATTCTTCACATCAATGTATATTAATTGTGTATTCAGATTGTATGAAATGCCCTTGACAGTAACTTGATTTAAATTTTTGTAAATAGGAAGATAGAGCAGTCGTTATCACCAAGCCATCGAGGAAGAAGAAAAAGTCCTGATTCTGAGATACACCAACAAGCAGTCGCACTGATGAACAGCAATGGTAAATATCATATTCAAATTCAAAAACTAAAACACAAGGTTTTGTAGTTGTTTGTAGTAGCTGTTATGGAGTCATATGGATAAAAATGCATGGTTGCCAGACATTGAACTGGCAAAGCAGCCAGAGATCGAGAATCACTTGCTCTTGGTCACCTTCACAGTATTGCCCAGTTCCAACATTATATCTGTTATATTAATTGATGACTCATTGGGCACTTGGTGAAACATATTAATACAAAGGTTTTGTAAAATATATAAACACTTGGTACGTTTCACAGTTTTTATTTAACTCTGACAGCTGTTTCACCTTATTAAGCTATTGCCAAAGAGATTAGCGAACAACTAAACTAAACAAAGGTGGTGAACATATGTTTAGTGTGTGTATCCAAACATGTGTGGGGTGTGATGATGAAGGGGGGGGTTAAAGAAGCTAAGGAAATGTCAAGTGTCTGTAAAAACTAAGTATAATCTGAATGCAACATATAAAAATTAACTAAACTAAATAACAACTTTTAATGAAGGGGCTACATAGAATTCAGACCCTAACATCCTTTGTTTAGTTTAGTTGTTCACTAATCTCTTTGACGATAGCTTAATAAGCCGAAACAGCTGTCAGAGTTAAATAAAAACTGTGAAACTTACTAAGTGTTTATATATTTTTCAAAACCTTTGTATTATATCTGTGGCCCTTCCCTGGACTGAGTTTATCGCCTGACCTAGTATTGCCCTCTTTATTTTCTATCCAAATAGCTTTGCTCCTTTGTGTTTCAGGTCCCCCCCCCATGAAAAAATGAAAAATAAACAACAAAGAAAATTTAAAAAAAATTGCTGGTAAAATGTAAGTTGTATAAGTTGAATTAAATAATTAGGCTAAATGGTTATATGAGTACAAACATTTTTAATTCTAGTAGACTATAGCTGTCCTGCAAGTATGAAATTTCTTCATGTGAGTATTGTTAGTTGTCTGGTGGTTGCGTGATGGTTGAAATTTTTCTAAAACTGTTTGAGGTTATGTCTTCCTCTTAGAGGGCAGGAAAGAATCCCTTTAAATATGTTTAATCAACCTGCAGTTAAGTATCCAGCAGTTTGTGATATGTATAGTGCAGCAACTTATTCCGCAGCAAATTGAAAAATTTCTATATTAAACAGATTTTTCTTTCCTAATCAAATTTTACACAGATATGCCTATTGTTTTACACAGTTTTTCAATTTATATTGAATATTTTTTTAGTATTTTTTAATTGAAAGTCTTCTTTTTATGCACCTCATAAGTAGGCGCTTTGCCTGTTCTGTCTTGACAGAATATCTCTCCATCTCATTCTCGGTTTCTACTGTAAAGAATTCAAGTAATTGAATTCTGGAAGAGTTACCAGCCCTTCACAAAGGATGACATGACAGTACCGTTGTATTACGGGTCAAGTCTAGCCATCATACGTACTGTCCACACATGAGGGGTTGCTCCATCCTCTCATCTCTGACCGTTAGAGTCTTCACCCTCGTTACCCTGGGCACCCTTGTATCCTATGCCATTGCCCAAATGATATAGACCATCCACCTTTAGGGACAATTTTTTTACCCCAAGGGCAAGAGGGTGCCATAACTACCTACAATAACAAGCAAAGGAGAACAGCTTATATCGGCTGCCACATGGTCTCTAGAGGCATGTAAGCCATCCATAGGAATTGTCCATCCCCCACCACGAGGAGGTTGGATATTTCCCTTCATTGAGGAATGAGACCATAAAGTGTTACTCATTCTCTCCAGTACTTTTTTTGAAATGGTATTTAAACTTAATTGAAAGTTTAAATACCATTTCAAAAAAATTAACCATTAGACTCTTAAAACATGTGGCACATTCCATATCTTTGCAAACATAAGACTCAATACTATTTACAAATGCCACAATGTGCAATAGCAGTCAACTGTTTATTTTCATTTACCACAATGCAATTTTGAAATGTTTGTGTTTATAAAACAGCCTACTATGAGGCCCAGTGTTTCCTTGGACACCGATATTTCTTTTCCTGTATCTTTGTAACTTGAGAAAATTCCTTTTTTTATACAAATTTATTACACTCTTAGCACTAAATTAATGCTATAAAAAAGAACAAACAAACCATTATAAATTTAGTAAATAAGATTAGTAGCACATGGTAAACCATAGTATTTCATATTTCCAGAGGTGCTTTCTGCTCTAACTGTTGCACACAGGTATGCCAGAAGTGACTGACAACAGTGCATTTTTGCTGAACCATGCAATTTCATATCATGTATAATAATTTCTTATTGAAATACACACAAAAACAAAACCAATTTTATTTTAATTCTATGTTGCTGCAGATATGTTAGCTAGGTCCGATTCAGGAAGAACAAACACGGACATGTCCGAAACATCTACAACAACAGAAGACTATGCGACGGCAACAGAAAACAATTCTGGAACCGACACAAGTTCGAAACAGTTACCAAGAGCCGATTCCGTTCCACCGATGGGCGCGACTAGTGTAGGTGGTGTCCAAAGCACAACTTCTGCAGCAGGCAGTTCATTTGAAAGTGGGTCATCTTTATACAGTTTAGCAAGAGGAGACACTGAAGAAATTCCACAGGTTTGGAATAACCAATTGTAGATTTTTTTAATAATATATCTGTGTCAGAAGATTGTTTTAGATTGTTTCTCAAAGTCTAAGGCTCATCAACAGAATTAATTACATTAATCTAATTTCATGAATATGAAGCCAAAATTTTATGAAAACATTCAGTGCAAAAAATGGAAGACATGCATACTTACTTTCAAGAAATTATATTTCCATGTAGTGAATAATTGTTATTTCATGAAACCCACCCCACCCATTAGTATAGTTTCATGCATCACCAACTTTGTGATACATATGGTAGCATTTTCTTATTTGGTAGTGTGTGATAGTATGGTTGCATGTTTGTCTGTGCAGTGTCCTTGAAAGTGTAAAGACATTATTGTATACCAAAATAAGACATAATATTCAATTTAAAACTGGTCAACACAGTAGAAAACCATCCCTGTGAAGCAGATTGTTTATCCACAACCAATGTTTTGCAAATATCACTATAGTATTGATGACTCGGAACACTTAAGTTTTTTATAAGTAAAAACGTAAAGTTTTACCTTACAGCCTAAACCGGCTTTCACCTATAGAAGGCTTCATCAGAGGCTGTCGTAGGTAGCGCTGTTCGTCTTGTTGTTGGCGACGGGATAGTTTTTCGAAAGATCGAAGCTGTGAAGCTTGATAACTTAGAATGAAATGATATCATATCAGAATTCTGCTTCCCTGTAGAGTCAAAAGAAGGCTCTCAACGATGCTTCTGAAACCCCCCAAAACTTCACAAATGTCAGAAGACAAAATCAAAGTGATCTATCCTTTGTCCTATCTATCCATAATTCACATCCATGCATTCAGTAAACAACTGCACATTAAGTAGGATAAATGTATACCAAGATTAAATCAATTGATCCTGTATGTGACTGAAAAGAAAGGTTGGAAAATAAAATAACTTTCATTTACATTTCCAGGCTGTATCACCACCACCCATATTGGAAGAGAAGGAACGAAACAGTGACGGTGCGGATGACAGACAAAGCAGGGATGCAGATTCCTTAAGCGGTGAAAGCAGTAGCTCAGGAAGGTAATGCATTTAAGAGTTTTGTGCTTACAGGCTTTGTATTCAGAGTCATACAGACAGAAACAAAATAATTTTGTTAACAATGATGGTAATCAGAACTGTTATTATTAATTATTATTGCCCTTGCTGCTGTTGTCACTAACATCATCATTACTCGATCTTCAAAGCTGATTTGTTGATGTGATCTTATTATTAAGTACATTCTTTCTGATATCCAAAATTGTTAATAATGTAAAAAAAAACATAATATTTTGACTATTAATAATTTGGGGCCACTTTCAGGCACCATTGTCTTTAACAAGGATTAAACCAAAAATGGTTTGTTCCGGTCCCAAGCAGATAGACTAAACCTGGTCATTCCAACACTTCTTTGGGTGTCCCATGCCTCTCTCTCCCTTTGGCTTATAATTCAATAGTTGTTTGGGGATCTGCCACTCACCCAGTCAGTTAAGATGTTGCAAACATTTTAGGTGATATTTGACAACCCTATCAAGTGTACTCGCAACATACAGTTCCTGCCATATGTACGCATTCCTCAGTGGTGCCTGGTGGTTCCAAATTTTGGTGATTGCAGTTGTTGGTTGAGTGGGTGGAGGAGAAGGGGATAAAAGACATTACACTATCATGATCACAGTATACAAAATCATTACTATAATTTTATACCTCAAACAAGCGATAACGTTTACCTTGAACCAACGTAAACACTAAACCTAATACAACTTATAAATCAAGAAGGCTGTGCTGATTTCATTACACAACTAAGGATGCACCACAGCGCTACTAGTGGAGAGTTGCAGAAACTTTGCCACCACCAAGGTAACATAGGGAACATAGAGCAATTATTGTGAAGAGTAGTGCATGTCCTCCCATTTGTTTGTGTAGGAAGCTTTGCCATTTACCATTGAAGTTGCAAGCAGCCTACAATCACCAGCCTGCGCGCCACATTTGAATTGTATGCAAACATTGCCGCATAGAATCGACTACGCTCTCTGTTGAAATTTATGACACTTTTAGCTGCTTAATGTTTTCGTATAGTCAGCTGAGGTGAAAGCAACTCTCTCAGCTCTTTTGGGGAAGAGCACCCCAAAATCAAAGTTCCTGGACCTCCAGGTTGGGGGTTGGATTGGAGAATTCACATATCCCATCCGTCAAACTCTTATGTGCAGAAACCTATGAGTTTCTCAGCTAGTCAGTTATACAAACTTAGAACTGGAGAACAGCTGCACTTGACCGGGACAACTGGTGGAGCCTGTTAAAGGAGGCTTTGACTCAGTAATGGATTGTCACACCGCTAAAGAAAAAAAATAGAAAATGTTTTCGTATATTATTTTATAGTTTAGTTATTCTATACTGGTGATTGCGCAATGCTGCAACCATAACACCAGCCGCCACTGGCATTTCTTCTGTGATCTTGAAGAGCATATTTTGCCACATGCCTGAGAAAACTCATTTCTGCCATGTGAATACAACTGGTCTGAGATTTCATTAAAGTACAGTTCTCAGACCCATAGAGAAATGTAGGGGGGGGGAAGCCATTGTCTTGTACAACTTCAGGTGTGTTTCTTTACACGGTGATTTTAGTGTTCTACTGATAATCTCACACATGTGGTTGAACTTATGCAGTTTATTCACCATGTCACTGTTTCTAATATTAGATGCATTACAGCTCAGATGTTCAAAATTACTGACCTGCTGGTTGTGAGATTGAGAGGCACATTAACAGATCAAAATTGCGGTCATAGCTCCGCACCTCTCCCTCCCAGGAAGTATTGTAGATCTGGGGTTGTTCAAATCTACTAACAGCATGTGAAACCAACAACCCCCACAAAACCTTTCTTCAACACATGAAACACCGGGGGGACAGGACCCCTGTGGGGCTGATTCACATTCCTGTGGTACCATTTTAAGGATATGAGAAACAATATGCACTATCGCCCAAACAGTATTAAAATATATTTAAGAATGATTGCCACGTTAATAATCCATGGCTATCACCAGAAAACAAAGCCAAAAGAAAAAACTTTTTAATATTTTCCCTAATCTGATTATAGTTGATTAACTGGAATAATTAATGTCTGCATTTCTTTGGTATAAATATTTCTAAACATATAAAAGGTCCACATTTAAAATGGTTATTTCTACAATTTAATGTTTTAAATCTTTTAATCATTCACTCCGTATTACCTGTTTTATTTATATTGTTTTTAATGTTTTATTTTATATATTATTTTCCTGTTTGTTGTTATGGTCAGGCTGTTGTTATTATATTTTCAAGTTTCCCAGGTGTGCCCTGTTATGGTCAGGCTGATTCTGAGTCTTAGCCAAGACACTAAGGATACGTTATCAAAAGGTGGAATGATTGGAATGCACAGCATTAACTTGCTTATTTGCTTTCCTGGCCACACAAACTACTGTCAGTTTGTGGTCTCACCAAGCACTCACATCATAGTGATGGAAATTTGGGGGGAAACTCGCTAAATCTAGGAATCTGAAGATAGCATTAGTGACAGAAATGTATATTTAGGATTAGCAATTTTTCTTGGATCGGTTCAGGTATTTTAGGGGGAAATGCGGGGGGGGGAGATTTTTTGATATACCAAACTTAAATGAAATTATGTACAAACGTTATGGCCTCCATTTAATGGTGATTTTGTCATTTAACATTGATTATTGTGATTTTGGAATATGGTTCTGCAGCCTAAAGATTATCACAGAACCGAATATAAACAGATTGAACATAGAAGCAGAGAAGTTAAATAATAACCACGGACGTGAAATCAGTTACAGTGTGGATGGCAGTAGTGGAGGGGAAAAGCAAGCGTCGGACCACAGTGGACAGTGTTCATCTGCTGGCGAGTACGAGTCTCCTGTTGATCACCACGATAAGTCAAGGTACAATCTATTTTTAAACTAAATTTCTAAATTCACATTACGACATTGATCTTTGTTATGTGAAATAATCGACAGAGAGAGAGAGAGAGAGAGAGAGAGAGAGAGAGAGAGAGAGAGAGAGAGAGAGAGAGAGAGAGAGAGAGAGAGAGAGAGAGACGGACAGACAGACAGAAGCAGAGGTAGACAGACAGACAGACAGACAGACAGACAGAGACAGAGTGAGAGGGGGAAGATAGACAGTCAGACAGAGAGGACAAAGAGAGAATGGTGTTGGTCTACCTCATTTTCTATATCGAATTTTCAGTCACATGACAAACAACTTTACTACTGTATGGTTCAGACCATTCTGCTATTGGTATCTAGTATTTTTCTTCTGCATTATTTTCTTCTAATTGTCAATTTTTGACTTTCCAGAACATGGACAGAGGAAGAGAGGAGTAGAGTTAAAAAAGGTTTCAAACTAGAGCTGTCGCCTCGAGAAGAACAACCACTAGTACACAGTACAGGTGAGAGTTCAAAGTACCTCATTACTTGCCCTCTTGCTAGTAGAATTAAAGTTAACAAATAATAAAACATATATAAGAGATAATCTTGTATAAATTTTTTTGGTTTTCATTTATAACAAAACTATTTTTTCAGTTTAATAGACGTGGTTTTATTTCCTTTAAAATCAAATGTTTCTACAGTGTTTACAGTGAGGCATCCTCAGTCGCTAGACTGAGACTCCTGATGTACCTGATGTATCAACTGACGACACATGTGTAGCCATTGAGAATACCTCATCTTACTATAAGCAAAATGTTTGATGTACAGTGAGTGAGTGAGTGAATTATGACATAAACCTACAATATGATTACCAGATTTCTAATCTGAAAAATCATGACACTTCCTTCTCTCCTACATCCCTCCATCCTTTAACTTTCCCCTACCCATCATCCCCACACTTTTTCAACTTCTCCAACACCAACTGTGATAAAAATAATTTCTACTCAAATTTCAAATTAACAGTCAACACTCTTATTAAAGTAATTAATACTGACTGTGAGATAATAGTTTAAAAAGATGGAAAGTAAGACGGCTTTCTTACATGATAATTTAATAAGCCTCTGGTGAGCTCGAAAGCAGCAGCATGCAGAATTGCTAATCAGACATAAATAATATAAAAATGACTTACCGTATCTCACGACTGGGTTGATCCTGACACTCAAGGCAGGATAGACTGGTTGGGAAAAGGATGGGTGAAATGCATGGATTTCTACCTGCCGAGAAGGGCCCGACTCGTGGACGTTGACACTGAGATGGCTGGCGTACGACAGAAGCTAAAAGTTCACTTGCATGTATGAGCTCTACAAAGCCATAGTGCCAACCTCGGAAAATGAAAAGAATGACCGGTTCGATCCGAAATATCGAACACCGGCCCCCGTTGACCGCAATGGGTCAACCACCAACTACACCAAAAGACATGGCCAAAAATGCAGTACAAAAATTTGGCTTTTGGTGAACAGGAGCATTCTCTGAAAATTACCCTCCAACATAGGAGGGGGTCACACGCAAACACAAGAAAATACAAACATACAGAAAACATGCAAAACATGCAATGAATCAGAAAGCCATGGCGAATAACTCCGCCGCGGGCGCATCGCCAGGCGAGCAATCCGAAAGTTTCGGGTAGAGCAGACAAAACCCAATAACATACAATAAACAATGGCCCAGCCAAACACAATGTAAAACTCAGCAAATCAACTTAGTTAGTTCCCTAGTTTTTACATTTTTTTTTTGTTCCCTTTTTTTTCCTTTTTTTTTACTTATTTTTGTTGTTGTTGATTTGTTGAGCATCCATAACTCCCAATGAACTGGCACAACGCCATGCCAGAAACATTCCACAATGTAAAATTCACTGCGGACAACAGCTGGAAGGAATCACCTGGGAAATCCCAGCAAAGTGTCCAGTAAGTCCACAACAATCATTGAAATTAATTCTGCTCACCCGAAAAAAAAAACAAGATAAACCCAATCAAGAAGATATGGGCAACCGGTATAATTTAATAGCCAGTCGTTCAAAAGAACCTGTGGAGGTTTTAACTGAAGCGCGACGAACAACCCCGTCGCTCCCCGGAAACACAGCTGAAACTCGGCCAAGAGGCCACATCAGGGGGGGAGAATTCTGTTCCTCCATAACCACCAGGTCCCCAACCATTAAATTTCTTGACTTAGACGACCACTTCGATCGGGCATGAAGTGCCGTCAAGTATTCCAAACGCCACCTTTTCCAAAAGGCTTGGAGCAAAGCGGCAATTTGTTTGTAATGACGGACGGTCCCTTCATTTAATGAGACTTCAGCTTCCAGGGGCGCGGTAATGGGGCGGCCAACCAAAAAATGACCAGGCGTTAGAGCCTGGTAATCACTAGGATCTGAGGATAGGGCAGTCAAAGGACGGGAATTTAAGATTCCCTCAATGCGAATGCATAACGACAAAAATTCTGCTATGGTCAGCGACCTGGTCCCAATCATTCGTTTCATGTGAAACTTGGCCGACTGGACAGCCCGTTCCCACAAGCCACCCTGATGAGGGGCAGACGGAGGGATAAATTTAAATTCAATGTTATTGTCAACAGCAAAAGCTGTTATCTGAGCTGACTGGTCAGGATTGGAAAGAACATTTTTGAGCTCCCGTTTCAGTTCGGAGCGCGACCCCACAAAATTCCTACCACAATCCGAATACAGTGTTTTCGGAGCCCCACGGCGACTAATAAACCGTCTCAACACATCAATAAACTGGGGCGATGAAAGATCCATAGCCACTTCAAAGTGAACTGCTTTAGTGGCTAAGCAGATGAAAATGCAGAGATACGCTTTGACTATAGGTGCCTTCCGAACAGCGTAGGCCCGTACCAAAAAGGGGCCAGCATAATCCATGCCGGAAGAATAAAATGGAGGTGCCGGATTAACCCTAGGAACTGGCAGATCCCCCATTAACGGGTTGGTGGGGCGAGGACGCGCCCTGAAACAAGGAAGACATTTCCAAATTATAGTTCTTATTGCCTGACGTGCGGACAAAATCCAATAATTTTGGGCAAGCTGAAATTGAACTTGCAAGGGCCCAGCATGACCTAACCACACATGAGTGTGATGAATTTAGCAACCCTACTAGGTGGTGATGCTTGGGCAGTAAAATCGGAAAACGATTTCTAGTAACCGCAGAGTTAGTCAAGCGACCGCGTACTCGAATGATGCCAAAATCATCTATAAACAGGACCAGGCGCTGAATGTGGACCGGGAGCCGCTTACCTAAACGAAGAGCCGCGAGCTCCTGTCCAAACACGCTGCGCTGAATGTAGCGTAAAATATACTTAACAGCCAACTTCTTCCAATCCATGACTGTGGAAGCTCCAATCCGCGAAGGCATAGCCCACCTTAAGATGACTGAGGTAACCCCCACCACTAAGGGCCACGAGGACAAGTGCTCAAACAATTCCACCCGGGGCTCCTGAGTGAGAAACGAAGAGACCTTGGTTTCCAAGGCAACATCTTGCACGTCGTGATTCGGGCGATAATTAATAGGGGGCCAGTGCAGAGCATCAAGCTTTAACCAATCTGGCCCTGACCACCACAATGTCGACGACCGGAGGCTGGAGAGTGACGTACCTCTAGAGGCTAAATCAGCGGGGTTAGAAACACCATGAACATGACGCCAAGATTTAGTATCGGTCCACTCGGTAATGGCAGCCACCCGATTAGCACTAAATGTCTTCAATTTAAAAGTAGGCATATTCAGCCAATCCAAGACAATCGTCGAGTCCGTCCATAAGAAAACTTGACTCAATTGAATACATGATGAGAATAAGCCAACATAATGACGAACAAGTTTGGCTAAAAGATAAGCTCCCAACAACTCCAAACGTGGGATTGATAAAGTTTTAAGAGGTGCCACTTTAGTTTTAGACGACACCAACGAAACCACCGGAGGACCAGAGTCAGTATAAATGGACAGATAGAGGACGGCCGCGTAACCCAACTGGGAAGCATCACAGAAACCATGCAATATTACCCTTTCAATATGCCCACCTTTAGGGAAGAATGGCCGGGAAATAGTAATTACCGGAAGATGATTCAAAGAGGACAGGAATTGACTCCAATAGTCGTTTAAGTCATCACTTAGAGGAGCATCCCAGTCCAAGCCCTCAGCCCAGAGTTTTTGGAAAAAAGCCTTGGCCCTGAAAATCACTGGCGAAAGCCAACCACATGGGTCAAATAATTGTGCCATCTGAGATAACACGACACGTTTGGTAAATTGAACCTGAGCATTGCTGCAACAGGCCAAAGGAGGAAATGAGAAGCAATCGGTAAAATGGTCCCAACTTAAACCCAGAATATCCTTATCCTTAGCAACAACGGAATCGCTTGGAGCGGCTGATTCAGGTAGGCAGTCGGGTTGATTAGTGCACCATTTTTTTCAAATTGAACCCTCCTGAAGACAACAACAGAATTAACTCCCGTTGTAATTTGCAAAGCTCTGATTTTGAATCAGCGCCAGCAGCAATATCATCCACAAAAATATTACGGCTAAGTACCGCCGCTCCCGCAGGAAAATTAACTGCCTCATCCTGAGCCAGCCGCTGCAAGGTTCGCAACGCCTGAAAAGGGGTGCAAGACAGCCCGTAAGTAACGGTACGCAAAGCGAAAACCCTTAGTGGGGCGGTAACCTCCTCACGCCATAAAATACGCAGGTACGCCGAGTCATCAGGATGCATAGCAATTTGGCGGTACAGCTGTTCGATGTCGCACGTAAAAACATGGCTAAACCGCCGAAACAAAGTCAAAACGTCGGACAGTAAGGTCTGCAACTTAGGGCCGACACATAACACATCATTTAAGGAAATCCCAGAGGACGTCTTCATACTGGCGTCAAACACCACCCTGATTTTTGAAGTATCACCTCTAACTTTAAAGATACCATGATGAGGGATGAAATATTTTGGAAAATTGGGGTCAGACACCAATGACATATGCCCCTGAGCGACATAATCCGTTATAAATTGTACATATTGGCTCTTAAACTGACTGTTCGCAGCAAATTTCCTTTCTAACGCAAAAAACCGAGACATGGCTCCCTTAAGGGAATTTCCCAAAATGTGAGAAGAGTTTTTGAAGAACGGCAAGCGCACCTGGTAACGACCCGACGGCAACCGACTTGTTGACTCCATGTAAAACCTTTCAGCAAAGTGATCCTCTTCAGATAATTGGTGGGGTACAGCTGGAGGCTCTTCGACCTCTCAAAAACGATGAACTTGCTCAATTAGGTTGGTTGTCTCCGTAGATAACGTTGTGACGGAAGGATAAAAGTGGTGGAAATGACAGTGAAGCTGATGTGCAGATACTAGATCCAAAGGAAGGCCAGTGAGACCGCTAGCACAAGTCAATGCACAATTAAGTGAAATGGGGGCTCTACCCATAATCACAAACCCAAAACGTGTCCTAACTGCAACAGGCAAACCTGCACCCAAAGGAATAGTCTCTCCCATGAGAATAGCCGCTACAATATCAGCTCCAAACAATGCATCAATTGGGGCTGCTACATCGAAGGTAGGGTCAGCTAACAAAAGATCTTTTGTAGCCTGCTTAACTTCAGGCAACACCTGGAACCTAGGTGAGTCCGACGAGATCTTAGAAAGAATTATAAAGGCATGGTTAGATGCCACAACCTCGCGTTTTAAAGTTTCCAAGGACAGATGGCACACCTTTTTTGCTTTGGTGGCAATATCACCTACCCCATTGACACTTACCGAAGCGTCAAAACAAGCACATTTTAAGCGAGATGCACATGCTTCAGTGATGAAAGAAGCACGGGACGCGCTATCCAGGATGGCCCTAACTACAATATAACCACCATGCGGAGACGACAAGACTGCTAGACAGGTGGCTAACAGAACCCCTGCAGGATGGGGCAGAGACACGGTCAGAGTAGTGCTAGACAGATCAACAAGCGATGACTCCGCTGCCTTAAGTTCAGCTGTGTCAGAAATCTGTGAACGAGACGGAGACGGACGGGCACTTTTGAAATGAAGTAAAGTGTGGTGGTACTTAGAGCCACACGTTTTGCACCTATTTTTACACCAGCCCGAATGTTTATGTTGGAGGCACGAAAGACAACATTTTTTATTTTGAAGACTCTGAAATCGAGCCCTAGGGTCCTTACTCAGCCACGCCGGACACTTGAGAAGCAAATGGGTCCAGGAATCGCAATGAAGGCAACGTGAACCAGATGCATCCCGTTGCGTAACCTCCGCAGATAACGTAGACACAGCAAGAGGAGTAGCCTTAGAAAAAGAAACCTTCTGGGTTTTCTGGCGGCTAGTGCTGGGAAGAGCAGGTAAAGCCGATTCCAACGATGCCTGTTCTTTCTGTTCCACCATAGCAGTTAAAAATGTCATAATTTCTGTTAGGGCAGGGAGATTCTCTTTGTCCGTAACAGACGCCTCAAAACGTTCACGCAATGATAGATCCAGCCTAGACAATACAAAAGACGCATATATTGCTTGATATATATCAGCAATGTTTAGAGCTGACAATGCTGAAAAGTTAGCATTGAAGCTGTCCACCAACTTTCTAATAGACGCAGCTGATCGCATAGAAGCGGCTGGTAACTGAAGCAGATTGGTACAATAAACCCGAGCGGCCAAACGAGGATTGTGATAACGACTTTTAAGAGTTGACAGTGCAAGTGAATAACTATCATCAACTATGGGAAGCGCGGCAACCTTCTCATAAGCCTCACCCTTAAGATGAGTCAGTAAATATAACAATTTCTGCTTTGGAGTGAGGGCAGGACTTTCGTCTACCAATGTGGTGAACTTTGACCAAAACTCGGACCAACATTTGGCCTGGCCATCAAAACAAGGTAACGAAAGCTTCGGCAACTCATGAACAAGCACACCTGAGTGCCCGCCACTTGCCGATGAAAATCGACCGGAACCAACCGGTATCTCTGGTTTTGTTAGTTTGGACGCTAAAATGCTACCCCGGACACAAATATCCTTAATTTGAGCTACCACCGCAAAAATGTGGTCCTCGTCCAATCCCTGGGGCAATGACTCGGCCGATAGGTAAGGATCGACCTTACCTAGAAGGTCCTGATATTCTTCGGACAACCTGGAGGCCAAAATACCGGCTTCATGTTGATCCACGGCTCTCAATTGCGGCAACCCTTCCAACTTATTTATCAAATGCTGCAACGCAAGTATTCCCACCTAAGTGGTCCGGTCAAAAGCTCCCAACGACAATTTAGCAGGCATATTGAATTAAAAAATATCGTGCAACCGACAACCACCCTTAATAAGAGAATTAGAAACTGAACAATAATCACGACTCGACTTGGCCTAACAGTGCTCGAGATAACTAGGCGTCTGACACAACTACTTTTCATAAACAATACCGAGCAAGATAAATACAAAAGTAAATTAGTGGACGGCAAAATACAACTTACACAATCCAACAGGCAAATAATGCCAAACACAATAAATTAAACACGCAACAAATTGATTTACACAGCGCAAAAGCACGACAACAAAACACGAGTTACACAAGATTACAGCACATACGGTGCCAAATAATGGTACACAAAAGTGCACCCAAAAACAAACATGTATAATACCAAATAGAATAAATACACACAAAACACAGCAAAGTACAATGTACAACAATTCACCAGTTACCGAACCAAACACAAATAACTGGGACACCTTAAATGCCAAAATTGATGGTCAACGTGTCGTGTATGGACAGGATATCGCATATGCAAAATATAAATCGCACCTAAAGGTAATAGTCATGCCAAAAAATTAAATTAAATACAAAGGCAGGCTAATCCGAAATCCGGATAACCTAAAACCGTTCCCTTTACGCCTGACAGTCACAAACACGTAGCGCACAATTTCACGTGGGACGCAAACCGTAACAGGATGGAAACAAACTTTACCAGACTTGACCCAGTAATTAAACGACTACCCCAAAAAACAAGGTGCAAAATTTTGACACAAAATCTGCCCACCTGGCGATGCACACACAACGACACTGCTGACCACAAGCTACAGCCATAAACGCAAACTCGTAGTTCACATGCCTACGTATTATACCAACGTGCTTCCGTGCGATAGCATGCAAATGACAAACATTCATGAAATTTAAAAATTAACCGCATGCAAAACACCCACGAGCAGGCACAAAAAACGAAACGGCACGGCGGTAATTAAAATAAAAATCACGCAGCCAAAACTGACTTACAACCCAATTACTGAAACTCAACCCACCAGCAGCAACATGCACAAAATTACGAAGCACGTGCTCCCAGTCGTGACGGCAAAATATTTAATTGAAAAGCTAGCAACCTCATGAACCCTCTGGTAGTAAATAGATGTGAGATAATAGTTTAAAAAGATAGAAAGTAAGACGGCTTTCTTACATGATAATTTAATAAGCCTCTGGTGAGCTCGAAAGCAGCAGCATGCAGAATTGCTAATCAGACATAAATAATATAAAAATGACTTACCGTATCTCACGACTGGGTTGATCCTGACACTCAAGGCAGGATAGACTGGTTGGGAAAAGGATGGGTGAAATGCATGGATTTCTACCTGCCGAGAAGGGCCCGACTCGTGGACGTTGACACTGAGATGGCTGGCGTACGACAGAAGCTAAAAGTTCACGTGCATGTATGAGCTCTACAAAGCCATAGTGCCAACCTCGGAAAATGAAAACAATGACCGGTTCGATCCGAAATATCGAACACTGACTGAGAAATACTTAATACTACTTAAACTGAGAATTACATAATTAATACTTAAAAAGAAATTAACATTATTTGTAATAAAAATAAAACAATATGACTTTTGTAAATTGATGAAACAACATTAAGAAGCTCGAAACTTACATTTACGCTACATACCCACCAAGATTATGTTTATGAACATCCTACATCGACTAGCTATTGAAACCAACAATGTAAACATTGATGGTGTGAAAATGTGAGACTCAGTATCTGTTGTAACTAGTACCTACAGAGCATAGGACTGATTGCAGGTTGATATAATTGAATGTTAAACATTCCAATTGTTTTGTGTAGATTTTAAAATTTGGGGAGAGAAGTTTAATGCTTCTTTAAAAAACAGGATATTTCCATCCCTTTAATGCTTTCGTGGCATAATGAAAAAATCTGTATGACTTCCATATTGTAAGATTTATGGTTAAAAAATTTACTTGAATTCGGTTCGGTAATTTCTAAAAAAATATCGCCCACCCTCAAACTAATTTCACAATTTATAGATATTTTTGTTATTATGGGGTAGCCGTTTAATATAATGTTATTTTCAGTCACTTTATCCATAAAAATTAGGTAGGCTTACTTTATTCTTATAAAGAAACCGAACTACGCAGATAATCATCCCTCCTCCGAACGCCTTGAAGTCACTCATGAACCCTGAGCATCATGCAGAGGGTTCATTCCCTAAAGACGAAAAGTCTGCCTATGAACCGTTCCTCTGTAAACACGTGCAGTTACACTGCCCAGCGATCCACAGGAAGCAAATAGCTATCCACGCTGGACACTTTTTCAGCTTGCACGCATTGTGTTGGTGTGGGTTTCAGCACTTTCCATTTAAAAAGCGTGCAAATGTAAGAAAATAAACATGAGTGAAGCCAGAAATAACGTGAATTGTGTGTGTGTGTGTGTGTGTGTGTGTGTGTGTGTGTGTGTGTGTGTGTGTGTGTGTGTGTGTGTGTGTGTGTGTGTGTGTGTGTGTGTGTGTGTGTGTGTGTGTGTGTGTGTGTGTGTGTGTGTGTGTGTGTGTGTGTGTGTGTGTGTGTGTTCCCTGCCTTTTTATTACGGTAATCATAATAATAAAATGGAAAAGTAAACATTACATAATTGAGATATGCTTGCCTGCCACAAACAATATATTTTCTCTCATACATGATTTAAATTAAAATGAAAAAATATAGAATTTTGTTAAAGTTAAATGAAATGTTTCCATAAAAACTACTTCTTTGTTGTCAATAATGTAGTACACATAAAACTTATAAAAATTTACCTCCTCCATCATCAACTACCATTTTAATTTATAAAAATAAATTACCCCCTCCCCCTTCAACTACCCTTTTCATTTATAGATATTTCATCTACTTTTCTACAGTGGATTATTATGACCTTCTTTTCAGGATACTTTATTTATCAAAATTAAGCACTTTACTCTTGTTAAAACGTAAAATGTTGCAGGTAAATTTCCCTTTCCCTTAACCGACCTTCACTAAAAACAATAGGCCTTGAGTCCTCTACAATTCATAGCTGCATACAAAAAATTATTTGATTCTGTTTGAATTTGCAGCTGTTATCGTTTGCCATAGAAAAAATTCTACACACAGACACTTTCCGAAAAATGACTTCTTTTCATGTTTTGATGGTAGTACAATCAGAATCTGTCGTTATCTCGAACACGATTTTTTTCGGCATGACCATACTTCCATTTCCTTATGGAACATGGAAGTAAAAATGAGGCAAAGAGCAATAAAAAAAGGGACAGTCCCTTTAAAAACAGGGCATGTGGTCACCCTAACCTACAGTATAATTATAATAATTTTTGTTCATTAATCAAGGAACACAGTTTTTACTACTCTTTATACAGAAATCACACTCAAAAACATCTTCCACCACCCACTCAGGCGTTCACTTGCTTCCACCCTTTATCGTAATGAAAGAGTGTAGGGTTGAGTGTTTTATTGCATTCTGTTCATTACTGTACAGTACGTACATGCTGTACAAAATAGATACCACATCTTAAATATTAATTGATGTGTTGGAATATTAACAACATTATAGAGAAACCACTGCAACTTTATTACAGGAACAGATATAAACAGACATACAATGAAATACCAGAATGATAACCTGTTAAGCAGGGCAACATGAAGTGAACACTTTCAGTAAAATAGTAAAACAATAATTTTTTAATAGAATCATAAATAATTATTTTTAAAATATTAATTGATTGTTAAAAATTTAAATACAGGTACAACACCACAGCAACAGCGAATGGTGTTTCCTCGCAAGTCTCCGCCTAGTAAAGAAGTCGATAGCATTGAAACACCAAGACGGATTAAACCCAGAAGTAGAAGTCCAGTACAGCCTACAGGAAAACGAACTCCAGTCCAGGTAAGCTGTGAAACTGCTATTACATGTATGTGAAGTGTAAATAAAAAAGAGAAAATGTTAAGATTTGTGAGAGATCTAAAATCAAAATTAAAGAGAAAATGTAAACAAAAATAACGCCAATGAAAATGTATTACTCAACATCTCATTGCACAAAATATCAGTGCCATGTCAAATACGTAAGGTTCTCTGCAGTTTTGTTGATGCACCATGGTACATAAGAAATGATGACATCCATCGGGACCTGAAAATGTCTACGGTTGTTGACGAGCTTAAACGGGTTGCGGATAAATATAAAAGTAGACTTCATGAACACATAAACATTGAAGTGCTTCAACTGCTTGATAATGCTGGACTTGTTCAGCGATTGCAGAGACAGAAACAATTTGAACTAGTGAACTAAATATGTATAGAAATTCTCAGTACATGAGCAAAGTGTAACTGTACTGAGGAATCTTCAGTGGGAGCTTATCCTACACACTGTTAATTTATGTATTAAAATAAAATTGCTAGATAGTTTGTAACTAGTTGCAATGAAGTTAAATTTTAAAAGATTTCAAATAAGTAAACAGTTATGTCAAGGACACTATATAGCACCAACCCTCTTTGAATTATATTCAAATGGCGCACTCAATACGTTGACATGAAAATATCATAACATGGGGATATGAATTAATGGCAATAGATACATGCTTCCAGTGGCGTAGTTAGGCTTTTTGGTGCCCGGGGTAAGAAGATCGTCGGCCGCCTCGTCTTCACAATTAAAAGGGGGCAAAAGAGCAAAAATGAAAGCCCATCCAGTGAACAAAGTACTTAATAAGTGCAAATGTATAGAATTTTATATGAAAGCGCATCCAGAAACGTCTTAAGAATATATGTTAAGTCAAAATTAAGAAATTACATATTATAAGTTTAATATTACCGGTATTCAGTTTGTATACATTTATTAGTAACAAATGTAGACTATAAAAAATGTAGGAATAAAACAAATTTATAACATAAAAATGTTTTCTAATTAATATGCACATTCCTTGTAGGTCTAAAGCGCATCGTCAAAACAATATCCTAAAGCAACATAAAGTTAAACAAAGAACTACATTAAAAGTAATAAAATAAATCACTTACCATTACAGGTTAATGGTTCAGTCTTCTATTAATAAACACTTAATATTTACTTTTAATACATAATAAATATTTAAAACGAGACGTTCTAAAATGTAACTTTCCTGGTCTTAATTGCTGCAAAGTCGGTTATTAAATCCCTGTAATCTAAAGACGAAGCAATGTCGTTTTCAATTGAAAGCATCGCTAGATTTGATACCCTGTCCTGAGATATTGATCGTAGGTACGATTTAATCAATTTAAGTTTACTAAACGATCTTTCACAAGAAGACACAGACACTGGTAAAGTAAGAACTATTTTTAAAGCTGTTACTAGTGTTTTGTAGGCTTCTAATCCCATTGAAGAAATGTATTGTAGCAAGTGTAAAGTCCATTTGTTCTCCATTAACTTTTGTCGTTTTTAATAAAAGTACGACGTGTTTCAAGTCACTGAACAATTCTTCACTGTTTAGGTCATGTGGATACAGTTTTGGAAGCACTGTGCACTTAATATTGATTTGGGAAAGCTGTTCCTTAAAATGTATATCCCCATCATTTACATACGCCTCAAATTTACAGAGGAACCCAAAGCGTTTTTTAAATCTTTTATGTTAGAGAAACGGCTTGAAATTTCAACTGTCAGTTTGTCCAAAATTTCTATTAGAGAATGTCGCATTTCTTGCTGAACGGTTACTGCAGAATCGTCTGCATACTCCCCTGGCATCGTGCGCTTCTTTCTTATCCTTTTGTGATACTGACAGTTATTACATACCTGCTCTGCCTTAAAAATGACATTGTCACACAGCTCATTCCTCCAAACTTTTAATTTGTCCGTTAGCATCTCCAAAAGTGTCAATGCTTGAATAAAGCTTATTCCTTTGTTCTGCAAGATTTTCTGGATTTTGTCCATAGAAGAAAGAATATCTGTCCAGAAAAAGAGAAAGGTCACAAAATTAATGGTTTCTATCGCATTAATTATTAGTGCTGCATCTTCCCTCGTATCGATTGTTTCAGTTGGTGTATCCCTCAGTTTCTCTAGATCACTTCATCCAGCTGAGTGGATATTGCTTTCACCGCATCTGCTTTTGAGCTCCATCTGTTATCACAATGTCATTTTAGTGTAATATTTATGAAGTCTTTAAGAACACTCCATCTATGAGTGGAACAGGAAAAGAAGGTGAATAGACGTTCTACTGTCCCAAAAAATGTCACTGCCTGAACATTAACATGAGCTGCATGAACTCCAACCAAGTTAAGTGAATGGTTGTCACAGGGAACAAACACAGCTAGTGGATTAAAATCTAACATTCTCTTCTGAACTCCTGAATGGATACCAGCCATTGTTGCTTGATTGTCGTACGAGACTGACCTCTGCAATTGCTAAGATTCAATCCATCTCACTCAAGTTTACTTGTAATAGCTTCTGTGATCCCTCCGCTGTTTTTACTTCTAAAGGAATAAAATCTATAAAGGCTTCCTTGATATCAACATAATTGCGTTTAATTTAAACAAATCTTATAATCTGAGACATTTGTTCTACATGTGCAGCATCTGATGTTGTGTCAAATATAATACTAAAGTACTTCGGCTTCTTACATGCAGAAATAATATATTTGCGCACTCTTTCTCCTAACAGGCTTATTATTTCATTTTGAATAGTTGGTGAAAGATACGATATACACCCAGATTTACGAGAGACTGAATCCAAATGAGATCTCATGACAGGGTCAAATTTAGCCAAGTATTTTAACAAAGCCAGAAAGTTTCCAGGTTTGGATCATTAGTAATTGACTCTCGATGTCCTCTCAGTGCCAGATTTTGTTGTGCAAGAGTTTGTACAACAAAACAATGACAATGACCTGCTCGAGGATTTCTTTCCATGTCTAAGCTGCTTTACTCATTTGTTCCTGAAGTAGATCATCAATAAGTCCCCCTCTGTTTAAAGAACATTCCAATTCCTTCCATTCCAAAAACGCAGACCGATGAGCAGGACTATTTTCATGATCCTGTATACGATGAGGATTTAACTTTTGCCACGACAAAAACTCATTTTCACGATTGAACTGGCTTCTTTGATAGTTTTTTTGTGGAAATAAAGTGCAACAAAAAAAAAATAGATTTTTTAGTTGGTGAAAACACATCCAAGTGCGATTTATCTTTTCGCCATTTTACAAGGTTTTATCAAACCAGTACTTGTTTAAGGATTGTCCGTCTTCATCTTCAGGAAAATGGCTGTCCTTGTTCTTCAACTGACATGTTCCTCTAATCACCATTATATCTCGGAAGGATTGAGATATCTTGCTTGGCCAAGCTCCCATATCTTGTAGAGCAGCACCGAGAACACGATCTACATTGTTGCTAGTAATGTTCTGTCCTTCATCGCCTGTAATTTCAAGTCTGCATGATGCAACATCAACAATGGTACTAGAACCAACTGAATCTTGTAACTGTACTCTGACACTTTCACATTTTGAAGTATTCACGTCGTTAACTTTACTGTATTTATCAACAGCCTCGTCGCTAACAACATCCATTTTATGATCGCAAGTTGATTCCCTGTTAATTGTAATATTTTGAAACTCATGGTTCGATGTTCCTTGAATAAAAGACTTCATAAACTCTTTGGAAATTGTTGTATCTCTTAATCTTTATCCCCTCCTCTTCCAAAACTGGGCGCCGCTGAGTTTACTTCGTTACATATCAGCTTCAAATAAAATTCAAAAAAATTGATTTTCAATTATTGTATTAGTATGATGACATACACATGAAGTATTATAGATATAGCCACAAGACGCACAAACCAGAAACAAACTGTACACTCAAGATACTCATAAACAACTGATAATCAACACGTTAGCTGCATTGAACCGGGAGAACTGCACATACGTAGCCCATGTAACGTTTTTTTATATGTTTACAAATAATACATTCATCTGTATATGAATAACAATGAAGAATATCTACACAAAGCTAATACTGTATGATTATCAGTTATCCTTTGCGGCACAACAACTCACTACAAAGTCGCAAAAATATTGGAAACAGCAAGTGAATACAAAGAGCATGAACACTGATAAAAACCGTACTGATTTAATGTCTACTCATCACTCGCATGCAAGATAAAAAACCTCATTTAAAACAGCATGCACTGTTTAGAAACACAGAGATAAGAGACCGCATAGACTAAACATCGGTCACCAACTTACGCAAGGTATGACAACAGCAAGCTGGCAGGTTACACTTCTTTTATGAAGGGAATAGTCATATCAAAGAAACAAGTTGTTTGTACTTTTATAAACTGAAAACAATTTTTTCAACTCTACGCTCACTTTGCCGCCCTCCTGGCTATGCGCCTGGGGGTGGGGCTGCCCCCTTGGCCCCCCCCCAGCTACGCTTCTGCATGCTTCTAAGCTGGTAAGAATCATTTTACAACTGAGGTCTAATGATTAACAAAAACACAGTGCTTGGAGTCAATAAAAAAAAAACACAAAATGGTATAAATGCCTAAAGTGCTTTTAGGCATAAAAGTAACCGCAAGTGGAGGAAGCAGTGACAAAATAGCATTGAGGTTGGCATAAACAAATGGTCCAGTAGGCATTTTATAAAATAAAAAGAAAACAAAGTGGGTAAAATTCATATCTGTAACTCTAAAGGCAAAAGCATACTAGATGAAGGTTTCAGAAGTGTGGAAAATAAAGAGGAAAAATAAGTGAAAAACAAAATAAAGAGAAATGAACTTCTGGAGAATATGTACGGGGCTGACTAGTCTTGATAGGATAAACAATGTAGAGATAAGAGTTAGAATGGAGTTGAAGCACAACAACTGAAATGAGATGGACATTTGTGACAAATGGCCAGTAACAGATGGCCTAAGAAACTATGGAATTGGGTTCCAGGGTTCCAAATTAAAAGAAGAAATGAGATAGGTGAAGGACTTTGGAATGATGAAGCTGACAATGCGAACTCCTAAGATCAAGCACAGCTTCTCCCACTGCTTACCCTGTCAAAGTGCTAGTCTTCAGGGGGGGCGTATTTATCGAGGGGGTGGACCCCGCCCCACGAGGGTCAATAGGTTCAAGAATTTTGTTACTCTCTTAATTTTTAGGTAGTATTATTATTTTTTCATCTGTGTACATTAAAATAGTAGTCAGTCTTTTATATAAGTACAAATGGGTTTATTACACAGCATTAGGGTGTGCATTTCAAATATGAAATATAGGAAAATCAATTAACTCACAAAGTATCTTTTAAACAATGTTTCAATAACGCGTATGTTTATTGTGTTATTACCGTTTACTTTAATGGAACTGATTTCAGGCACTTTAAAGATAGTAATGTTGATTAGTCTTAACTTGTTTTTTCTTTTGTATGAAGCTGACCTGACCCTGGACACCCCCCCCCCTGCAGGCAAAATTTTAGATACGCCACTGCTACTCTACACTGTTATAATTTAAAACTGAACATTTACACAATTTAAGGCTTCTAGTGAATAAGTAAATTAACATTATTATGAGTTTGCACCAACCAAATATGATGAATTACTTGTTTTTACTAACAAGTAAAAGTTTTATTATTTTGTATTTACTTAGGTATACTAGAAGAATTATATTAATCTGTAATTACTTTTGAAATAGTAGAGATTTACAGTAACCTATACGATATTGTATACAGTAGACAGGTGGTTAAATATCAGAATTTAATTACCACTGTGTGCGTGTCTGTCAACTAAATTGTCAGGGTTGAGTTATAATAACAATTTCTACATTGTCATCTAGATTGTTTATTACTTTTACATATGCCAATATCATACTTATGAATGTATGATCTACAATTATGTGTACTTTATTTTTGTCATCAACACGTTTTATGGTTTATAAGTCTAGGTACTGCAGACTAGAAAAATAAATTAACAAATTAAAAAAGTCGTGAATGCACAGTTTGAAGCTGTATGGTGGGGTGTGAGAGTGAACTGGTCGACTTTGGAGCACCGATTATCTTTAGCTGTGGATTAATAGAAGTTTTAGACAAGTTTAGAGCTGGTAAAGTATGAATAAGTGGAGACTAGGAAGTTAGAGACCACTACACAAAGTCTATACAAGAGAAAGTGAGTGTAATGAGCTCATTATACAAAATCCCATCTCTTAAAGGTTATGATATAATTGAAGTCTGTTAGAAAAGACAGAATATGCATGCAGACAATAATACAACAAGTGAACTTTAATGTGAAATATTAATCAACAATAGGAAGCACATGACAATAAATAGTTTTTATAACTGCTACATATAATATACATATATCCACACATGCACACACACCAATTTGTACATTTTTGTCAAGATAGATACAAGTTTATTTTGAACTTTGATCAATGTTGTTGTAACGTTACAGGCCATAAAAGAAGTTGTTACTCCTGGCATGGTGGGTAGTCCTGACACACACACACACACACACACACACACCAATTTATATATTTTGTCAAAACAGATACAAGTTTATTTTGAACTTTGATCAATGTTGTTGTAACCTTACAGGCCGTAAAAGAAGTTGTTACTCCTGGCATGGTGCGCAGTCCTGCAATGCACGATGGGTTCAGGCCTGAAGAGTGGGCGGCTCCACAGCGACACACACCAGAGGAAAAGGTAAAACATATACACAAGTTTTGGTTTTTAAGCCTATAATTAATTATAAAAGTTTGTTAAGTACTTATAAATAAATGTCTTGGAATCTGTTCCGTGTGGAATGTCCAAGTGTTTCTAGTAACTAATAAACTCTATCACAATGCAGAACACAAGTAATTTTGACAAAAAATTTATTTAATTTTTATCTAATTGCCTGAACTAGATTTTGCTCATTGCAAACTTCATCAGAGACTGCTACGCATACACATGGAAGGCCAAAAAATAGACATACTTGAATTACAGGAAATTTACAAACAGGAAAATGCGTGGAAACAACATCCTAAATGAACAGACAAAATTTAAATTCCACATACTATTTGAACATATTACTAAAAAACACACACACACACACGCAAAACAATGGTCTTTCAAATGGTGTCATCTCCAAAAACAGAATGGTCAGTGCCCCTGGGCTCCTAGTGGCAGCCTTTAATGAAGCTCACATTGACCGAAAGACGGTTCAGGCAATTAGGTAAAACTTTTTTTAATTTTTATCCAGATTACTTATGTTCAGCATCAAAATAGTATTTATTAGTTCTTTATAATTGTTATACAACAGCTGTAAGCATAAGGGAACATTAGGTACCTGGGGTAATTAATGTAAGCATTATATGAAAACCATTTCATATATCTTACACTGAACTGTGCAGTGGTTTCATTGGCTGTGGGCAGGTTGAGGCCACTATAGATAATTTCATTGTTGATAAACCATGGAGCATCAGATATAACACACAGAACGTTGTTCTCAAACATTTCAATAATGTCAATGTTGGGATTGGAAGTACTTCCACAAAGCTATAAACTGTATGTCCACACAGGCTTGAAGACAGTGTTGTGATCCAGCATTGTATTTATACCGGTAGCCTGTTTACACAGTGCGAATAAGATTTGCAGGTTAGTTTGGAAGTCGGATTTATTTGCAACATGTGATTTACGTGATTTAAATTAACTCTGAAATGGATGGATGCAAACGGCTAAGTGGTGCTAAATACTGAAAATTGGCAGACAATAAGAAGAAGAAAGAAAATAAAGTGCTTTTATAAACTCGAAAACTGCATTCTTTTTTCTTGAAAAATGAGTCAGTTCTAGAAAGTAGTGCTAGCCAAGCTGCTCAAAATGAAACAAGTAGTGAGGAGTGTGTAGCACAGAGTTCAAATAACAATAGTGAATTTTGTAATGGCGATTCAAGCATTATAGAGCTAGATGAAAACTTGGGCCAACCTGTTCCAGGAGAAGAGAATGAGAATTTTGAACCAAGCAATGATCTATTTTTTTGGGTTATAAATGAGAGAACTCGTGATTATTTTATAAAAAATGGAGTGACTCAAAATTTAAACTGTGATATTTCTGTATCTAAGAGAGCTTACCTAGACAAGCAAAGATGTTTAACTAAAGCATTATTTGAAAGAAAACTTACTAATGGAGATGTAATAAAATGAGATTATCTTGTGTACTCGTGCAGCCAAGGTTCAGTTTTTTGTGCCCCTTGTAAGCTTTTTAGAGGAAAATCACAATTTGGTAAAAGTGGCTTTAATGACTGGAAGCATGCTAACCAATGAGTGATAGAACATGAGAATTCTCAATCTCACTGTGACTGTGTTTTAATGTTTAAAAGAAGGAGTAATGAACAGCGTAGAATTTATAAACATTTATTGAGTCAGTTAGAAGAGGAAGTTAAATATTGGAGGTGTGTTCTGCAGAGGGTGGTAGCTGTCGTTAAAAAACTTTCTTCTCGTGGACTAGCGTTTCGTGGAGTAAACGAAGTGTTCAGGTCAGTAAAAAATGGGAATTTTATGATGTGTATAGAATTTATTGCAGAATTCGACCCATTCTTAAAAAGCCACATAGATCGCTTTGGGAATCCAGGCTAAGGTAAGACATCTTATTTATCGCATGCTACTTATGAAGAACTAATTAAGATAATGGCTAAAACCGTCATTAATGAAATCACTAAAGAAGTAAAACAATCAAAATATTTTTTAATAATAGTGGATTTTACTCCAGATTAACACACAGTGATCAGCTAACCCTTATTTTAAGGTATGTGAATGATGAAGATGAGGGTGTTCCTAAAGAATGTTTTCTTGAGTTTATGAAAATCAAGGCCGTACAGGTGAAGAGCTTGCCAAAGCTGTGTTTACTTTCCTCGAGAATCATGACTTGGACATAAGGAATCTTCGAGGGCAATCATAAGATAACACATCTAGTATGTCTGGAAATTATTCTGGTTTGCAGACAAGAATTAAAGAAGTTAATTCCCTAGCATTTTACGTACCATGCCCTGCCCACTCTCTGAACCTAGTGAGTTCAAGTGCTGCAAATTGCTGTAGGCTTGCTGTTGACTTTTTTGACCTTCTACAAACATCGTACAACTTTTTCAAAGCTTCAACCTATCGCTGGAACCTTTTAGAATCTTTTTTTACTTCAAGAATCCTCTCTATCAAAACTCTAAGTATTACGACATGGTCTGCCAGAGAAGATGCATGCAAAAGTTTAAATACAGATTTTGAAGTTATTATTAAGGCCTTAAAATTAATTTCAGAAGACTAGACTAAAAAGTCAACTACAAGGCAAGAGGAAAAAGGCATCCTGAGAAAAATTACCACCTTCTGAAACAGTTTTCATGCCTACTGTACGGGGTCTTTGGTAGATTCGGAGATGTAATGGAAAAAATACAGTCTGAAAGAATGAACGCTGGCACAGTTGTTAAGCTGTACAACTCCCTTATTAATTTTGTTGAAGAAATGAAATGTTCATTCGAAGTCTACAAGAAAATTGCGGAAACTAAACTAAAAAGTGTCCAATAATTAACAGAAAAAGAGGAAACTAGATCTAAAAGAGGTGTAAAGCGTACAAGATTTTTTTATGAGTCAGATAGTGAATCAGAAGTAGACCTAGAAAGTCAAACTTCTTCGTGTATTCTGCAGGCCACCTATACTCAGACACTAATGAAACTGCTCACAGAGTTAAAATATCGTGTGTCAGTTTACACTGAGTTTTCTCAGAAATTCACATTTCTATCAGATCTTATGGAAACTAATCTAGAAGATATAATGCAAGCTGCCAACAGATTACAGAAGACATATCCATCAGATATAGAAGAATCTTTTGGAACAGAATGCATTCATTTAAAAAATGTCTTCAGGAAGAAATCATTAGTAGTGATGATAAATCACTATCACTATCACATTTGTACAGACTTCTGATTTCTAAGAATTTACTAGATCTGTATCCTAATGTTGCCATTGATTTGAAAATTTACCTGTCTACCCCTGCTTCAGTCTGTTCAGCTGAAAGAGCTTTTTCTACACTAGCAAGGATTAAAACTCAACTCAAACTCAAAATCGTCTGATCCACTTACCTGTTCATGCAATCGAAAATGACTTAACAACAAAATTAGATTATGAAGATGTGATCAGCAAATTTGCTCATGAAAAGGCCAGACGCAAACCAGTTATTAGTTAGGTGTAGTTAAGACTTGATACACAAATGTATTTACAATAATTTTTGAATTTTAATGTATATAGGCTTTTTTTCACTGTAAAGTAAAATGTATTTCATGCCAAAAATAAAGTTGTTCTCTTAACTGTACATCTTTTTATTATTTTATTAACACTTTTTTTGTAACATAATTGACAATATAAGGTTAAAATTACTTGTATGAAAAAATGATCAGTTGTTATTGGTTGGAGGGGGGCGTCAGATAGCCTTGGGCCCAGGGGCGTAAGTGAGATAAATGCGGCCCTGATCACGTGTCTGTAGAACCCATTAACTAATTTTCTGAGAAAGAGAAACAAGCAAGTTCTATGCTGGTGATCTTGTTTGTCGTCATGAATACTGACTTGAATCGGTTGAGGGTAGTTTTTACTAACACATAGTCAATTACTGACTACTAATGTTTGCCATCACAAAATGACTACTGGTTGCACAATATAGCAGATTTTATATTGCCTTTAAAATGATTCTTAGAATGTTTCAATTCTCCATGTGACTTTCTTTTTTATCTCTCCGAACCCTATTCAATATAAGTTATGTACCAATTACCTGACATCTTCTTCTTCTTCTTCACTTCAAGGATTAGGTTATAAAACCTGTTCTGGCACCCATCTCATCCTCAGACAACCCATGGCTCTTCTACCAATGGTTTTATAGTTCAGTGCCCCTTTTGGCAATCCTCTGTCATCCTTTCCAAATGATCCCACCATTGTCTCCTATAAGCTGAAATAATTTCATTTATGTCCTCTACTTCAAGTTCTACTCTGATATCATCATTCCTTATTCTACCTTGCAAAGTATAGTGTAAAGTACTTTGAACAGACTGCATTTCAGCACTCTGAATCTTGCCACATTCCTTATTTGTCATGACCCTCATTTGGCCTTACTCATATATAACAATGTGGGTATGCAATTGTCTTACAAAATTTATTCCTTGTGCTGGGTCTTGTTTTATTTCTAAGATTTCTATGAATCGTTTCATAAATATACCTAAATTTATTTATCTTCTCTTTTATATTATATTCAGACTCATAGCTTACTGCACACCCAAGATATTTAAAAGCCCTCATATTTAAAAGTCCAAGATATTTTTATCTTAGTCCTCACTGGATATTTACCTTTAAAGGCTATGGTTTTAGTCTTTTTCACTTAAATTTTCAGTGATTACTCTCTTGCTACTTCTTGTAATTGAAACATAGCTCTTTGTAAATCATCCCCTGAGTTCTATATTTTCAAATTTCTCTCTACTCTACCAATATATTTAAAAAAATATTAAATTTTTCAGAGTTTTAAAACTATTTAAAACAATGAACAGTTATTACATAATATTTCTTATATATTTTATTTCTAGCAAATGGTGGTCAGTAATGGAATGGTGGGAGGTGCATCATCAGAAGAGTCAAGTGGAGAATGCCCTTGTGGCAGGCAGAGACGGCCACGTGAGAGCCCTCGCAGAAAGTCGGGAGGCGGAAGGAGCCCTACAACACACACTAGGTATGGTAGATAACTAAAAAATATTTGTGTATTCAAAATAATACTTTTTTGTCTCTCCCGAAATTTTTATTTTCTACTTTAATAGTGAATTGTCCCCCCCCCCAAACTCCACCTCGTCTTTAAAGATATCTGCTACCATTAGGGCAAACTGCTTTCTGTTCTGTGTGTGATATATCAAAGATCCACCATCTCTGTTGTTCAGTTACATGAGGTTCTTTATCCGTGAACATTTCTTGTATCCCTTCAGTGGAGTGGATCGGTAACCAAATGAGAGATGGGGGTTCTGTCAGGGCAGCCTGGGGGAATCCTGGGTCCTGCCTGGCAGGATGGTGCATATCGGCAGCAGGGTGTGCATCTAGTGCGGAGAAGCCTACACTAGGCCAACGGCTACACACATGGGCTAAGTTAGTTAGTATGCTGCGATCGGGCAGAGACAGCTCGTCAACTGAGGTGAAATCAACTCTCTAGGAAAAGAGCAACCTGTAATCAAAGTTCCTGGTCCTCCAGTTTGGGGGTTTTACAGCAGGTCAGTAGCTTGCTTAAGTAGAAATGTATGTACTTACAGAACTCATATGAGCCTCGGAAATCGGATGGGAAATACGGCATCTGTCTACCTGTGGCTGCCTTGGGTTATCATGCTACTGGGAAGAGAGATGTCGGTAGACCAAGGAGGAGATGGGTTCCAGAACAGGTTTAAGGCTTAGTCCTTGGAGTAGCGATGACGATGACGACGACGACGACAATGATGATGATGATGATGATGGTGGTGGTGGTGGTTTTGGTGGTGGTGACCACATTTCTTGTGGTTCCTGTTCTATGAGCACACCTTAACCAGATTATTCTAAAAAAAAATTTGACCCACCATTTGATATCTTAACATCCTATCATTGCATCATGCTTTCTAATTTTACTTGTTCTCCGTATATCCCCCTGTTTTTTAATCAATGTATTTTTTTGTACAATGTACTGTTTATAATATCTCTAGTAAAGTAGAGTGGTTTTAAAGGGGCAGAAGAAGAAGTAACAGTGGTGACGAGAGAAGACGGTGTTCATTAGTCGCCAAGTCACCCAGCCCTGTTGCTCATGGAGAGGAAATACATTCATCCAGGACAAACAACTCAAGACTATGCCCGCATGAGAATGCTCGTTCGCCTGGTGAAAGTCCTAACCGTAGAAACAAATCAAAGGTAAGATAACGTCACTGTGGCTCAAGACTGTATTCTTTTAATTGTTTACCTGCATTGTCATTACCATTAAACAGTATCTCCAGTGGCGTGGTGTGGATACATAACAGCTGTTGCCGGTTGTGATAGGCCTAAAAATTAATTCCAATTTTTCCTAGTACCAAGAGTTCTTTTTAGGGCCAAAATATTCTTTCTGGAGCTAAAGTATCTTTTTAGATTTTCTATCTTTCCCTGGCAGAAGAAGAGTGTTCCAATTCAATTGGATCTTACTCCATTATACTTACACAGAATAAATAAGGACACAAATAATCAAATTAATAATAGTAAACAGAGAAACACATAACTAAATGAACAAAATACAAATAAGTTGGTAGTAACTGCTGCACGTTGGTTCCGAAACGATCATAGCTGCTAACTGAGAATTTTACTGGTTTATACAGCAGCAACACATAGGGTGGGTGAATGTGCCCCCCTCCTGTTTGTACAGTGACAACTACTACAAGATCAATAACCACACGCAGTAAAACATTGCCGATGTCTGAGCCGGCAACACAAGACAGTGCAAGTGCACATCAGTTCAAAAGCAATGCTATGCTTTTCTTCAAGTTCCCCTTACTAAAATTGTTTGAATTTCAAATTATTCAATAACTAAGCTACTCTATGATATAACTAACATTATTTTCTTTCTTTTCCAGGACTGTTACCACCAGCTACTGAGTATCTCATTACTTTATTCATAATAAATAAATTAACACTTTCAACCCTGCCCATTTCAGCATAGGCATATTCCAGCAGCCTGGCAGTTTTCCATATGTTTCCCAATTTTTTTAATAGTAAGATTTGTTAAAAACAACATAAATTACATGTAAAATTTAAATTTTGACCTTCTATTTCCATTAAGTGATACACTATTTATGTTATCAGTAGGTGAAATTAATTTTTAGTATCTAGACCAGAAGCATATTTTTCAAAAATGAAAAAAGGTTTACAAGGTATTTTGCCATTAAAAACTGGGGTTTTATTTGTAACTACTGTACAAAAATTACTTTTCTTACAATATTAAGGCACAGAATATAGTAAAATCAATATTGTTTATTTGCAATAATCTGCTTTAGTCAGGGTAACACAAACCGACATTGCAAGTCTCACAATAGTCAGAAAATCACAGAGCAGAAAACCGATTTGTGCTGCTATCTGTGTATTCAGTTGGCAACTACAAAGTCCAGTCTGCAAGCACAAACAACTGAAGCCCGTAAATGTTTCGTACAAATGCTGTTAAATGCGTTGTGACGTGACAAACGTAAAATTTACAGGCATCGGGCTTTTGAGTAAAATCATGTGCTCGTAAATTTTATGGGCATTAGGTCGAAATTGTTAATAATTAAAACATTTCTTGTATTGTTACTATATACAGTTATAAATTTGTTCACAATAAGTGAATATTTAATAATTAAACACTACCTTATTACACGTCTTGCGACTTCTCCTTATTTTGTCCTGACGCGTTTCAAAACCTAAGGTTTCATCTTCAGAGGATAATCACTCTTCCGTCGTCAAACGTTAAAAATTAATGACACAATGACACACATACACATAATTTACACTACAAACTTGGGCCTTTTCACATTGCACAGTGTGCACTCTATGGAGGTCCAGTTCATACTGTCAAACTTATCAGAACTCAGGTCCAAGGTGTATATTTATTAATGTTATCTAGTATTGTCTTGTGTCTCGAACTTAAGAGCTGTATCAAATAAATAATGTGATTTGAAAGATAACTGATCATTTAGAACATTTCCAGGATTGGTTTTAAATGCCTTGTAAATCCTTGTATTCCTCAAGTGTGTCCATACAATGTCCCTTGGCACAATAATGTAAGGGCTTCAAATTAGTGTCAAAATCTGTATACCCATGGTTGGACTCCATGAGGTGACGAGCATAGTTGGATTTAATACGTTCTAACTTTGTAATTTTGCTCTTAGGCAAATGTTCCTTAAACCGCTCTCGAAACCATCTGCCAGTTTGGCCTATATATATATATATATATATATATATATATGTTGTTGCAGTCATTACATGATAGCTTGTATACACTTGTTTGTTTCTCTATAGGTATTTTGTCTATTGATTTAAGCATTTTTTGTAAGTTATTATTGGTACGGAAAATCACTTGGAAGTCAAATTTGTTTAAATTGTTTTTTAAAATAAGCGGCACTATATTTGTATACTCTGCTGATATGTATTTCACATTATTAGTGTTTCTATTAATTTTAAGTTTATTTTTATTATTATGTTTGTTTTTTAAATGTTTCTTCAATAGTGTATCTATTAATGTGCTACTGAATCCGTTTCTTGTGGCTACGTACTTTATGGTATTTAATTCATCTTTAAAATCATCCGTTTCCAGTGGTATATTGATTAATCTATGTATAAAGCTATGGAAAGCAGCTAATTTTTGTGAATATGGGTGGTGTTTATATTGATTATCCTCTGAAGATGAAACCTTAGCTTTTGAAACGCATCAGGACAAAATAAGCAGAAGTCGCAAGACGTTTAATAAGGTAATTATTAACATTTACGTGACTTGGATACAAAAAAACATTTTTATAAGTGAATATTTCATCAAGACTATATGATAATTTTTATATTACAATCTTTTCATTTTGTTTCTTAATGGATCAGAGGTGTAGCCGGGGGGGGGGTTAGTGGGAAGTTATAATCCATATTGTGTTAATTACAAATGGGGTTTTACAAGAAAAAAATGTGCTGACATTCAGTACCAGCTCACTCGCAGCTGTCATATAACATAACGTATGCTACAAATCCTTTACTATTCCTTCAATCCTTGACATTATACCATCGATGCACTTAACTTTTTCCTAAACCCTCCACAGCAATATCTTGGTCCATAATCCCCCATCCCCATCCCACCGTGGAGAAATCCTGCTACACTAGTGTTATGAATATGGAGAACATCTGGTTTATATGACTAAAAGACTTTAAACGTTCTACCAAATTCGTATCTGCTTTGACAGTTTTTATATTTATATTGATACTGACCAAGGATAGTGGTATGTACCATTGAATCAATTGTTCTATTATGCAAATAATTTAGTGGTGGACAGCAATTTTTAACTTTCAGTTATAAGACGGAAAAATACTACTACATAGGCTATGTGTGTCAACAGTAGACTTCATTAAAAACTTGGTACAATTAATTCCAGTGATATAATGACTACTTCCATTAGAAACATTTTGTAGACTTAAAAACCACTAATAATAAAACAAATTGTTAAAAAAAAACAAGAACACAGATTTATATGAAGTGTAAGTAGTATATTGGTAGTGTTTGATTTCAGGGTGTGACAAGTCCAGAGACTGCAAGACTGAAAGCACTGAGCGCGGAAAGCCTGCGTTCCGTCAGCCCCGGCAGTGATTCTGTGTTCTACAGTGAGCACAGCAGTAACACTGCGACACTCACTGAACAGCACTCGGGCTCACTGTGCCACCACTGCGGACGCCACGTCGACACTTCCTCCCCAGTAAGCGCTCAGTGATGCCTTTGTATGTATGTGTGTGTGCATGCACATGACGCGCAAGTGCACATGCGAGCACTTGTATGTTCTGTGGAGGCAAAACAATTGATTTATCCACTGCAGGGAAGCCCATATTTCCCTCACAGTCTGACTCTCATCTTTCATTATTTCCCTACAAAACTGCCATTAAGCACTACTTCGTGGGGAGCAGTATCAGCCAAAGCTGTTCATGAAAAGGACTAGACCTGTACATATGCCACTATGATATTAGAGGTTCATTGTGTAATTTTCAATACAACAAGGTTTTATCAACATAGCAAATACATTTACTGCATCCCAACCTCCCATGGACATAAGCATGAAGCTTTCAAGAGTCAACTGAATCAGAGGTTTCCCGAACAACTCTTTGAGTTTTCTACACACCTTCTCGAAATTTGGACACCTAGAGAACACATCTCCTGCACCTTCCAATGCAGTTAGGAGATTCAGGGGTTTGCTCATGTGTGTGTGTGTGTGTGTGTGTGTGTGTGTGTGTGTGTGTGTGTGTGTGTGTGTGTGTGTGTGTGTGTGTGTGTGTGTGTGTGTGTGTGTGTGTGTGTGTGTGTGTGTGTGTGTGTGTGTGTTTTCAGTATCAAGGTGCCTGGTCATCAGAAGCTGCTGCAATAACCAAGGAAATGAAGGGAGGCAAAGTAAACTGGAAGATATTTGCTTTAAAATTAGATTAATTTAAAACAAGCAAAAGCTAAGTCAAAAGTGTAATCATTGCATTGAAAACATCACTACCTTCTCAAACACTCCCCATAGCAGTAGACTTCACTGTTCTTCCACTTGCATACCAGTAAAATACATTGAAATGAACAAATTGTCAAGTGTATACCATTGCCATTGGCATTATCAAATGCCATTCGCCTTTACAATATATGATGTGGTTAGTGATGTCGGATTACCTACCACTGTATATATAGGCTTACAAAAAGGCCAAATTGGAGATAATTTGTATTTCTCATAAATATTATATTTAACCCTTTCACTAGCAGGACGCTGATTATGTCATGACTTTTTAACAGTAAACACTGATGGTATTTACATATATCATGGCCCATTTTATATTTAAATATTAAATATATTTCTACTGCAACCTGTTGTTCATAGGTTGTGTAATATATTGTTACGACGGGGTAATTGATCATAATATGGTACAGTGAAAAACAAAATACAAAACACTAATGAAGTCACTAATAACCAGCTTTAATTATCACAATTAATAATTTGTAATCAACATGATAGTCTCTTACAACAATTCAAGTAAAATGTGTCCACACACAATAATAAAGAATTCCGCACTAATTATAACACAACGTTTCACTATAAATACTTCTACAAACACTCGATCCGTGCTAAGGAAATCGCTCACTGTCAACTAACTGACAAGCCGGCTGCTATGGCTTTTTATAGGTAGCACACGTCTTCTAGAAATTTTCCATCCTCAATGTGGTGTGCGAGCTACTGCCTATTTCAAGTGTTCTCCAGAGAGTGTTGAGCGCAGCCTTGACTGAGGCAACACCTGCACTACTGGGGGGGGGGGGTGGAGGATGTTCTCGGCTGTTCTAGGTGGTTCCATTCGTTTCAATATAAAGAATGACTGGTTAGCTGTTGATCACTTATTGTTTGAAATTCTCATAAGGTATGGAAAGGGAGAAAGGAGTTATTGTGGCATTTACACCAAATAAAACCCTATTATTTCACTTATTTTGTTATCTACTTATGTTGGAGTAAGACTCCAGGAATTACATAAGACTATGTATAAAACTGAATCTTTTTTTAAACCGGTTATCCACCAGTATAAAGTCAACTTTAATTTTTGCAAGACGCATGAATTGTGACTGGCATTTAAAAACTGATTTTTCTGAATTGTTTAACCATAAAAGGCAAAATTCTGGTGGCCAGTCTCAAAATGGCAGTGGTCTGAAAACTTCAGCTATTTCAGCTCTCAGTAATCATATGAAAATAATTTTTCACTATAATATGTAGTCTCATGGTATTATTATGAAACTAGACATTGAAATAGTAACAGTATCGAATTGGAGTTGCCACAGAACATTAATTTTCAATTAAAATGTGAGTATCCAATCCAAATAAGAAAGAGTGGGAGATCAATATGCATCAGTTGAAGGTGGGAGAGGAATGATGAGGGAACATTGTAAGGTTAGAGAAGGGGGTCAGTAGAATAACAACAATAATTTTGGAGGTTTCAGTAAAGACGGGATTTATTTTCACATAATAATTTTCATTAAGTTTGTAAATTAATATTTTATTAATTTGATAGAATTTACAATCAAAATGGCCTGGTATACCATATACAAACTAAATGTAATTAAAAGCCTGAGAGTCAAGCAGTTAATAACTTTATTTCACTGATCAGCACTTTATGTGTCTGTCAGTCACCTTAATCAAATCAGATTCAGTTTGAGTATTATATACTATGATTTCAGTAACAATTATTATTCAGTTCTTCTTAGCAATAAAAAAAGTAAAATAAAATGTATTCCCTGTTATATATTTAAAGTGCTAAACTATCTTTCTAATCTTTCATGTAAAACGCCTGATGAATACAGAAAAATGTCAAGCCTCACAAAACCTTAGTACTCTGTACTCTGTACTCTGTAGATTGTATTCAGATTGAAAGAATATTTGAATGCTTGAGCGAAGATGATGGTTCAAAATGAATGCTGAAACCTACACCTAGTACAATTTGTTAATTTGTGCAACTCCTGAATACGTTTATTTATAGTATGCTACCACTCACTATAATCTGATTATAATAAGTGTTTGAGATATGAAATGGCAGTCAGCAGGTGGAGCGGGAAATGGTGGAAGTGGTGGCAGTGCGAAACGACAAGACGGTGGGGGTGACATCGTCCAACCACCCGCAGGCTTCGCCGATTCTCCGAAACCACACCACCGTGACAAGTCGGGTTCACTCGCTCCACGCCTTTACAAAAAAGTAGACAAGAGGTTTAGATCTGAAGAACGCAGACATCATGCCAGGGTACATGCTGAAGCCGTCCGTGCCAAATCCGAAGAAAGAGGCAGAGAAGAACAAAAAGAAAAAGTCAGGTAAATCTTTTTTTTTTTATGGGTTACTACAAGGTGTGTGTGAAATACGTAATAATACACAAAATAATATGTATTTGGTATGATAAAAAATAACAAGAATGTTTTAATTTTGTATGCATATATTTTCAATTTATAATATTTCTTCTTATGTTGGTACCACTCTCCGTGATGTATGTGTCAATTGTTGGGAATATTAGGCACTTAGTTTGTGTTTAGAAAGTGAACATGGATGACACATTTTATCATGCTTGGTGATTTTTTTTTTTTTTTTTTGACATGATAGAACAAAGAATTTCCATTAAATTCTGTGTTAAAAATAATATCAAATGGAGTAAAGTAGTGTAAATGTTGGAAAAGGATTTTATTGAGAATTCTATGGCCAAACCAAAGGTTTATGAGTGGTACAAGTTTTCAAGAGGGTCATGAAGCCACTGAAGATGACAAGAGAATTGGACGTCTTACCATATCAACCACCAAAGAAAACATGAGAAAAGTTGAGGACACTGTACTCAAACTGCTGATATTGTCAGAAAAACTGCTGACAAGTTGGTATATCAGGCAGGTCATGCAAAGCAATTTTTACTAACCTTTTGGGCATGAAACAAGTAGCAGCCAAATCCAAAATTCTTACATTTTTAGCAAAAGCAGATTTGATAAAACTGCTGAGCAAATATTATCTGAAGTTGTTGATGATCTATACCAAAACTAGAATTTCACAAATGTTTTACAGACTTGAAAGAATGGTGGCATAAGTGCATTGTGTCTGATTGAGGACTATGTTGAAGGGGACACTAATTTTGGACAATAAAAAAATAATTTTATAAATTAACAACAATTCTTGATATTTTTTTATCACTCCTTGTATGTACATAATTAATCATCTATAGATTGTGTGTCCCCATCTTTTGTTTCAAGATTGCCTTAAATACAATTAACATTCATGAAGATTCACTTCATGCCACAGAAAATAATCTTACCTGTTTATTTAAAACTATTCATTTGAAAAATGTGTATCCACATAATATTGTACAGTTAGGTAATATATCTTTTTACCGTCTGTTAAATAAATTATTATCGTCTTGTACACTGATACATGACCAACACAGAGTCTGGTTCTCTGGTTCTCTATTTTGATTTTATAATGATAATAGTGAATAATACCGTATCACATCACCACCAGAACCACTACCAGGCTTTACTGGTGTTACAACTTATTGCTGAGTCTTGACCTTCTCTATAAATTCTCTACAATGGTCAGAAGCCCCAATGCAATTATTCTGCAGTTCCTCATTCCAAACAGTTTGGCATCATTATTCACACCATCAATCCATTGCAGCCTCAGCCTTCCATTTTCTTTTCTCATCATGTTGTATTGTCAAATCTTTCTTTGGTATTTCATCCTCTGCCACCCTCATCAGATGTTCTGCCCACCTTAACATTTATAATTTAATATATTATCCAATTTCCTGATAACTGAGTACAATTTCTGGTGGTAACATACACACCACACACACCTTTCACATGTTAGAACATACATGTTTTTCTTAACATCTTCCTTTTAATAATTAAAAGATACCATTCATACACTTTGGTGATTGTCTACGTTTCTCCAAAAAAAAGTATATTCTAAGGGTGCACAGAGAGTGCACTTTTTTACCTCATCTTATTAAAGTTTTATAGAGGTTTCAGTTTGCTTACATTTTATAAGTGTTTACTCTTCACTTGCTGTAACAGTCCAAAGTAATATCTATTTAGTGGTGAGATTGATTGTTTAATCTCATTTATAGTATCACTATTTGTTTCTGCAATTGAGATGAGTAAATAATTGACACTAATTAATGTCTCGTTTTATAGTTATCAACTCAGAATTCAGGTGTATTAACAAATTTGTATCAGTCTTTACATACTTGGTCTTACTTTTATTTATAAACAAACACATTTTTCTTGTGCTACATTCCAAGACAAAGAAAACTTCACTCAATCAGGTCATAAGATTGATTGATTAAACTACCGTCATCTGCTAAAGTCAATAATTTACTTATTTTGTAAGTATTGTTTTAGTTCTATTGAGCCACATCATTGTCATCTTCTATAAAGATTAAACCAAAAATGGTTTGTTCTGGTCCCAAGCAGATAGACTAGAGCTAGTCACTCTAACACTTCTTCAGATGCCCCAAACCTCTCCGTCCCTTTGGCTTATAATTCAATAATTGTTTGGGATTGCAGCAATCATCTATTTGGTTCAGATTTTTCAAACTTTTTTGGCTGATACTGGGTAAATCCTATCCAGTATATTCATAATACAGTGGAACCCCACTGGTCCGAACTAATTGGGACCAAGTCCTGTTCGGATTGGCGTAAATTCGGATTAACCAGGTTATAGGTTATACAGTATTGTATATTATAAATATAATTTATTAATATATATAAACTTTCACGTATGAACTTACTATTCGTTGTGACTTCCCCAAACGTTTCGAGGTGATGTTCCTCTTCCTCAGTGGGAGTACAAGAGGAACATCACCTCGAAACGTTTGGGGAAGTCACAACGAATAGTAAGTTCATACATGAAAGTTTATATATATTAATAAATTTAATAAAGTGAACGAAGAGGATGAATCAACAAGATAATTATAAATATAAATTGTATAACGTGTAGAAACAGTGCCACATTCATGCCTACAATCAAAGGACTGTAGCCTACTACGTTGTGATCTTGCAATCTCTCTTTTATACTATAAAAATACAGTGAATACCAGTTAAATATTGCATTGGCTACTGTTAATTCTGATACACTACGTGACTCGCTTCAATAAACGACACTGAACAACTAGCAGCTAGCAGATGACACAGACGTCAACGAATGGCTCGCAGCTGACATCGAAGACCATCAAGTTTTGACTGATGAATAAATCGTATCTTTGATACAACAAATACGTGATGACAATTCCGATGAAAATGAAGAAGCAGATGATCCTATGCCTCAGATCTCACACGCCGAAGCAGCGAGAGCTTTTGAACTACCGTTAGCCTATGTAGAGCAGCACGCCAATGCTACACCGGCAGACGTCTTATTTTTGAGGCACTGCCGGAACATCGCGGCATCTGCTGGATTTACAGCTTTGCGTCAGAGAAAAATGACTGATTTTGTGCAACACCTTAAGTAGTGTCTAGTTATGTAGTGTGTATTTATTGTAGTTTTTTGTGTTTTATATACTTTTACTGGCAGTAAACTGTAAGTACCAATATGTTTTTCCATGCATTTTGCAGACGCTAATTTTTTTGATAACGTAATTCAAAACTTTATTTTGCCATATATTTAAAACAATCTTAAGTACGTAGTTTTAATAAAAACTTCACTAAAAATGCATTAGTGTGTTTTTATCTAAGCTTTTTACATATAAATTATATTGATATGTTCCAGTTATTATGTCGTATTTTTTTTATTTCTTTGTCCAATTTTTAGACCCTTTTTTCAAACTACCGTTTCAGATTAAGCGGGTTTTTGGACTAACAGGGTTCGGACCTGCGGGGTTCCACTGTATTCAGATCCTTTTGTATATTGAGTCACATAAGTTAGATAAATAAAAACATTAAACTCAACAAACAACTTTAAAAATATTGGACAACTTTTCATACTGATTTTTAGTCCTGGGTCAGTGGTAAGTGGAGAAAATCAGATTGTTCGGTAATATTTCGCATTTGTTTTCATTGTGATCTGAACATGAAAAAATATGAGACCAAATTAATACAGACTTAAGATTTTCTGGTGATTGTTCAGTCACATTTTACAATCTTATCTCTCCTGCTACAAAGCATGAATAACTCCTTAAATCAACCAGGCATTTATTTTTGTTTTGTACTTACTTATGTTTCCTTTTTTCAAGGCCATTAACCAGATCTACAGATGCAAGTATGGAGAAACTAAGATGTAGTCCCAGCAGTTTGGGGTCCGACGATGATGAATGGTCAGGTGTCTATGCTGACGCCTACAATGCTTACACATGGGTATACATCGGTGACACAGAGGAACTACAAGTCTGGCAGAGACCTGAGAGTAGAGGTAATGTATTAACTTACTTTTCATAATAAATATGACACTCAACATGTGTGTGTGTGTGTGTGTGTGTGTGTGTGTGTGTGTGTGTGTGTGTGTGTGTGTGTGTGTGTGTGTGTGTGTGTGTGTGTGTGTGTGTGTGTGTGTGTGTGTGTGTGTGTGTGTGTGTGTGTGTGTGTGTGTGTGTGTGTGTGTGTGTGTGTGTGTGTGTGTGTGTGTGTGTGTGTGTGTGTGTGTGTGTGTGTGTGTGTGTGTGTGTGTGTGTGTGTGTGTGTGTGTGTGTGTGTGTGTGTGTGTGTGTGTGTGTGTGTGTGTGTGTGTGTGTGTGTGTGTGTGTGTGTGTGTGACATAAAAGGTGTCCAACTATACATATTTTTAATGATGCAGCTATATAAAACCTATCTATTTGTCAAATTACTTGATATATAATATTAGTTTAGAGTCAAGATATTTTTTCTTCTTACTTGGAACATATTTAACTTTGCTCATTTCCAGCCATTTTTGTTTTCAGTCTTGTTATCAAATTATATAGGTACAGAAAGGTGTCATTTTCCATTTGGACACAATTTTGTTAAGTAAAACATTTATATCTCATGAAAGGATTGAGATGCCTTAATGAAATTTAGTACACTTGTTTATATAAATATTTTTTAATAAATAAAAGTAATTGAACCTCAGCGCCAATTCCCTCCCACCATCAACCCCCACCACACACACCTAAGTCCGTAACCGTTATTCTGTTAACTGGCAATCAGTATTTACTCCCACTGAGGAAGAGGCACATCACCTCGAAACGTTTGGGAAAGTGATAAAGAAAGTAAGTTCATATTGTGAAAGTTTATATATATAAAAATAAAAGTAATGGTTATTTTGTGATATTGAATTTCAAAATGGCAGCCACTTTAATATTTTTATCACTAATGGCTCTGTAAATTTTAATTTTATCAAATTATGGTTTATCAGATAAATTGTTGAACAGTTATTGACACCTTGTTTCTTCAAATCAACCATAACAAGTAACCAAGTTATGGTGGAAAACAACCCACCCATAAATTTTGCTGCCTACTTGATTTTTATCATAGGCAAGTAGTATTGGTGTGGCCATGATCTCATATAAAATAATGTTTGTATCCTTTTATATTTTATTAATTTAATTACTTTATCATAGTAAATTCAATATCACTTGTAAAGTTATTATCATTGGTGTAATTGTAGTTCATGTCACAATCAGCGTATTGAAAACAAGAAACTTGCTCAGTTGACTCATTGATAATTAACTTGATTTTACAGATTGGTCTTGGAAAGCCACAACTTTGGTTTTATGTAGTTAAACTTTCAAATTGTGTTATTGACAGTTTTTGCATTTCTGGTACAACACCAGCTGTGGATCCATGGTTCAATTTCTTTTTCTCCCAGACATTTCACATACATCTCCAGCAGATTACTTGGTATCAGTGCTGTTGCTAGTAGGTTATAATTATTTATCTCATTGGCACTGTCAGTAAAGATGTAGCTGCAATTTAAATGTCTGCACAAAGACCAGTAACTGAACTGTGGATCTACAAGCTAGAAATGTTTATCTCTTCTCCTTCTTCTTCTTCTTCTTCTTCTTCTTCTTCTTCTTCTTCTTCTTCTTCTTCTTCTTCTTTTTCTTCTTTCTTCTTTCTTCTTTTTCCTCTTCTTTTTCTTCTTCTTCACCTGTTCTGGTTCAAAAGGAAATAAATCCACTTCACCAATGGTTCCTAGGTCTTTCTATACTTCTTTGTCCACTAGGCTTGTATCGCTAAATTTTCTTGGACAACCTCCCATTTGGAATCCTATTCAGATAAGCAATCCATCTTGCTTTTCTTTCTGATTAGATATTACAAATTTTCAACTTTCTGCATACATCTTTACTTTGCATACATCTAACTCTTCATGCCCATCATTTAACAGATCTGAAGAATCTCAGGGGAAGACACCTGGTGAATACAGGTTTAACACTCCTGATGTACCCAAGCTGGATTCTCACCTTACTTCAGCCCGTGTTGGGTAAAATCCCTTTCTTTATTCTTTACTATCTTGTCTTTCTTGACCAACTTTTGGTCTTTTGAATCCCGATGCTATTACATTTTGAAGGATAGAGGGATTTTCATTTTTCATACAACTTTACTCTGTAATTATTGTTTTCTAAATATAATTATTTCTTTGTTTTCTTTTTTTTTCTTGTTCTCTTCCCTTGTTGCCCAGTAACGGCCCAGCCAGAGTTAAAAGTCAATAATCCTGGCAGAAGAAGAAGGTTTTCCAATGGCACTATGAGCAAAAGAACCTAGGAGGTGGATCCCTGAATGAAGCCCAAAGCAGGACCAGATGCTCAAAGGTAGCATTCTTGCTACTGGTCTTACTCTACAGGATGCTGGTAATGTCCTTAGAGGACATTTATCCTACTTGAAAGTTAAAAAGGAACAAATCAGATGGAGATAACGGTTATGGACAGAGAACGATTTATATCTAAAGGATTTGGTATTGTTGACATCTTAACTTTGACGAATGGGAATGTGAGGCACCTTGCTCATAAAATCATAGAATTGTGTAAGAGTAAATAGTAGGATACAGGCATCAGAGATTAGATTCTTGCAAAATTTTTAATTATAACATACAATCTGTGTATATTATTGTGGCATGCATTTAAGGTTATTTTAGAATTGAACACATACAAGTTGTCATTGCCTGGTGTTGTGTCAGGTCATGTTTGTATACTGTTGGAAGAAACTAATCCCTGGACTGAAGATTCATTCCACTAACGGCAATGATGATGATGATGATGATGATGATGATATTTTATCAGTTATCTGAAAATGGAATTTTATCCTATCCTTGACCTCCTCCTTTCTTTTTTAGAAAATTTTGTCCATGTACCAATAGCGGTTCATGATTCTGACAGTTGGGGGTTCAACATCTGAATGTTTCTATTAAAGTAAAAGCAATTTATCCCATTTCAAATAACACACGGGATGGGTTGCAACATGAAGAAATGACTGTTGTGCCAATAATATTAGGTTGTGTTTGTGCTACTCGTAAATTATTCTAAAAATATATAGTTAAAATAGTAGGGTAGTTAAATGCTTACCCTACTATGGAATCACATATCTTATGGATACATTTTCCAGACCCTGTTGGTATGCTGCTATGAGCATAGACTTTGTGTTCCACTGTTTATTTTTGAAGTTGTTAAATGTTTATGTAAAAAATCCATCCATCTTTCCTTTTTAGCACCAAATTTATCAATAACACTTTCATTGAAATCTACAAGCTGGTGAACAAATTTTTTCTCTATCGACAGCATAGCACCATTTAGTTTGATTTTAAGACTTCACTGCACACATTTTCATCACACAGAATGTATAAAATAGAAAACTCTGATACAAAACTGGACGTAAACGGACAAATCATATGGTAAAAATCATAATCGTAAGGTATGAAAATGTTGACGTTCCCGGTCGGGGCAGTTCAGCCCTCGCTGGAACTATTCGCCTCTGTGGGTAAGCCAGAATGTTAGTGACAGCTCAGTGTAATTTTGGGTATAGTGAGTTCCCCTTCCAAAGCTCTCTACACAGCCTAGGAGGTGCTGAGAGCTGCTTTGCACCTTGAGCAGAAGTAGCAAGCAATTCGCTTATTATGTTCGATATTATTATATTCGATTTTCGTCCGTCAACACAATGAATCTCACAAATCTTGTTATTTAAGACACAAAAACATTCTCTCAAGAGATCCTTAAAAATATTTTAATTATTTAGGGTGTTCAATGAACCATTGAACCTTATGGACGAGCCACCACTGCCATGTACTAATTCACACACGTGTGTGTTAACAGAAGATGATGAAACGCCATCGAATAGAAGAGATTCTGTAGACTCGACGCATTCTGAACGGGAGTTCAGAAGAAAGTACCAGGCAATCACACATCGAATGGTGCACAGAAAGTCGAGTTTAGAGATGTACAAACGTCTGGCTTCTAAATCATTTGGTGAGTCAAATACTACAGTTTTAAATATTGTAGTAGTGTTTTGCCTGCTTTCAATGTTAAACACTTTGCACATGTACAGTTACTTTTATTTAGTATAGTTATTTTTCGATCTGTGATAAAATTTCAAATTTTCCAACAGTTTATTAAAACTTGTAATAATTCCATGAAGGTTGCTAAAAAAAACTGTAAAACCGCATGAGCTGAATGTTTACACTGATAAACTAACAAACTGTCAAACTTTCTCCCTCCAATCACTACACACATGTGAATTACTAACATCTGCTCCATGATTCTTGTATAGCAGAAACTCTGCATGACAGTCAGACTTCTTCTTCTTCTTCTTCTTCTCGGGGATTAGGTTATATAAACATGTTCTGGCACCTAATCTCATCCTCGGACGATGCACGTCCTTCTACCAATGGCTTTATAGCTCATTGCTGCTTTTGGCAATCGATCCTCTGTCATCCTTTGTAGATGATCCCACCATTTACATTTACCTTTTTTCTGTAAGTTGAGATAATTTCATTTATGTCCTTTACTTCGAGTTCTGCTCTGATATCCTCATTCCTTATTCTATCTTCCAATGTACAATTTAAAGTACTTCAAAGAGACTGCATTTCAGCACTCTGAATCTTGCCGCATTCCCTTTTTGTCATGACCCACGCCTTACTCACATATGTCAATGTGGGTATTGCAATTTGTCTTATACATTTTAATCCTTGTTCTGTGTCTTGTTTTATTTCAAAGATTTCTATGAATCGTACCACAAATACCATGAGAATAAATGTATGACAGACTATCATCCATCTCACATACTGTTAACTGCTCAATGCACTCATAAAACTACCTTTAATGAGAAAATTATTAGCGTATATTTTTGTCTGTAATTGGATTTTCAGTACCTATAAATAATCAAAAAGGTAAAATAAATATGCAGTCATGAATAATCAGTATAAAGAAATGTAGACATACATGAATACTGCACGTACATTATGTCAGTAAAGGCAATAGTTCACGTGCTATTTTACATAACAGTCTGTTATCATTATCAGGCCATGAACTTTTCAAATTACCCTTGTACCAGGGCTATCCAGAAATTCTGGATAGGATATTTAAAGGAAACTAAGAACATATTGACAAAATATTTTTATTGCTATTTGAAGTACACAAATTAAACAACTTTTCTACATAGTTTCTGTCATTTTTGAAACACTTTTCATAGCGAGGCACCAAGCGTTGTATACATTTGTCTCAGAAATTTCCTCCCTGTGATATGAACCATGTATTAACAGCTTGTTTGACATCATTGGCCACCAAGGAAGGATTTCCCATGCTTGAAAAGGTGATATTTGCTTGGTGTGAGGTCTGGGTCGTAAGGCGGATGATCAAATTGTTGCCAGGCAAACTTTGTGAGGAGATGTTGTGATGCGGTGGCAGTGTATGTGCAGTGCCATGATTCATCGCAGTGTCCTGGGTAAATATCTTACATCGCTTACTTTGGGTTCGACTAAGCAAAAAAATCGTATCCATCTTGGTATAATTGAATCGCGCACTGCTTCTTCTCCATAAATATCAAAAATATGACAGTGAATTTCAATTGTTTTAATGACTTTCCCATTCAAGAACCGAATTACATAACTACCTTCACACACAGCGGGCGTATGGAATTTCTTCTACATTATAATACATGTCCAATGAAGCTTACTCAGTGCACAGTTGTTTACAAATGGTGTTGTTGGCTTGTCAACAAATCAACAAACTGGCCATGCATGCGCAACAGCATTACAGCATCGATGCCATGGCAATATTTAAAAACGGAACTTACTTTCTAGATAACCCTCATATATAGATTTTCTATATAGATTCTCATGATGACAGTTTATACAAAACTGTTTAAACATAGCAAATGTTTAAAAATTGTAATTCTTGTAAAAACTAATATTATTTATTCATTATAAAATGTGTGTATATCTGTGTGTAGGAGGAGGTGTTCTACTTTAAGAAACATAGAAGCTTGTACATGTATACTTGTCTGTTCTTCAGTACTTTTATAGAGAGGAATCTGCTGCAGTCAGTATTGATGTATTTGTGAAGTATATTACTGTACCACTAAACACCAAAATAGAACCCACAGCTGCATTAGATACAGATACAGGAATTTGCTTACTGTTTTATTTGTAGGTGTAAACAACTTGAAAATGTTTAACCCCCCCCCCCCACACACACACATTTTGCCACTTGGAATAGTCAAGTACAATAACAGGTTAACACTGTCCATTTGAGATTCATTGAATCAAGCAATGGATTTCAGAATTTCAAACTTCCATCCCTTCATATCAACTTCATTGTTGTTACTTTCTATATGTTTTATGTTGTGAAATGTTACAATTTTTGCTTCCATGTTCCATAATGAAATGGAAGTATGGTCATGCCGAAAAAAATCGTGTTCGAGATAACAGCAGATTCTGATTTTACTACCATCAAAACATGAAAAAAAGTTATTTTTCAAAAAGTGTCTGTGTGTAGAATTTTTCCTATGGCAACAATAACAGCCGCAAATTCAAACAGAATCAACTAATTTTTTGCATATAGCTCTGAATTGTAGAGGACTCAAGGTCTATTGTTTTTGGTGAAGATCGGTTAAGGGCAAGGGGTAGTTTACCTGCAACATTTTACGTTTTAACAAGAGTAAAGTGCTTAATTTTGATAAATAAAGTATCCTGAAAAGAAGGTCATAATAATCCACTGTAGAAAGGCAGATGAAATATCTATGAGTGAAAAGGGTAGTTGAAGGGGGAGGGGATAATTTTTTTTATATACAACAACACTTCCCAGCGATCCACAGGAAGCAAATCGATGTCCATCTTTTCGGTTTGCACGCGTTGTGTTGGTGTGGGTTTCCGCACTTTCCATTTAAAAAGTGTGCAAACATAAGAAAATAAACATGAGTGAGGCCAGAAATAACACGAATTTTGTATGTGTGTGTGTGTTTGTGTGTCTGCCTTTGAGTCCATGAATCACTCCATCAATGTTTTTAACAAGTGCATGAACAGCTTCAGACTTAGCGGACCATCTAGTCTGGCTTGTTCCTTTTAAGTTAGTTTTAGTATTAGTTTTCATTATTTCCCACCTTTGAGGTGAAGATACAAAAAATGTATAAAGTCTTTGAACCACTCCAAACACGTTAGAAGTTTCAGCAGAAACTGACGATGCATTCAGTCCAACCAAATTCAGAGAATGAGCTATGCATGGAACATACACAGCCCTTGGATTAGTCTCTTGAAATCTTGCTTGTACACCCTTGTAGACACCACTCATGTTTGAACCGTTCTCATACGATTGGCCATGGCAGTTTTTTATTTCTAATCCATCTTTTTCTAATTTACTAATAATATTATCTGTCAAATATTCACCTGTTTTCCCACAAACTTCTAAAAAATCGATAAAGCTTTCTTTAACTTCATATTCATCTTGGTTGTTTTTCGTAACATAGCGAATGACCTGGCTCATTTGTTCTGTATGAGAAACGTCTGGGGTGAAGTCAAACATTATTGTATAATACTTAGCTTGCAAAACATCGTTGAGTATTTTATTCCGGACACAGTCACCCAACATTTCAATTACTTCATTTTGTACTGTCTTGGAAAGGTAAGACACTTGCCCTTTTTTTCGTTCCTCCAATGCTGCCTTCAAAGTTGCGTTGTATTTTGAGAGCAAAACAATCAGGTTCAAAAAATTGCCCTGCTCTTTAGAAGTAAATGACATTGTCAGTTTACTTTGAGTTTCTATTGTGCCTCTAAGTGGAAGAGAGTTACATGCCAGGTAGAGGATAGCATCAATAATTACATGTAAAATTTCCATCCATTTTAATTTTTCACTTTCAATAGCATTTCCCAGTTGACTGCTAATGCCGAAATTTTCATTGTTCATTGATTTAATCAACGTCTTCCATTTAACAAAATTTTCCTTGTGCAGTTTTGAAATTTCGTGTTGGCTAAGTTTTTCTAACGCTTTTTTCCAATTCGTTAAACTGCTTGTGTGTAATGAGTACATTCCCGGTTTTAAAGTTTCAGGGCTCTTAAACAGCTTACATGGAATACAAAAAAGTGCGTTGTCCTTTTTAGAATACATTAACCAAGTCCTTTTAACTTTCTCGTTGTTGAGCAACTCTTTGTATCAAGCTGAATTTGTTAAGTGTCGACTTTCCCTTTCTGTTGACTGAAACTCGATGCATTTGGGAAAACTTGTTACCAATTTTGTCGTCTCAGCGCTTAAAAAACAACTAACACTGTCATTGATTTTGTCATCAGTAGGCCAAGTTCTTGGTTCAGACGGATCAATTGTCAATGTCACGCTTGATACAGATTCTTCTGCAGTTGAACTATTAATATGGAGGTAGTTTCAAACTGGCCTGTCTTCCAAATTCGAACAGCTAGGCTTTGAAGGATCGAATAGGACCGCATCGATAGGTTCTGCAAGAGTCGTTTCAGTTAAAGGCTCTACGAAGCCTACGCTAGCTTCATCTTCACCTTGATAATCTGAATCAGACTGGTTTTCATGTTTTAATCCATCAGGGTCAGCGTCCTCTGTAGACTTTTTTAGCCAACTAGACATCACTTTAGCACTTTGTTCCGCTTTTTTAGCACGTAATTCAGCTCTCTTTCTATACTCAGCCCCCGACAGCCGTTTTCGAGGTAACATGATAATGATAATGATTGTAACGAACAGAATATATCTGAAATAAATTTATTTTCACTGGGTCACTAAACACGGACTGCAATATTCAACTCACTAACTCGCATAAACAATTACACACACTTCCCGATCACTACTGACTGCAACTGCAGACTGACAGTGGCATGATATTTTTGTTGTTTTGGTGAAATGGGAAGCGGAAGAGGGGAAGAGGATGACTCACTCACATTTTGTTTGCATGAGAGTCCATGAGAGAAAACTTACAATTTCGTTACGCTACCGTTCGGGTTTACTTGGCTCTCGAGCTGAGACTGACGTTCGGGTATACTCGGTGTCGAGGCCCGAATATACCAGAGACAGCTCTCTTTTCTTGTTTATTAAATAAGTGCAAGTAAATTAACCCTATGACCAAATAATCGGAATATAAAACGGTTCTTAGTTAAATACAGCATTTGTTTTTCAAATGCGTGTATAACTTCTAACGCACGTCAATAGGTACACGCACCCAACTTTTTTTTATATTTATAATTTTTTAAGTTTTCACTTCTGTCAGCCAGTCCCCCGACTGCCAAATTTTTTTTTTTACAAATTTCGGTGGCCTGTTATGACCGATTAAATTTTTTTATTTAATTTCAATCGGTGATTTTAAAATTTTCTTAGTTTTTTTTAAATTTTTACCTACAGCTTGTTTTGCCCCCCCTAGATCCAGCACTGGGGGGGGGGGGGAATATCGACGATGGTAACATTTTTAAGCGAACCGAGGTGAAGGCGTTCTGCCTTTATTGAAGAAATGACTAGAAAGGCAGGATTTATCGATGGCGGTGTTCGGGTGGAGGCATTGGCATTACCCCAGAAAGACACGCTGGAAACAATTCTAATCTGTAACGGGCAGAAAGATAGGCTAGCGAATTCTAACCTCCGAATGGGCGGAAATGTAGGCTACCGAGAATTTTAACCTTCGAACGGGGGAAAGGGTGATGTGCGAGAATTCTAACCTCCGAACGGGCGGAAAGGCGGGTTAGCGAGAATGCTAACCTCCGAAAAGACAGAAAGATAGGCTCTTAGCCCGCCCTGCTAGTCTATCTCCCCACTCAGAGGTTATATTTTTATATTTGTTTGCTAGCCTTCAAAAGACACACACAAAACCACATACACATGCACAAACATGGGTAAACATTTGCACACACACAAATATGAAAAAATTAAATAATCTGGAGGGACCCTCGGTTTTTCTGCTGCCTAAAGACCCCCAAGATGGTTAACCCGACATTGGATGTGATAATTCGCGGGGAAGTTCTTTATTTTACCTAGTGGTTAACTTTACATTACATATAGCATAGCTTGAATAATTTAAACTACGCAAGAAAACTAGATTTGAAAAGCCTTCCAATGCCGTGTCAAATACTGCACAAAGCTATGGTTCACTGATTTGTAATTTATTTTATAGAAATTGGGAGGGGGAGTGCCCCTTCTTGTCACCCCCAAATCCCGCCCATGGCTATCGATATTGGTAACATTACTAAAAGCTTAATAAAAAAATGTATACAAGAGTAGACCTACATCTGTTTATTACATTTTGATAAGACATCTAATGCACTGTGTGGACCAACGTTTTTCTTCTCTATCCATGTGCCACTCCCAGAATGCCAATTCAGCTTTTAGCTTTCTTTTCAACACATCTATAGTTTCGTTGTACAATACTTTTTTACCAAGTTATGTATAACTTCATCGAAATTATCTGGTTTGGTCGTTGAGAAGAAAATATGCGTATTGTACAAATGTAATGTTTCTTTAGGAAAAAGAACTTTTAAACCAGAATCAAATTATCGAGTGCCTGTATATATATCGTCTCCTTATAGTTGTAATAAATCCTTCTGTTGAAGTACTGTTCTATGGTGTTCTAAGATTCTGATGTAATCAAGCCCCACAAGTTGGGTTCGCCAATTTTGTAATATTTCTTTTAAGTCCGCCTCGTTCAAGCCCCGTGATGGAAGCCGATTTTGTAATATTTCGTTTAGTGGTGCTAATAATAAAATAAATATCGATGTATGTTGATTGTGCTCTCCTGCAAGCCCCAATGGTTGGGCTAGCCAAATTTGTAATAATTCTCAATAATGATTGTAATAAAATAATTTATGTATGTATGTGTGTAGTTTTCTGACGTTCCGCTCCGGAAACGTCAATTTGGTAATGTTCCTAGTCTTCGTAGTTGCAAATAAAATCTGTGTATATTGCTGTTGTAGCAATTTGAAAAAATAAGAATAAAATTTAAAATTTTATTAAAAAAAAATTTTAATTTTCTGGAAAATGTTTTTTGGGTAACTTGTTCTTAAAATTTAGGAACAAATCGAGTTAGTCGGTTGTAATTATAAATGAAATGGTATCGTGGTTATTCTAGTAATAGTGTCACTTTCAGTAATTTTGTTGAAAAGATAATCTTGTTAACTCCAAGTTTGAACGAAATACGGCTCTCTTCTTCTTCTTTTGAAACGTTGTCGTTTCGTATATACCGCCCTTCAGTTAGTTGGGTTTCTTCATTAATTAATTGTTAAGTCTTTTTTATAATAAAAAATCAACTCCAATTTACCGATACAGAATGTTTATTAACAAAAAATAATGAAATTGTTTGATTAAAATTGATATTACAATGCAGTATCGACTCGCTCAGGGCCGGTCGATATAAACAATTTATATTGGTATTATAACATAGGGTTCTTTAAACGGTTATTAAACTATATAGCCAGAGAAGGTTATGGGAAGGAAAGTATAACACTTACACTTATCAAATGCCTTAAATTTTAACAATACAATAATGATTAAAAATATTAAAAGTTTATATATGATTTGATTTCGAACCAATAGTAGCCATGTCGTTTCTATACTGCAGCGGACCGGACCAAAATGGTTGACCGACGCATGCGCAAGGAAGCCTCCAGCGTTGATGAAGTTTCTGTTGTAATAAAGATGTCCTTTCTTCGAGTAAATGCTCTCAGCAATTGTATACGATCGTCCTGGATATATTTAAATGTCACTGGTGTATGATGGAATAGTTCACTTGGTGTAAAATGTTGTCACTGGATATATCTCGTTGTGTTTATGTGTGTCGTTTTTAACCTCGAAATTTCGGTCTGTATTTGGTGTAATATCAGTGTTATTCTGCTTATCTAGTTATGTGTGGTTCAATTTATTAGTGTTACTGTGTTCATAGGTCACTTTCACCACTTCACAATATATATAATAGTTTAAAATAATTATTTTCAAAATTTTCACTGAAATACGGTTTATAACATAAACGCCATTAAAGGTTATTTCTGGCGAAAAGTTACTTTAAGTGCACTCGTCAACGCATAATAATAAACTGTCTGTATTTCCTTCGTCTCATGAAAGTCTTAGCCTATATAATATATCTCATACATTGTTTAAATCGGCCATAACTTCCGATACACTTTAAAAATGTACTTTATGTTCATAAAATAAATTCGTTATTAGTTAACTGTTTGAAATATAAAATACATATTCGTTTTCACTATTCTATTCTACTTATTTTGATAGTAATTAAGTTAGTATTACAAAGTTTTATCTGAAAATTATATTTCTTATAATTTTTTGGGAGGTAGGCCTAAAATTATACTTCCTGTCTTCTATGTAAATAATAGCCATTTTCCCTAATATAATTATTATTCTATGAAATCTGAAATTTGTTTAATTATCAATTCTCACTTATTTTATTGCAATTTAGTATACTAATGATGGTTTTTTAATATAATTCAATTGTATATGACTTCCCCTAGGATAGTGTCAGTTAATCTATTTCAGTTTTAATGGTATTTTATTAGACAATTAAATAATTTTACTCATATAATGACCATATCTTTAGAAAGCCTTATTTACATAGTATTTGATATGTTGAGTTTATTTTGCCTGAATATTGTCATTTTATATGGTTTATAAGACTAGGTTTGTTAATTATTCTGCAGTTTAAATTTATTCTTTGGCCTAGATCTGATGTGTGGCTAATTTCCAAATGTTTTATTAATGTAGCTATTTTATATCCTTCTCTGACTGGTATAACATAAATTATTGATTATATAATTAACATATAACATCTCTCTATATCACAACTAGTGTTCTGAATAACATTGCTTAGTATATTACCTAATAACATAATAAAGAGTATTTCTACAACATTGGAATGATATCTATTTTTAGACAGTGCATTCCTAAATTAAACTGAACAATAAAATAACAATTATAATACTAATATTTCTTATGACTAACCCTTATTTATCTAAATGTTATATGTAATAGGAACCTAACATCCTGGTTCCATATATAATTGTTAACACCTTCTATAAACTTCATCATAAACAGTTTGTTCTGTAATTCCCCATTTATAAAATTTATACCCCCTCTTAAAGTATACCCCTAGCTACCTGAGTTATATTCCATTCTATGGAATGTTCATATCGCTTTAGTAGCTTTTATTTAGTAATATTACTACTTCATTATCAAAGTAGGCACTGTTCACAAAACTTCAAGTTTGTTACTATGTACTGCAACTCATGCACCCTTTTAAAGTTTATTATTTATAATTTGATCACTTGCACTTGTCTATGGTGAATTATCAATATATTTACTAGTCTTTTTCTAGCTTTTAATATGAAATATTCAACCATGGGGGAACTGTGAAGACTTGTCTATACAAACTAAATAATAACTTTTTGAATGCACTAATATTTAATACTACTAACACTTTTAGTTTTTGTCAGTTTTACAGTGATATGGTTTTTTAGGGTTATATACTTTCTCTTTGGGCATTCATTGATTTTGGGGTTTTTTGGGGGTTCTTTCCCTATGGGGTTTTTGTTTTATATGGGTCGTCTTAATTATTCTTCTTTCTTCCTTCTTCAGTAGCTTTGATTATTCTTCTTTCTTCTGTCTTCAGTAGCTTTGATTGTTCTTCTTTCTTCCTTCTTCAGTATTGGTAGTTTTAATTAGTCTTCTTTCTTCTTTCTTCTGTAGTAGTAGTTTTAATTAGTCTTCCTTCTTCTTTCTTCAGTAGATTTAGTTTGGGATTATTCTTCTTTCTTCTTTGAGTTTTGATTGTTCTTCTTTCTTCCTTCTTCTGTAGTAGTAGTTTTAATTAGTCTTCTTTCTTCCTTGATTTTAATTATTCTTCTTTCTTCTTTCTTCTTTGGTTTTAATTATTCTTCTTTCTTCTGTAGCTTTGATTGTTCTTCTTTCTTCCTTCTTCTGTAGTTTTACTTAGTCTTCTCTCTTCTTTCTTCAGTAGTAGTAGTTTTAATTAGTCTTCTTTCTTCCTTGGTTTTATTTATTCTTCTTTCTTCAGTAGTGGTAGTTTTGGTTATTCTTCTTTCTTCTCTAGTTTTAATTATTCTTCCTTCTTCTGTCTTCAGTAGATTTAGTTTGGGATTATTCTTCTTTCTTCTTTGAGTTTTGATTAGTTTTGTTTCTTCTGTCTTCAGTAGCTTTGATTGTTCTTCTTTCTTCCTTCTTCAGTAGTAGTAGTTTTAATTAGTTCTTCTTTCTTCTCTAGTTTTAATTATTCTTCTTTCTTCAGTAATAGTAGTTTTAATTATTCTTCTTTCTTCTGTCTTCAGTAGCTTTGTTTTTTCTGGTCTGGTTTCTTTGACGGGGTATATTAATTGCCTGCTTCTATCTTACCTGGGTAATTTTGTTATTATTATTTTTAGTCTTCTGGGTTTTTAAATTTGTATTATATTATATTGTTTGCAGAAATTTTCTTTATTCAACCTTTCTTGTGAATATATTATTAAACAGTGCATTTTAATTAATTCTCATCTGAATATTCCATATATTAGAGCTTTATTAATGATCACTGAGTAATGTATTTGTGTGGATTATCTGTCATGCTACATAGTATGTAACTATATCGTTTGTAGGACGATTTTCTCGAAAAGTTTGTCTGGAAGCTTTTCTGGGTGTCCTTATTTCCACATCCAGTTCCTCAGCAATACCACATATACTTCCTCATATATAGTTTTAAAAACAGCTTCGCAGTTGTCACGGCGTTTTTGTAAAATGTGTACAGTATCGCTTAAGTAATCCTGAGCAACTTTTGAGTCGACTTGAGTTCCTTGAAAAATATTGGCTCAATCGCAATGTACAAATAAGTAAATCCGAGAGACACAATTGTAACAAGTGTTTGGCCATCACATAATGCCATTCTTAAGCCTCAAGTCTTAACAGCTGTTGCAGAATCTTTCCATTCAGTTATTGAGTCTAAAACTGATATAATTTTTAGGAGAGCAGATCGAAACTGGAGTACTCCATCATCCCTTTCTATTCAGCAGGTCTCGCGAAGCCCCGAAAGTTTATGCCCTAATGTTCGTTTTAGAACATCTTCTCTCTTGGACGAACCTTTTAAAAAATATATTGTCTCTTGCATTGCTGAAACAGCGTTGCCTGTACTTGGAATGTTCGAAAAATACTTAAATTGAGGCAATGGTTGTAACAAGGGAGGGGAAACCCAGCATTAGGGGCTTCTTCCATAACTGTTTTAACGGCTCCGTGTACTTCAGATACCACAGTACTACACGGAGCATGGGTCAGTTGTTATGGCAACGCAGTTGCTTAGATTTAAATTACATTTTTTTAGAGCATTTATAACAATGTTTCCAACAGCTACTCCAGTCAACTTCGGTTCACCATTATTTTCATTATCCTCGTTCATTTCGGCGCAAGCATCAATAAATTGAATGAATGATTCGTAAATATTTTTATCGTCAGTATACCTAATGATTAGTGATAATTGCGATTTATTTGAAACATCTGTCGTTTCATCGAACATTACACTAAAAATCTGAGCAACTTGGATTCTCTTAATAATTGTAGATAAAATGTCTTGTCCACAGCAATCAATCAAGTCGTTTTGAGTTGTCTTGCTTATGTCTGTTGTGCGAGATGTTGACTCTTCAAGATGTTTTTTCAAAACTACATCGCCGCTATCAATCCAAAACTTCAATAAAGCTCAGAAATTGCTAGTATTTATGACCGAATCAGATTCACCAGTTGTCAGTTTGCCATCGCTCGATGCCCTCGAAATGGAATGTTCTGGCAACCCAGGAAAATAATGCTATTTATTATAGGCACTAATCGAGAACGATTTTCTTTCACGATTTTTTGACGTTCAGTATGTAATTTATTAGTAACAGATAGCTCAGGATTTTTGTAATTTTTAAGAAATATTTTGCTTTTATCACAGCTTCCTGATGACATTTGTTTTGTGCATGTTTTTTAAAGTCTCCATCTTTGCCCAATACTGTAGTAAAGTTGGTTATTGGTTCTGTAACTAATGTCTCCAATCGAGTACTTCCATGGCGCCCACCCTCAGCGGAACTGACAAAAAATGGGCACTATTTACAAAAGAATTCCTTTTTTCCTGTGAGAAAACTACCCATTCATAAGAATTTAATTGATTGAAATCACATATCGTTTTTCATACGTTCCAGTTTTGTTATTTAGCTTTAGAGAGTAAGGAAAAGAATAAACGTCTTTGTCCAAAAAATAAATGTGTCTGTATTTAAAGAAAATCAAATACGTCGTCTAAAAAAAGAAAACATATAGTCTATTAAGACATTTTACATCCAAATGTGACAATGAAGATTTGATGTTATGATTGTTTTTTCTAACATATACTCAGTATAGCAGTTTAAATTTAACAAATGTAAAATGTGAACAGTATGACTGAAGCTGACGCCGTTGGATAGCAAAGAGCATGCACATATGTTATAATTTTTACATGCAAGCGCGCAAATTCAAACCGAACTACCTGAACGGTACGAGGATATAATAATAGAAAAAATTATGATATCGATTTGCAATAATCTGTGTAATTATAAATTACTGTGCTGTACATAAAAATAGAATTTCAAATTACTTTATGCTAGTTACTTTATGCCGGGTACCCAAAAATAACCGGAATAGCGCTGCGATTGGCGGAGCTTAAGTAGTACGCATTTCTCCCGCTAGGCGAGCGTAGCGCAACTCGTTCCGAGTTCAGTGCCATCATTGTTGTCGCCTGGGAAGGTTGTGTCCGGTCACAGTAATTCGTTTTGTAAAAGCACTTTCGCTTGCTCCTCTTTTTTTGTCATGGCAGATTTAGTGCTGCTGTGAAATTTTGCTTCCTGCTTGGGAAAAACGCCGCAGAAACTGTTGTGATGTTGAAAACAGCTTACAAGGATAGTGCTATGGGTAAAACTCAAATGTACCAATGGTTTTCTCGTTTCAAAGAAGGTGAAATGCCAATTGATGACAAACCTCGTTCTAGACGTCCGTCAACTTCCAGAATTGACGAATATGTTGAAAAAGTTCATGCAATCGTGATTGAAGACCGATGACGGACCATTGAAGAGATTAGTAAGTTATCTGGAATAACTTGGAGCTCGGTTCAGCGAATTTTGACAGAAGACTTGGGGATGAGAAGGGTCAATGCAAAATTTGTGCAGCGCAGCCATTTCAGTGTGCTAGTTTTTAGCAAAAAACAACATGACTCCCTTGCCCCACGCCCCTTACTCACCTGACCTCGCTCCGTGCGATTTCTTCTTGGTTCCACGAATGAAGAGGGACATGAAAGGACAATGTTTTGACGACGTGGAAGTGGTAAAGAAAAAAACGAGGCAGGAGCTGTCGGCCATCACAACAGACGAGTTTGAAAAATGTTTCCAGGAATGGGATCGCAGATTGGACAAATGTATTAAGTGTAATGGAGAGTACTTTGAAGGTGATAAGGCTGTTTTGTAAAAAAAATTAAATACATAGCTTTAAACAAAAAATTCCTGTTATTTTTGGGTACCCCCTCGTATACTATAACTGTAATTTACTCCTTAAATATAGTAGAATTACAGAAATTCTATATTTTTACGGCTGTACTGGAGCTTCTTGTAAATAATGAAAAGACGTCAAAAATCCGTTTTAAAGAAATAATTTTTGAACGCATATTTTAATTTTCAACATGGCTTACAAGACTTATTAAAAAATTACAACTTATTACAACTTTTTTTGTGATTTTGTATGCAGAAAAGTATAAAAATTTCTTCGATTATAACATTAAAGTTGAGGCGTTTAGGGGGGCCGCCCCCTTCGCTCCCCCCTGGATCCGCGCCTGATGGAAGTCATGTATGGTTCTCCATACCGATTTTTAATATATTGCTGTTATTTAAATTTACATTATTTTATTTTAAACCAGGGGCGTTTATCTTCCCTCTTCTTGAGGGAGTCTGAAATGGATAGCTAATGAAATTGTAACATGAGTAAAACTCATTAATACTTAAACAATTTTAACATATGTATCTATTTTAACACATGGATATATATATCCATAATAAATTAATAATAAATACTTTTTTTTATTTCTTACAAGAATATATTATTATTAATTTGTGTTTACACTGTTTGGACAGTCTTCTTTACTATCATCTTGAGAAATACCATAATACCATATACAGTACAAATAAAATTCTTTTTTTGTTTTTTCTTTGTAAATTTATATTTCTGAAGACGACAGTAAAGAAGACTGTCAAAACAATGTAAAAACAAATTAAGAAAAATATATTCTTGTAAAGAATAAAAAATATCATTTATTATTAATAATTATGATAACAAGAATAAATGTGAGTAAGTATTAGTGTGTGTGTGTGTGTGTGTGTGTGTGTGTGTGTGTGTGTGTGTGTGTGTGTGTGTGTGTGTGTGTGTGTGTGTGTGTGTGTGTGTGTGTGTGTGTGTGTGTGTGTGTGTGTGTGTGATTTCTGCAATATAATTATATTGTATTAATACCTGTTTTATAGGTGATAATACAATATAATTTTACTTGCAGAAATAGTTAATATTTGAAGAACTGTTCATAATATAAAAACCTGCAAGAAATACTTAAGAGTTACTTATAGAATAACGATATACACATATATATTTAATCAAGTATGTCTTAATAAGATTTGATTGAATTGGAATTCCATTACTTATGTGAAACAAAAACCCCATATACATTTTATTAGTTAAACAAGTGTTAGCGGGGCTGTTAGGCCATGGTCTAATGGTGTTAAACCCAGACATTTCAGCCTCACCATTGGAGGCAGTTGTTCATCAAGTAACCCCAGTACTGAAGCCGAAACGTCTGGTTTTAACAGCCAGGCTAACACTTGTTTAACTAACACTGATGCTGGCCGTGAAAGCTTTAGATAAAAAAACTATATACATACCTTTGTGTGTGTGTGTGTGTGTGTGTGTGTGTGTGTGTGTGTGTGTGTGTGTGTGTGTGTGTGTGTGTGTGTGTGTGTGTGTGTGTGTGTGTGTGTGTGTGTGTGTGTGTGTGTGTGTGTGTGTGTGTGTGTGTGTGTGTGTGTGTGTGTGTGTGTGTGTGTGTGTGTGTGTGTGTGTGTGTGTGTGTGTGTGTGTGTGTGTGTGTGTGTGTGTGTGTGTGTGTGTGTGTGTGTGTGTGTGTGTGTGTGTGTGTGTGTGTGTTAGAGAATACAAATTTATTTAATGAGGATCAGAAAATAACGTTCAATGTTGTCATTTACAAGAACAAAAACTAAATGAGAGCAGACAAACTTTTTGTTGTTTAACTCACAACATGTATACAACATTAATAAATTATCTGAGTTCGCTTTGTGACTGTCTTTCAAAGTTTTTAATTATGAAGTATACATTTTATATATTTATACTATGATTGTTTGTGCGTTCAAGCTTTTGAAGGGCTGTTAAATATGCACCTGTTTCTAACAAAATTCAGTATGCAGGAGTTAATTTTTCTAATATACATTTGTCTAGAGCAGCAGTCGGCGACCCTGCACCCACAGACACAAGTGTGCCTGTCGATATGGTTAGACGCGCCCGTGAACCTATTTGTAATTTTCTTTTCTTTTTAATGAACGAACGCACCCACATTATACTTACTTCGAAGTACTGTTTCATAAAATAGTACAAGCCATTTCAAATTTTACTTTTTCCTAATACAATAATTACTGTAAGTTAGTGTTTTCAAGAAAAGGAACTGAAACCTTCATTTGTGTTTTAAATGTAATTTTTCAAAGTTTACATTTCTGTGCACTTTATAAAAGTAAATAGTTCTTATTATGGTAAATTTTTTAAGTTATTTTTATTAAAATGTGTTCCTCTTTAACTTTTTTTAATTTAAAGTTTTATTAGTTTTAACGTGCATGTGCATTATAATAGACTGTTGAAGACCTACCCCTAATGTGAAAATTTTCAAAAATTTATATGAAAAATACTGCAAAGCTTTTTTTGATTCGGTGCTCCATGTTGCCAAATATAAGTGCAGGGATATTATAAAGTGACAGATAATGTTTGTAACGTCCAGCTATTGACCACTGATGTTCAACGCCCAGCTCTGCACCTTTTATATTTTCCATTGATGGGATAGGTAGGGGCGCCCATCGAACTGGTCCGCAGTTATATATGCACCCCCATAAATTCAAAGGTTGCCTATGACTGTTCTAGAGCATTATCTAACTTCATCAGAGCTTCATAATATGAGTTTATTATTGTTTTGATTAATGTTGGTCAGCAATTTTATCTATAACAAATAAATATTAGACAAAATTAGAATAATTGAAAATAAAAATCCTGCATTCTTCTCTCTCTCTCTCTCTCTCTCTCTCTCTCTCTCTCTCTCTCTCTCTCTCTCTCTCTTTCTACCCCCACTAACCCCCCACTCATTGTCTTTATTTCCCCCTATTTTCTTAATGAGTCAGCATCTCAGAGCCCTGTGCAGTGCACCTGTGACACACATAAGGACAGTCCTGATGCTCTCTACACATCTGTAGTGGGTGTTAAAGACCAATATATACAAACAAATAAACAAACACACACAGACACATGCACATTCAGTACCTGTTATCAGTGACACTTTATCATCACTACCAGCACCAGGCGGGCACAGGTACTGTGATGAGTGAGCAGTTACAAAAATAAACAGTTGCGTCTTAGTCATGACGCAATGCTATATATAGATTGGCAACCACTGGCCGGTATTATTGTAGTGGGCGTTACATTTTGACCACAGTTAGCCAGTCTCTTCCATAGTGGACATGTGTTTCTAGTGTTCTATGTGCGGTTAACAAACAGAAGGAATATGGTGACCGGTATGTATTACCGGAAAAATACTTTTTTCTTCTTTTTATTTTTCCTTTAAAACAGACTGGAGATTCAAAGTCTCAATTGTAATTTTATTTTTGAACTGTCATCACCTTTTGATAAATTAGTCGAACATTTTATATTTTTATTAATTCAGTATGTATTGCATTATGTCAACCAGAGTTGATTACAACAAACCTCTACATTAATGCTTTAATTTATAGTAATGCAAACTGTAAATAATAATGTAAAATTAAGAATTACTAAAACAAAATATTGGTATGGAGAACCATAGATGACTTCCAGGTTCTAAGATTTATATTTAAAATCATTTACTTGAATTCGATTTGATAATTTCTAAAAAAAATATCCCCCACCCTCAAACTGTTTTCACTATTTATAGATATTTTTGTTATTATGGGGTAGTCGTTTAATATATGTTATTTTTGACTCACTTTATCTACAAAAATTAGGTACTTTATTCTTATAAAGAAACTGAACTATGCAGATAATCATCCCTCCTCCTCAACCGAACTCCACCATTAATGATTATTACACTTTCACAGAGTAATAGTTTTATCATATGTAATTTCTAAGGTATCTTATCCTTCAAAATTAAATATTCGTATTTTACTTGATTTCAGCACAGCAATTTTCTAAAAATCACCCCCTCCCCCTTCAACTACTCACTCCATTTGTAATTATCTCAATTACTATTTTACAGTGGATTAATATGACTTTATTTCTGGAGCACTTATTTATTAAAATTAAGTACTTTAATCTTGTTAAAACACAAAACAATGCAGGTAAACTATGCCTCCCTCCTAACCAAAAAACCTGGTTGCCTGGCAACAAAATTATTTTATTTTTAACAATTACCATTGTTTGAAAAAGTTTAAATCAATTTTTAAGTACTTTACTCTCGTTAAAACATAAAATGTTGCAGGTAAACTAGCCCTCCCCCTTAACCGATCTTCACCAAAATCAATAGGCCTTGACAACTCTACAACTCAGGCATATATGCAAAAAATTATTTGATTCTGTTTAAATTTGCGCCAGTTATCATTTGCCATACAAAAAATTCTACACACAGACACTTTTCGGAAAATGGATTTTCTTCATGTTTTGAGGGTAGTACAATCAGAATCAGCCCTTATCTCAAACACGATTTTTTTGCAATCACCATACTTCCATTTCTTTACGGAACATGGAAGTATAATTAAATAGTTTTTAAAATTTAACAATTAAATAAACATTAAAACTTGTAATTGTGGTTAAAATCAAAATTTTACTACTTTATTAAGTCTTGACTTCACACTAACATAAAATATGATCATCAAATAAGCAGTCCCTGTTACTACTACCATTATTATTATAGTGTTATTATTATTATTTATTTTATTATTATTGTTCATGTATCATTGTACAAAAAATGTGTCGGCTTTTTCATGACAAAAATACATTTTTTAAAATCATTTCTACTGATAATATCTAGCTATTTTTGGTCATTACTAGACACTATTTTAAACATTTTTGTTGCTATGTATTTCAAAAACCCTTATAGTCATCGTTAAAACTTCTCTATTGGCAATCCAATAATTAATACACATTTAATTAGTGTTTTTGTGTTAATGAGTGTATATTATAATAGCTAAAGTATAACAATAATTCTTCTTCCAAAACCCTACAGGCCAGAGTGGACCTCCACTATTATATCCCCTTCACTCACATAATAATAACTATTACATATATGTTATCACTCACATGTTAATAATATATAATTATAATGTTATATTGTAACACTGTAATTGTAACAGTCCATAATTATTATTAACTCTCATTGTGTGTACATAAATTATTCTATACTGCCCATATGCAAGCCCTGATACAGTAAGGTATGTCAAAATGTCGACTTCAACCTTTTTAAATTGTGTCTAGTTAATGACTGAAGCTTATGCAAAAAATTATATCATTCTGTCAGTGTTCTTATAAGCCTTAAATAAATGGGTTCCAGTAAAATAAATTCTATATCGTTTAGAAAATTTGTTGGTAATAAAAAAATTATAAAAAGACAGTTGGCAGTTTCACGAACGTAATAGGTTTATCAACTTTTTGGGCCAACAACCATCACGTGTCCATACTCCATGTAGCCGTACCATAGGAGGCGCTTTGCATTTATGGTGTCTAAAATATTGTCTTGCTTTGTAAACATGAATTGTCTCTTGATATTCTCACTTATAATCCACTGGTGCCTGGTGTGTAGACAACTCACAAGACCTTCTACAGAAGTCTTTCTGCCTGCTTGAAGCCTTCAAGGGTTTCTTTGATTTCTATCCCAAGTTCTAGAACCATAGTTGATTATACTTTCTAAGATGATATCTGGGGAGGGAGGGTTATTTTTCTACTCCAAAGCCCAGAATTCAGCACTTCTCTTGCTATATGATTTTTAATAATAATATTGATAATGCATAATAATAATAATGTCTCCCTTGTATACCCATTAGGAGTGTGGCAAGCTTATATTAGGAGCTTGGTTTATGTAAGCTATTCAGCATATGAGGTGTATACTTCAACCACCCATTATTACCCCTTGAAATCATCCCAGGAACTCATTTACACAGTGAGCTGACCTGGAAATTGAAAAACATAACAACATGACTGTGGCATACCTGGGATATCTGTAATAACATTAAATCATCATCATCATTGTCATCTTCACATCATGGGATAGGCAAGGTGCTGCCTATTACACCTTCAAAGATCCTCCAGACATCTCTTCCTGGGTCTCCCACATCAGACCTGTGTCCTATATGTTTATATTTGCAGATTTAGTATTCTTTCAACCATTGTTTATAATCTTTTAATCTTTCATTCAAGTTGTCTTGATTGTTCATCATCTTTTTTCACAGCACTACACTTTATATAATAATGAAACTTTCACTTGTAAACTTACTTGTCTTTTCTCGTCGAACGCGTTTCGGCGTAGTGTTCGCCTTCGTCAGCTTAGAGACAGACTCAGTCTCTTAGAGTCTGTCTCTAAGCTGACGAAGGCGAACACTACGCCAAAACGTGTTCGACGAGAAAAGACAAGTAAGTTCACAAGTGAAACTTTCATTCAAGTTGAAAACTTTTAATTCTTCTCTTATGGTCTCATTCTGTATACGGTGAAGTTTAGAACACCTTTTAACTGCTCTTAAGAATGGCATTTCTGAGGCCTGTATTTTACTTTCTTGTTTCTTGGTTGTCATCAATAATTCACATCCATAGGACAGTACAGAGCCTGCCTATAACATTGTAAATCTTTAATTTTATATCTCAAAGTATCTTGTTTCTAAAAATATGATCGGTTGTCCCACAGATCACATGGAACTTACCTACCTTAACATCAATATCATAATTCTTATCATAGCCAATATCATTTCTCAGATAGTTAAAAATGGCTCACCTGTTTTATAATTTGATTGTTAATTATTATTTTTGGTCTTATTGGTTTCTTACCTTGAAATGCCTTATTTTTGTTTTTGTAGTGGAGATTTTCATATTATATTATTTGCAAATGTGATGAAGCTCAGAAACTGATTTTTGTAAAGCAGATTCATGATTCTGAGCAAGTCGTCAGCAAACAACAGTACATTCAGAATCCTATCTCGTGACATGTTAATATCAAGGCTCACTAGTTGTTACCATTTCCTTTCCAAATCATCAATATAAATGTTAAAAAGAGCAGGTGATTTACTGCACCCTTGTCTAACACCTTGATTGACAGATATTTGTTGAGATATCCTACAATTATTTTTAATAGCTATCCTTGTTCCATTATATAGCCCTTGTATAGTTCTTATAAGTTGTTGTGGTTATCCCCATTCATCTAATAAACATTCAATTGAAGTGTTACAAAAAACAAAAATTACAATTCCACTAAGCATAATTACTATAGTGACAAATCAAATATAAATAAATGAGAGTTTACAGTATGACTGATGATCTTTTCTCCATTCAAGGATTATATGACTGGCTTATCGGAGTCTTAAGTCCTAGCCCAGCTTTTATGTAGACATCTAGCTTCTCTCCTTCCTTTACAAAGTTATGAAATGTGTATATGCAAAACCTTCATGGTCAGTGTACTTTTATGCATTCTGCGGACATGGTATATCCATCTGATACAAGTGTGTGAAATATACGATTGTTAACTTCATGAGTATTCAGTGGCATGGTGTGGGTACATAACACCTGTTACCGGTTGTGATAGGCCTAAAACTTAACGTAAAAATTAATTCAAATTTTTTCTTGTACCAAGTTTTTTTTTGAGCATTTTCTATGATTCTATCAGCATTTCTTTAGCACTAGGAGAAGAAGAAGATCCTAGTTCAACGGGATCTGTCTCTCATTATAGTTACACAGAATAAATCAGAACACAAATAATTGAATTAAAATTAAACATATGACTAAATGAACAAAACACAAATAGGTATGTAGTATCTGGTGCACGTCAGTTCTGAAAACGAACATAGCTGCTAACTGAGTGTTTTGCCAGTGTATATGAGGTCAATGACCGTATGCAGAAAAACATTGCCGATGTCTGAGCCGGCAACACAAAGTGCTCAGCAGTTTGAAAGCAATGCTACACTTTTCTTTAAGTTTCCCTACTAATTATGTTCGGATTTCAAATTATTCAATAACTAAAGTATTTATTCTGTGATACAATTAATATTATTTTCTCTCATTTCAAGTACTGTTGCCGCCGGCAACAGCGGTTACATGGATGCCACGCTACTGTGAGTATTCAAGGTTTTTTTTGTGTCGAGATTCTGAAGGCAATCTTTTTTCATACATCCCTTCAAAGTTTCTATATCAATGAAACTTCAATTCCACTACCAAAATCTGCTTAGATATCTCCTCGTCATTAATCAAATGTCTGACCCATACAGAAGAGAAGATACAGCCATTGTCACCTATGTGGCTATAAATTACTATTAGAATTGTAACGGCCCTTTCAAGCTCTTCTAACTCAACAGTGCCAGTGGTAGTTTTGGGCAAGTAATTTCTATTTTTAAATGACTATTGCCATATTGGAGCGGTCGTGGCGTAGTGGCTAGCATGTGGTGCTGCTACGCTGTCGGCGCGGGTTCAATTCCCGCCGGGGGCCATCTGATTTAGATACGCCCGTTCCCCCTCGCAAGGCAATGGCAAACCAGCGAGAGGTATCCTGCTTAGTATAAACCTTCCACAACTATGCCATTCGGATCCGGCGTTAAACTGTAGGTCCCATATACCTGTGAGAGAATCAGTACCACACGCACCACGGGTATATGCGGGGAGGGTACAAACCAGTCGAAGACTGAAGGACTACGATGATTACCATATTAGAGACTCATGGAAACTTCAAATAAGCCCCCTCTCATCATACTGAAGCAGCCATGAAGATACCAAATTTACATATAATATATATTAAAAGCAACTCCCATTTATGTTCACAAATATTTTCTAAATTTGGATATTATACCTAAACAGTCATGTTGACAATTCTGTTTCTTTCCATGGAGCAATAGTACAGTAGGATCGAGGTTACTTTATATGCACTTATAGGAAAATATAAGTACACAATACATACTTAACGTCACTGAATTGAAAATTGCACGTTAAATGTGATATTCCTGAATTACGTTATGGTATTGAACTTTATTTCACTTCCATTACAAAATGTTTATTTTGTAAATATAAGTATATCACTAGTGACTCAGAACACAAAGTTTTTTATTGGTAAAAACATAAAAGTTTTACCTTATATCCTGAACCAGTTTTCACTTATTATAAGCTTCGTCAGAGGCTTACAGCGAATACTGGTTGAGGCTATAAGATAAAACTTTTATGTTTTTACCAATAAAAAACTTTGTGTTCCGAGTCGGTAGTGATATATTTAGTTAATCAATGGCCACATCGTGGACAACAAAATCCAAGAGTTTATTTTGTATTACACACACATACGCACATTTTTTCTAGTAGATTAACTGTGGGCCAGATTAATTTTTACATGTTCAAACTTGTACTCTCAAAAACATTTCAACTCATGCTAATGTATTTCATTTTATGTCCTGTGAGCTGTAACAGGCTTAATTTTCTGAGGTGAAACATTATAGAGTATAATGACTTACCAAGTTTCCTACTGTAATACACATAATATGTTTTGCCAACCGCCAAATAAAATATTGATTAATACTGTATAAAATTTAAAATCATGTTGTATGTCTAAAGCAGAGAAACAATATTTGGAGTAATTTGCATATTTTAAATACAAAAATAACAATTTATTAATAGAAGATAAGAACTGACCAATTAAAACCATGACAGTTTGTTAAACATTTTGAACACACTGTCTAAAAAACCAAACTATTACCAAATATCTAATACAATGACTTGTAATATTTTAACAATATAAATCCACATTATAGTATAAAAACAAGTGCTCAACATGAACAAATTTAACAATATAATAAAAGTATAATTTTTATCATTTATCAGTATGGTATTTCAAACTTAATTTACCATTACCAGTATAATTTTTAAATTTAACCACACTCACACTGTTTAAACAATAAACATAAATTTTCAGGCATTCAAAGTGTCAAATTAATTAAAAACGTACAAAAAGGTAACAAAATGAATATCTGGGAAAATCTTAATATTTACAAACACAATAATAATAATCTACTAATTAAAGAACAAATTCAAATAAAAACAAAACAAGACAATTTATTTGAAATCATATGTTATTAAATAATATTTAATATTATTTATTAGAATAATAAAATAAAACATTAAATATGTAATAAATAGCTGACTACAAAAACATTACAACAATTGGAAAATAGAATCGAAGTAAAATCGATTATCCGTTAACTATATTGTAAGCGAAACATTCAATTACAATTCAAACTATTCTCTAAAGGTACAGAATAATTTCTGTGAAATGTGCATCAGGTAAAAATAAACCTACTTGCAGCATATTTATTTCAAGATATTACATGAGAGACCTGCAGGAAACTCAATGAGTTACTTAGAAAGGAATAAAAGTATAATTTTAAATCAATTTTAATACTGTAGCAGTCAAAAGCCTTTATGAAATGTTCATAAACATAAATAATAAATAAATACTTATAAAATACACTGTTATAAAGAAAATTAAAAGTAAAACATAATTTTACAAGAATTAGAATTATAAAATAAATCATTTTCCAGTTACATAATACCAGCATACTGATTTTCATAGGCTAAAATCAGCTGATTTACTGGGTCAGCTGACTTATTAGTGTTAAAAAAAATCCTCTTCATAAGCTACATTGCTGTAAATCAGCAAACACTCAATGCCAGACAGTACATTAGAAGAGACATTTGACATATTGCCAACACATGTTAACCTCACGTTGTGTGACCTAGGATAGTTGTCTTTTGCCAATACAACTTCATTAAAAAAAAGTTAAGAGTTTTAGGGTGATATATTTACGAAGGAAATGGACAATTGCTTACACAAAAATGTCCAACAAAAAACTTTCAATTTAAACTAAACCATTAACTGCAACACCAAAGTAATGGAACTTGGTGTTGTTGTTGTTCTTCTTCTTCTTTTTTACTTCCTCCTCCTTGTAATATATAACTCCAGACTTTTCTTTATTAATTTCCTGTTACAGCATCTATCACTTTCTCCCTGTACAGCCAAATGGACACATTCTGCAGCCATATAGACCCCTATTTTTCAAAACACATCTCTCACTTCAGGTGTTCCCAGTCTAGTCCAGATGGCCAGCCTAGTTTTTGTTATATATATTTTACTAAAGATATCCAAGTCATCTCAATAGTATCTGGATTTGTTCAATTTCTTTGGCATTTATTTATCACATCGTACATATCACTAAATTTTTCCACTTTATTATCACTTCCATATTATAATCATAAAGAATTTTATCTTTATTTATTTATGTAATAATTTTTTGTTTATTATATGTTAACTTCTATAGGCAGATAAAATTTTTAAAATTAACCATCAGTACTTCTACTGTAATCTGACTACGGTAACCTGACTGTCACGATGAACTTTATACATACATTTCATGACATTTGTCGCATCTTCAATATGAAACTGATCCTGATGTCAGCTGTGCTGTGTTCAGATAGTGTGTTTGATTGAAAATGTGTTCATTTAAAATTCGATTGGGTTAACAAATTACATGATACACTACCCCTCCCTCAATTCAACAAGCACAGGGAACACTCCAGACATCATCGGGATCAGTATTACACTGCTGTTGTGACAAATGTGAAACGTGTCTATGCATAAGTGGATAGAAAGTTTCTACTGCTAAGTTACTCTAATAGTGACACTGATAAAAGTAGAATCAACACCTACCTTTTAATGGTTTTTATTTTTGTATTTTCTGATTTTGCTATCATGTGTTTGTTTTTGTATCATTTTTTATTTATTTTGTTTTATTTGTTTTGGTTTTTTACTTTTTCAAAAAAAAAGTGGCACAGGCATGTACAAGTATCAGGGAACGACTGGAGGAATTGCTCAAGCTTATGCTTGTCGTCTGGTGCAAGCAAGTTAGAGCAAACACTGTAGTCTCCGGCACACCTGATGGTCAGTATATCTCTCTCTCTCTCTCTCTCTCTCTCTCTCTCTCTCTCTCTCTCTCTCTCTCTCTCTCTCTCTCTCTCTCTCTCTCTCTCTCTCTCTCTCTCTCTCTCTCTCTCTCTCTCTCTCTCTCACTCTCTCTATCCCTGTCTATCTAACAAAATATTGCGTGTTTCTAAACTACTAAACTGTTTGCTTTGGTTGAAAGATTTTTAATTTAACCCTTACACAGCCTGGCGTGTAACTAACATATATACTACGAGGATTGTTCAATAGAAACACGTTTAATCTGCGCGGCCATGACTTTGTCGCTATGGCAACGGAATTTGTTTGTTTGTATTGTCTGTTTAAGTACTAGTGACGCATCTGTCAAAAATATTTGCAGTTTGCTCTTTTCTAAGCATTGTGACTGGGTTGAAAAATGGCATCTATGATAGAAAATCCCTCCAAAGATAATCTGCGTGCCATTATTCAGTTTTTGGCCACTGAGAGCTGTTAGCCAATGGAAATTTATACGAGAATGAAAGCTATATATGGTGACTATAGTTATTCTCATACAGCAGTGGTTGAATGGTGCAATAAATTTCGACAAGGAAGAGAATTCACTAAAGATTTGGCCCGTCCCAATGTCAGAGTATGCAGTGGAAGCATGCACAATCTCCGAAGGCAAAAAATTGTTGGTCTCAACCTTTGGCAGGAAAAGTAATGGTAACCCTATTTTTTACTGTCAGGGTGTGTTGCTCTTAGATTTTAAAGAACCTGGTGTCAACATCAATCCTGAGTGATATGCAGATACCTTAAAACACTTATGGGTCAGCATCAAGAATAAACATCCCGGGAAGCTCAAAATCGTGTTACTATTCTGCATGATAATGCTCAACCCTATGTAGCCCAGACAATTCAAGATCTGCTTGGTCGTATGAAGTGGGAAGTCTTACATCTACATTACAGTCCCGACTTGTTCCCGTGTGATTATCATGTTTTTGGCCCATTAAAGAAATCACTAGAAGGAAGGCGGTTCAAATCAGATGCTGAGGTAGAGTTTGCTGTTAGCGAATGTTCCGCAAACAGCCGCAAGAATTTTACCAGTAGGGAATCTACAGATTAGTGCAACAGTGAGACTCATGCCTTAATTGTTAATGAAGACTTCTTTTAAAATCATTGACTCAAAAATGCTTTACAGCCTCTAAATGTGTTTCTATTGAGCAATCCTAGTATATTAACAGTAGGCCTACTGTAGATAATTATAATAGAAAATTCATAGAAAGGTTATTACTGATATTTCACAATGTGATAAAAAGTATTTCTTTAAATTTAGATTTCTTTAAAAAATGTGAATATTATAACTGTACATTGGTTTCTTTGACAAATATTTTTATATTTCGCCAAATACTTTAATATTCAACAATTAGTTATTCTACACAGTAACTATTATATAAGGTGAGCAGCTTTTTAACAGTGCCTTTGTTAAATATTGTTTAGAGAATTCTGTCTTGTAATTTTGTTATTCTACTTAAAGATTAAACATAAATAAACCCAACACAACAATACCATATGTGACAACACTGTTAAATGATCCGTCATACATCATTTAGAAATTACTTTTAATTGAAAAAAAACAAAAATAAAATCCATGAATCTTTTAATTCAATTTGCCTTAAACATTTTTGAACATAGGAAAGCCCAAATTTTACTTAATGAAAAAACTTCACGTGTGTGTGTGTGTGTGTGTGTGTGTGTGTGTTTTATTGTAACTTATTCAGAGTGAGCTACTAGTTCCTTGACAAAAGTATATTTTCTGAAAACATCTGGCAGTGTGAAAAGGTTTGTGAAGTTCTTGGTCATTAAATGAACACAAATTAAAAACATTTTATTCAGACTTGGACGCTTGGACACTTTTTATGACCTATAAGTGAGCAGCATAAGTACAAACATAATTAATACACATATAATAAATTTTAATATTTATAGAATATTATAATTATTCTTATAATATATACGAATAATAATATATATAATACTAATTATTATTCTTTATATAAAACAAAGACACACGCAAACCATTCATGGTGCTCATTATTTCTGTATTGCTTGTATACAGATCCTGATTATGACAACAAATTTTGTCAAAAAGTTGACACTTTTAAAACTGTGTCCATTAATGACTGAAATTTATCAAACCAGGAATAGAAAGAGTTTGATAATACTACAGTTTGAATAGAAAGAGGTCTCACATCCAATTTACCAGAAATTACTGAGTTGTTCCAAAACATAATCGCCAATTCAAGATCATATTAGACAGTATCTGCAAAATACTTTTTTTTAATGCATATGATCATGTTGTAATTCTATGTGGTCCTTTGTGAAACACAGTGTTCTTTGCAGTTTACCTTTGTTATTTATTAATAATCACCAAATTGTCAGCTTATAACAGCTTGGCCAATATTGAACCCATGTTAAAACAGTTCCAATTACAATTTCTAGTTCCACTCCTTTCTCAGGATGAAAGGAGTATACAAATAGTATTCTCTCAATCAAATGGTTAACAGTCAGTAGCCTTTGATATAATAATGTATTCTTAAAGGAGTAGTGCTCTCTCGGCACTGCCTCTGTGTATCAATCAGAAAGTCCCATTAGTAAAATGACATTAATGTGTTGAGTCCAAGTGGACACAATGTTGCCATAATTAATTTCATGAACCACAACTTATCACCTTCAATGAACTCGTCTATCTTGTCTTCATCATTCTAATGTCATTGTATCCTTTGTTTCCTTGCGTGCAGAAACATTTCAACAATATAACTACACTGAGTAATTTTTTTTATTTTTTTACTTTCTATCACGTGTTGATATAGCATTATTTATTAAATATAATTAATATTCACTACCGACTTGGAACACAAAGTTTTTTATGGGTAAAAATGTAAAAGTTTTACCTTAGAGCCTGAACCAGTTTTCGCTTTTAAAAAGCTTCTTCAGAGGCTGCCGCAGGGAGCGCTATCGGCCTTGTTCTTGCCGACGGTATCCACTTTTGAAAAATCAATGTTGTGTGTGTGGGGTGTGAAATGTTTGAATAATGCATGTGATTTGAATTGTGTCTGTTCGTTTAGGATGTCGTTTTTATGTGTTTTCGTGTGTTTGTATATTTACAATTGTTCAAGAGTGTAGTTTTCAGCCTTTTGTGTGTAGGTGTAGAATGTCCATGATATTGTCGATGTTTTTGTATGTGTGGTTTGCTTCAATGAGGTGGTTTGCAAAGGTGGATTCTGTAGTGGAGTGTAGTGGTGCCTTTGTATGTTCAATGTATCTTCAAACGTAGCTTGAAACAAAGATACATTTCAACATTTATCCGAACTAATGAGTCCCAGATGTAATTCGGATATGCAGAAATTCGGATAATTGTGACAAACATAAGAAAAAGGTTATGTTGTGAAAAAAAACGCGAAAATTGATCACAAATCACTTTTGTATATTTTTATTACATGAATACAGTCTCTTAATAAAAACCAGGTCACATGTGTTTTGCAAAATGTTCACTTTTACTATGAACAAATTTTAAATAATACTCACAAATAATTATAATTTTAGGCGAGCAGTAGGCTAGAAAACATTGTACTGATCAGTACGTAAACTATGATCCATAGGTAACAGAGTCTTATAGGCTGTGTATTTCATTTGCTTACAACGGTTTTTTGTTAGTACGGCAACTGCAATTTGAATACTTTTTTTAGAACTTGCATTTTTTTTAATTTCCTGATAACGATTCGGATAATTGGCGTTTCAGATAACTGGAGTTCAGATTAATAGAGTTCTACCGTATTACATCTTTAAATTAAACAATAAAAATTCAAGACAGAAACAATGTGATAAGTACAAAAGGAAACAGAGGCTTGAGTTTACTGTTTCATTCCTTGTAGTATTGTAAAAAGAACTTTAAATACACAACTTTAAAATTGTCTAATTTGCTGCCACATAAAAAAATATAAAATTAGAAACTATAAAAAGCGTTATCAAATAAATCAAAGTGCAGTTATGAAATTTATAATTTTTGAAAACATGAATTGTTAAATTGATTGTTAAATTGACCTTTCACAGCTGGCATCATGATTATTACTAAAACTACTTCTGGGGCTACCAGGCTAAGGCCACAGTACTGTGGTGTTACTGAAGGAGACCATGTCAGTAAAAGTTTTAAGTCCTTCAGATACTGAAGATGGCCTCCAGTGGCGAGGTTGAAACGTCAGGAATTAACAACATAAGACCACGGCCTGATAGCCCGGGAAGTAGTTTTAGTAATAATTAATGAAATGTTAAATACTAGTTAAGCTGTTGTTCCTATACATTGAACCACATATAATTCAGTGATGTCTCCGTGATACCCCAGAGGCTCAGTGACTCTCTCTTTATTGAAAGCACGGTAATTGTTCACCTTCATTCAGGTTCCAAAATCCTCAGGATCCTGTGATTCAGGATCGATTAAAAAAAATGTTGCTTGGAATAATAGTAGACTCATATACTCTATAACCTGTGCGTGCGCGCGCGCGCGCGTGTGTGTGTGTGTGTGTGACTCTATAAAAAATACAGACACTAAATTGTAACAAAAGTTTTGTACCAGCTTACAAAGGTCTCATATATTCATACTTTTATTTTCCAATTCATCTGAAAGGAAGAAGAGAATTGGCTCATACGAGCCAAAACATGTTTAGTAAATAACAGTGTGCTTCATGTCTTCAGTACAATGAAGCGGATGTTGTGCAGTGACTTCATACAGATGACATAACATACTAAATTTAATGTGACTGAGTGGAGCTGGCCGAATGTGTATAGTACACAGCTCATTGCAATATTGTCAACACTAGTGAAGTACACATCATCTTAATGTAAATAAATTTTCTTAATACATTTTGATTATATGATTGTGGGTTTTGGTCAGTGAGAGTAGACACAATTTTTAAACCTTTTGTATCGACGTTTTGACAATGTTTACTGTTGTCAACAGGTCCTGTACATAGGCAATACAAGAACAATTAAGTACATAAACTGACTAATTGAATCTGTGTGTGTGATGTCAATAATACGTTATTATAAATTCATATATTGATAATATAATATGATTCTACTGTCAGATAATAAATTACTTTCATAGGTTATTTTTATAATTTTTAATCAGCATATTTGCCCCTGACTTATGTTTTACGGATTAAATCTGTATCTTTAGAGGTTTCAGTATACTTGTTTCTATGTATTTCTAATAAACAAATTTTATTTTATTTTATTAATTTACAAATTTATTTTAATTTTATTTTTATAAATTATTATGAATATAATCAAATTCAAAATAATTTAATTGAGACCTTAATAAATATACTGATACAAAATAAGAAAAACAACTTACATAGGTAATTTATTATCTGACAGTATACTATAAAATATACGAATACTGCAAGAGAGTTACTTACAAAAAAAACTAAACATAATTATATAAATAACTTGTAATTATGATTAAATGATTATTACATTTCCAGTATACTAATTTAAAATAACATATTATTCATGTTTTCAGAATATTTGTCTATACCTTACTAATACATTTATATATTTTATATTATTATTGAAAATAATAAAACTTTTTGTACAAGAATATATTTTATTATTTTGTGAATATTACAATGTTTCAATAGTATTTAACTATCATCATCAGATATAAATAAATTAATATATTTTTTTTCATTAATTATTTCTGTATTGGCTATACACAGGTCCTGGGTGAATACAATAAAAATTGTTGAAACCTCAAACACAAATTATTTAAAAATTGTGTCTACTTATTGACCAAAACTGACAAATTCTTGTATCATTTCTTAATTCAGAGTCGCTACTAAATTAAGAATTCTTAATAAAGTTTTTCAATATTCAGTAATTAATGGAATACAACACAATCATTTTAATATTATGTAATAATCTCAGCGTGAATGTATTGTAATCAAGAATGAGAAGTGTCTTCCCCTGTGAGGAAAACTACACTGTTCACTGTAGTTGGAGGTAAATTTACAGACATTGACCTAAATGCTGGTGCTAGCATGCTCGTTGGGTGGTTGTCATGCCAGATGGAATCGTGCCAGCGCAGTCTTTACAGACAGCTGAGAATTTCTCTTTTATAGACATGTTTTCATTACCTAATCTTCAGTTTAATAAACGATAAATATTATATTATGTTGTGCATTTAATAATCCAACAAAAGAATCTGTTTTATAATACCTATACATAAAAAAATTTAATTGAAATTTTCATTTACTAGACTGCTTATATGAGCTTTATGAATGTCTACACACAAGAGAATTTTCTGAAAGAAAATTTCAGAAAATATCAGATTAGTAATTATGGAAAGACATTTGATAAAGTGAATAGGGGCAGGCTGTGAGCAATACTGGCAAGGACAGGGATCCCGCAACACTTCACTAGGGCCATACAAAGACTTTATATGGAAGACAATATCCTAATCGAAACAGGAAGATGGAGCACAACTCCCAGCGAAGGTCTGATCAATTGTGGAGTAGACAAGGGTGGCCAATATCACCTTCTCTGTATAATTTATATATAGATGATATACCACACGATTCGGAGAAGAATTTCTGGAGCATTTTATGACTGGTAACTCTGCAGCTGACACACTGTTTTTTACTAGTGACCAGACTATCCTGTTGAACTCAGAAAGCAGATTGCAGATGGCTGTACAGACATTGAATTTATTAAACGTTGTGGATATCCTTATCTACCCATAATATTCCACCATTTTTCGTAGCCTACATTATCAAATTCTTATTCCAGATCAACAAAAATGACATGCATTTCCTGGTTATATTTCTACCTTTTACTCTATTATCTGTCATAGTACAAACAATACATCAACAGTTGACCTACCCTTTTAAAATCCATCATCTGTTTAAGAAGTATGTATGCACATAAAACATGATTGGGTATCACAGTTTGAAGGCAAATAACTGACTAATCACCATCATGTCTACTGAAACTGTGCATGGACATGGATTCCTCTACTACTAACATATTCAGTACTTTCTGTTACATAAATATAGTCATGTCTCACTTAATGTTTTGACAACAATTTTAATCATACCTTTGTTTATCTGTAAAATATATTCAACCATTTTAAATTATTTTTATTTTTGCATTTCAGAAAGTGACAAGCGAGTACTGGTTAGAAGAGTTTCCGGTGAGTTTGGTTTCCGGATCCATGGATCGCGTCCAGTGGTAGTGTCAGCTATCGAACCAGCAACACCGGCTGAATCATCTGGTCTGGAAGTAGGCGATATAGTGATCAGTGTGAACAGGGTTAATGTGCTAGACGCAAGCCACTCAGAAGTAGTCAAACTTGCACATGGAGGTGAGTAGCATTAAAACGTTTCATTCATGAATTTAATCATTAGGCATAGAACTGGTTTGTGTTTCATCTTTTCAGTTCCAGATATTTTGCCTCAAAATTTCAGATTGATTTTGCAAGGGTTTTATCTTAATTCAAAATTCTTTTATTTTTCTAAAACTTTGTGATATATTTTTTTCTAAATATTTATCATTGAACGAGCAAAGTAAGTTCTTGATTTTAACTAAACCTTTTAGTATTTGTCAGTCTGCCTGTATATTTTTTTGAGCGGTGTGTCTCATGACAACGTGTGAGCCCATCAACTGATTTTGATAAAATTTGGTATACCTATCCATGCTTTTACCTCACAGATCTTTACTGTTTTTTAGATTGATCCCCTACTCTGAAAATGGGAAGGCAGGAGGCAAAGATATGAGGATTCAAAAATTTTTTTAACCACAAACACTAACGTGGAGACTAAATAAAAAAGATTTTAACCAAAATCTGAATATAGTGTTAGTTTCTGAAATTTCTAAATTTTAGAATGCCAGGGCCCAGAAAGGGATCAACATTTTTTAAATTGTAAATATATGATACTGTTTATCAGATAAAGGCAATTTTAACTCAATACAAAATGTAGTGTTTACTATGAAAACTGTTTAACTTTATAGCACCAATGGCCAAAATTGGAAGTTTATTGAAACGTGGACGTAATATTGAAACAGAATTACTTCACATTCAACGACAACATTTTTATCTAAGAGGAGGGCCTTGCAATGGGTTCACCTTTGTCCGGTTTGTTAGCAGACATATTTCTGAATAACTTTGAAAATATATATTTGCTATCGTCACATAATAAATGGCATCATAACATTACATTTTATAAAAGATATGTAGACGACACATTTGTTATCTTCAACGGAACCGCGAGACAAGCAGATATAATGTTGCAATATATGAACAACATTACCACAAATATACAGTTCACACTCGAAATGGAATCTGACAACGCCATAAATTTCTTGGATTTAACTTTAAAAAACATAATAATAGATTTCACTACAAGATATACAGAAAACCCACTACAACCGATAGTGTCATACATGCCGATTCCTTCCACCCACACTCGCAAAAAATGGCCGCGTTTAACAGTCTGATACACAGACTACATAGTGTACCATTGGACCCAACGAACTACAAAGAAGAATTAGACATAATTAAACATATTGCAGTCGCAAATGGTTACCGCAGCTCATTGATTGAACATTTGATACATAAACACAAATATAGAACCAATAACACTCACCACATCCAGAAAAACGCTACATATATGGCAATTGATTATACTAACAATTTTTCAATGATCATTAAAAATGCGTTTAAAAAGCATAACATCCACATTACGTTTAGAACAAATAATAATATCCAGAAAATACTAAACAATGCCACACGAAGACCAATTGAAAAAAGAACGGGCATATACAAAATGGTGTGCGATGACTGCGATAAGCACTACATAGGTCAGACTGGCAGAGGTTTTTTCGAGCGATATAAAGAACACCTACCCAGAAGTAATTCAAATATAACTAAATCAACATATGCTAAACACCTCATTTCATCAAATCACAATTATACAAACTTTACAACAAATTGCATACCCCTACATATGTGCAAAAAAGGACGATATATGAATGCAATAGAAGAATTTGAAATCTACCGGGCCTTCAAAAAAGATCCTAACAATATATTAAATGAACAATTAGAGTTTAAATCACACATACTGTATGATAAAATTATAGATAATACGAACATAGATTACGCGCCTCAACATAACAATCGAGAACGATCAAGTAAACTGTGCAGTACATTGTCAACAAGTGTCGAGTGTGCACTCACATCCGCGTACATTAGTCATACTTGTGGGACATGTGTATGAATATTTCTGTGTTACTTTTAATATTTGCAATGAAGTCATAATCGACTGATTTTATTACATTCTGATGATTGAAATAATCCGAAACGCGTTAGTACAAGGAGAAAGAAATTATCAGTCACAAAGACGGTCAAGGTAAATTATATTTAAATACGGCGTTTACACTGTTGCTCGGCGTGCCGGCTCCCGCACCAAGTTTAGCAGAACGTGGCGTAATTCACTCAGTACAACTAATCGCAGACTATTGATAATAATATGAGATTTGCTCTTTTTAGTGTTTGCTCTGGCGTGGCTAATTCAGTGCTGGCATTTGTTTAGGTTTAGGTTTTGAGTTTGTGTTTTCTTTTTAATAATGTGTTATCTTCACGAATAATTTAGGGAAATATTGTAGTGTCGAATTATTAGGTTTTTTTTAACATTTAATCCAACATGGATAATTCAGTGCAGGTGCTTAAAGCAATAACTTTTGCAAGATCTAAAAATTGAACTAAAGTAATTAGGTAGGCCAAACCCCTGAATTCTGCATGATGCAAACAGAAAATATGAAAAGTGGGAATCGTGTTTTCAGATGGCAACTCCTTTTGAAAGATGCATACCAAAAAAATGACTGGATCTGGGTGGCTGAGACGTTAAGAAATTGTTGTTTTGTTTTCCATGTACTTTATTGTCTCCCAGAGACAATGGTAATCCAATATGTTGGATGCAGCACTAGAATAGGGGATGCAAAAGAAGTGTGTGACATCATTATAACATTATAAGTAAAAGATATATTTACTTACACAGGTCACCTAGAAGCAGCTTCATTGATGTCCAATGACTTATTTCCACTTTTTTCTACAAACTTTTCGGAAGAAAAATTCAAGCTAGTGATTCAGCATTAACCTTTCTTACAAGAAAACAAACAAAATAGAGGAATTATCAGAACAGAAGAAAACAAAAAACCTGTATAATGAGGTAAGAAGTATAAACAGAAGTTACCAACCAAAGCTAAATATCTGCAAAGACAAAGATGGAAAACTAATAGCAGAAGACAGGCTGATCCTCAACAGATGGGCTGAATATTTTGAAGAAATATTAAATAAGCCTGACACATTGGAGACTGTAGAAGAGAATGTAAGAATAGGTCCAGAACCATATGTAGAAACTCCCTCAGTTGAGGAAGTGAGAAGAGCAATTAATCGACTAAAGAACGGGAAAGCGCCTGGCGAAGATCAGCTTAGCCCTGAACTGATCAAAAAAGGCGGTGGAGCACTAACTGCACAAATTCATGATATAGTATGTAGTGTATGGGAGGAAGAGACAATGCCAAATGACTGGAAGACTGGAGTAATATGCCCAGTTTTTAAAAAAGGAGATAAAACTGTATGTAGCAATTATAGGGGCATAACACTGCTAAGCTGTGTCTATAAAATAATGTCCATGATTCTCCTTGATAGGCTAAATGTATATGCAGAGGAAATCCTAAGTGAACATCAAAGTGGATTTAGAGCCGACCGGAGCACAGTCGATCAAATTTTCGTCATGAGGCAGTCACTCGAAAGATGTTTCGAATATGGTATTGACATCCATATACTGTTTATAGATTTCAGGCAAGCCTTCGATAGTGTAAATCGAATAATGTTGTGAATAGCATTGGAAGAATTGGGAGTACCTCAAAAGATTGTGAGACTGGTACTGCTCAGTCTGAACGATTTCAGGGGAAAAGTAGTTCTGGGAAGAAACAAAAGCCGAGATTTTACGGTTGGTACTGGAGTGAGGCAGGGTGATGCATTATCTGCGACCCTCTTTAACTTGGCACTACACTATGCTATATAAACAAGATAGACTTCAGAGGACACATCTTCAAAAGGACGAGGCAACTAGGAGCATATGTGGATGATATTGTGCTGGTAGCCAGGAACAAAAATGTATTAAAAGACACCTTTATTGAAATAGAGAGGGAAGTGAGCAGGATTGGTTTGGAAGTCAATGAGGCTAAAACAAAATACATGAAAGTGTCTGCGAAGGAAAATAGAGAACTGCTAGACCTTCACACAGGCCATTACTGTTTCCAAGGAGTTACAGAATTTAAGTACCTAGGTGTTATTCTGAACAATGAAAACCGAGTGAGCAGCGAAATAGTAAATAGAATCATAACCGGCAATAGAGCCTACTATGCAAACCAATCATTACTGAAATCAAAGCTTCTAACTCCAAGAACCAAATTGATGTTATATAAAACACTGATCAGACCTGTTGTTACTTATGCATCCGAGACATGGACTCTCGTAAATAAGGATATAAGTGCACTAAGAATTTTTGAAAGAAGAATTTTGAGACAGATATTTGGACCGGTGAAGGAAGGGAATATGTATAGGACCCGAAATAACGGTGAAATAAATGAGTTGATTGGTGGACAAGACCTGGTGAGACACATAAAATCAGCTAGAATTAGATGGCTGGGACATGTATTCCGTATGAATGTTACGAGGATGCCCAGAACTATATTAAGTGGAACGATACTGGGGAAAAGAAGAAGAGGAAGGCCTCGAAGAAGATGGCAGCAGGATGTGGAAGAAGATCTAAGAAAGATGGGCATTAGGAACTGGAGACTGAAGGCAGTGGACAGAGATGAGTGGAGACGGGTCGTAGCGGAGGCCAAGTCTGTAGTGCTGGAGAGTAGTAGTAGTAGTAGTACAAGAAAACAAACTCCGGAGTGAACTGGAACTATTTCACAGATGGCATGATTATAATATTAAAGGCACAATAAAACTTCTTAGCTTTATAGAAGAAAACAATCTTACATCAGTTTTCAAAGAAGTGTTGATACTTCAGAAAATTGTCATAACTAGCCCCATGACAACTGCTGAACCTGAGCGCTGCTTTTCGACTCTGAAAAGACAAGACTTTCTTGAAAAATACAATGAAAAACGATAGACTGAATGCCCTTGTGATGTTATCTATCAACAAGGAACTTGTTAAAGAAATGAAGGACTTTGATGCTAGAAAAGTTCGTAAATTTAAAGGAAAGGCGAATTGTATGTAAATAAATGGTCTGTTTAAAGTGTAGGTATCATAAAAATAATATAATATAAATATAGTATATTAATTTTTTTGTGGAAACAGCATAGACATTTTTGTGGACACTTTCGACAGTTTGTGGTTATATTTATTAATAAAGCTGCTGACTGTCTACAACAGCTCACAATATTTGAGGTGAGATCCAGTGGCGAAGTTACATGGAGGCAATTGAGGCAATGACTACCCTAAAAAATTCTGTAGAATAAAAATTATAAATACGTATGAACTACGTAACGTAAAGATTATACATTGTTACCGCGACTGTCAAATTTATTAGGCCGAAACGTGCTTTACTGAGCAACCGCTAGATGGTGACAGGTGAGACTCGGCATAGCTCGTTTAAAGCGAATGAGGCAACCTGAACTTGCCTCAGCATTTTTTGTATACATCGTATGTAAGCAATGTGCTGGAGCGATAGGGAAGTGAAGGGAGGGGGGATTGTCCCGTTCTGTACACATGGAGCGTTGAGGCATGCCTCACTTCTGTGGTCCAAACATTCAAGTTAAAGCGCGCTGTGTTGTTTATAAGTGTGTTTATTTTAAGCGGTTATTAAAAGTGTCCCTGTTATTCCGCTGAACTAACAGATGATCAAGATTGTTATTTGAATTATTTGTAACAAAACATATATACAGAAACTAATCAAGTTTAAAAATTTGAAGTTCAATCAGTTGTATTATTGTGTATGACTTATACAAGGAATGTTCAACATGTAAAGCATTTTTTATTCAACGATTTTAAAAGAAGTCTTCAATAACATTAAGGCATGAGTTCCACTGTTGCACCAACCTGTAGATTCCCTGCTAGTAAAATTCTTACGGCTGTTTGTGGAACCATTCGCTTACAGCAAACTCTACCTCAGCGCCTCAGCGTCCGATTTGAACCACCATCCTTTTAGTGATTCCTTAAAAAAAAGTTTAAGATAAGATTTTTGCCTACCCATTCATTAACTACTAGCTTCGTCACTGGTGAGATCAAATTTTTAAATAATCGTTGCATGCTGCACGTGTTACTATTCTTATTTTATTAAAGAATTATGTGATCAAATATTGCCGACATTTCCATTGTGCGTTAACTTCAATATCGATAAATAATTAAGAAGCCTAAAGGCCGCGCCCTCCACCCTCTTAAGTCACGAGCCGCCACTGCTTTAGGGATCAATTTTAAAGCTCTTTTTCGTTGTCTATTTGTCATCCTAATAACCACAAACCGCAAACGTTGCCTACTTTCAATCTCTTTTAACATGTTTTCTAATATTCATTTTTCTTCTGATGATATTGTTGCATCATTACACAATGTTCTACATGTTTCTCAGCTATCCCAGCAGAGCACAGCTGTATTGTTTGTGTGTGTACGTGACACTTAACATGCGAGACAGTGTTACATAATATGGAACAATCTCGTACATTTGATACTGTTGTTCGACAAGCTTCTCAACTAGCCCAACGGTGCATAACCAACTAAACGCTATGCAACTCACCGTCTGTGGCTTTAGTAAATGTCTTTTTATACAATTGACATGTTTTGGGACGTTTGTCCCATCCTCAGAATTTTTAAAAATATCTCTTCATACCATCATACGATGGCACAGTCGTCAATATATTAAAATATTAAAATCCACATAACACAAAACACAATCACTTAAAGTTCGCGCACAACAGTTTTACGGTCCCATCGTATGATGGTATGAAGAGACATTTTTAAAAATTCTGAGGATGGGACAAGCGTCCCAAAACTTGTCAATTGTATAAAAAGACATTTACTAAAGCCACAGACGGTGAGTTGCATAGCGTTTAGTTGATTATAAAATACGTGGCTTGGACTATAAGCGGATTTATTCCATTAACAATATCAACGGTGCATGTTTATGCCAAGGCCGTACTAAAGTATTCTCTAGAATTTTCAAATGTTTGTTAAGGACATATATTATGGAACCCTGCAGACTATAAATACCCCAACGCCCCGCTTAGTTTTCAGTTTTATTCGGGCAATTTACATAGTGCATCTCAAGTGGTGTATTAGTGAAAAGTTATTATAGTGCAGAACTCTTTATAGTTAACATTATTATTTGTGTGCACAGATTAACTTGAATTATTGTTCGAGTATAATCTTGTTGAATAACTTGTTGATTACAAACTGTTTAATTGTGATAATTAAAGCTGATTTTAGTGACTTCATTGGTGTCTTCTATTTTGTTTCCACTGTACCATACAACGATTAGTGAGACCATATCTACACTTCTTTCTCTTTCCAGTAGTGACACTCCAAGACTCGGTCACCAAAAATCTATCTCTGTTGATAACAGTTGTCTTCTGTTTGTTTTACATGTAAAATGAGTAAACCTCCCTCCCTGTTCATGTTCCTCCAATTGATGTAATTTTAGTATTCCTAACCAATTATAATTTTACAGTGCATTTGGTATAATGTAATTGGGATTCCAAGACTTCAATAAATATTAAGAATGCAGCAGTTAATTTGTTCAGACCTTATAGAAACAATCAGCTGATGGCAAAGAGAAAAATATTCACTCTATTTAGGCACTTACTATTTAGGAATTTAGGCATGGAGATACAGCGAAGTGGACAAAATGTTATAGATTACCTATGCCAGAACACAACTTAATGGTATAATACTGGTGCTTAACTTATAACAGAGAAAGTGGAAATAGTTTTGTAAGAAGTAATAAAGAAGTGACACAGCCAGGTGACAGAAGATAAAACAGTTTTGGATGTTCTCCAGAAGTTTGTCACCAGAGATCGAGTGCTTACTATTTCCACTTTTATCATCGCACAATTAACACACAAAATTTACTTAACTTTTTGTTCACACATCTGAAAAAGTAGCCACAGGAATATACATGATTAAAAAGTATGTTGTTAAATTATAAATCTCAAGTTTCTTGCAAATATAATTATCATAAAAATTGTTTTTGTTGTTTAATTTGCAAGTATAAAAGTTTTACTGTCAAATTTTCTGTACCACCAGATAAGGACTAAAATAGTAGTAGTTGAGTTAATTAGGTGTAGTTTATGTAATTAGAAATATATCACTACTGACTCTGATCACTAAATTTTTTTCTATAAGATCACTATAGCCTGTAAGGTAACAGTTCAACATTTTTACCAATAAAAAACTCAGTGATCCAAGTCAGTAGTGATATATTTACAATTAACGGACACATCATGGACAACAAAATCCAGGTAGTTTATATATTAATTCACTCTTGTTACAAGAATTTCGATTGGCAAAAAGTGTGTCAACAATTAAAAATGTACACTGCTTTAAACAAAAATAATTATTTTTGTGATTAAAATATAATGTGGTTTTCATATGTAAATAATACAAAAGATAATGTTATAGACATTATAACAACTTGCCAATGCTCTAGTAGCACAATTTTGTATTGTTGTAACTGTAATTATTACAATCTGTATCGTATTACTCAGTTCAATAACTGAAATCGGGTCCTGTTCATAGACATAAGAATAAAAATATTTCCTAATAATGCTGAAGCTATCTTATTGTGTTATAAAAGGTAGGCTTAATTAGTGTAATCCATAATTTGTAATTACTTTTAAGGTTATAAAAATACAACTCATAGAGATGGAATACAAAGCACAACATGTAGCACTGCCAGAATTTTATCACAGTAGTGCTAATGGCATCATGGCCACTCTTGGTTTTTTATTGACCCCAAGCACATTTTTTGTAACCCCCCTGCCAATAATTTTTCCAGCCAAAGGAGAATATAATTAGTTTTTATAATTACTTAACTTATTTATAACTGTTGTAAACATCAATTTTGATAGTCCATGGCCGGTAGCAGGCCACACCCCTAACATCCAGATCATCTGTGGTCCCTGAGGCAGGAGCTCTATTTGAAGCTCAGGATGCAGCACATAAGTGAGCAACGGGCTTGCCCTTCCCTATGCACACCCCCACAGGTCCAATTTTGATAGCTAAAATTCGATCTTCAAAGTCACTTGAAACACTCACTCTGTGTATTTCACTATTTTATTTTCTATCATTCTGAATGTTTTCTTTTCAAAGTTAAAACTATAGCCAAATAAAAATATGGGTACTTGTACATTATACCCTCCCGCCCATATTTGTATCAATATGGTTTACTTTTTATAAACATTAATTAATTTATTATTATTATGGTTTGCCTGTGATCATTGGTTAGAAGGTGCACTTCAAGTATGATCATTGGACCTATGCACTTCAAGTAAGGTCCAAGTTTATTGATGGACATGCAAGATCATGTAGTCCAGTTGTGAGAAGTATTGAAATTGCCAACCTCTTTGTTGACGTCCTTGACATTTTTAGTTACAAAAAGAAGTTTTTACAGGTAATTATATAGAGATGGAATTTTCTGACTGCACTTGTTAGGCCTGCCATATTAATTTCATGAAGTGACTTATTATGTGCGTATCACTTAGAATTTACCATTTCCTCTAGGCTTTCTTGTCACAGTTATCTTCTTTCTTGTCACACTAAATCCCTTAGGTTTATGTCTTTTTCAAGTGTGATATACTAAGGTTCTATAGAACTGTTCTATCATACTTGTTCCCTGTTCATCTAAACAAAAAAAAAAAAAAAAAAAAATATCATTAGTGTCAAAATTTGGAAATATTTACATTGTAGTGTTTGGTGTTACAGGTTCAGATACACTAGAGTTGGAGGTAGCCCGAACCAGTGATATCTTCACAACGGGACGAACCACTAAGCCCATCTTGTCAGGCACACTACTTCGTCTGTCTTCTAGCTCAGCGAAAATGCGGCCAACGTGGGTGCCTAGACACTTTGTGCTCAAGCAGGACCACTGCCTCTATTACTACAAGACTGAAACGGTAACATACAATGTTTTATACTTTAATGTATAATGTTGGTGACAGGAGGTTGATTATGTCACATGTCACTAATTATCACAAAGGATAAAACATTAATTTAAATGTACATCATACTAAAAATTGACCCAATTGACATAAATTATGTACTTATATAATACTTTATTCTTCCAGCCAAAGATTCATAAATTGTATCTTATTTTTGTTTATCTTATTTTGAAAACTGTATTAGTTTTAACGTCAACGTTTACAGGAAACACAGCCAGTGGGAGCATTACACCTAGCAGACTACAGTATCACTCGCACTCCGGACTCGGGTTGTCCTCACAGTTTCAGAGTTGGCAAAAAGGGTGCCATAAGTCTTCACCTCGCTGCCAGTTCTGCGGAAAAAGCTGAACAGTGGATTTCTGCACTCACACAAGCAACAAAACCAGTGGTATTTTGTGTTCATTAGTAGTGCACTGTTTGCACACACACACACACACACACACACACACACACACACTTTCTATTTTTTGAAATTGGCAAATTAAATCATGCAATACTCTACGTTATACTACCAATAATTTTTTTTTTCTAATCCTCTAAAGCCTAAGATGATGTCATTAAAAGACAATAAAGTATATTAGGTAAATAGTGTTGGAAAAATTAGTTTATAAACTGAAAACTTACTCTTTAAAATTAACCTGTTAATCTTTCTTCTAGTGCTTTTCTTCTCATTGTTTTCTTCTTCTTCTTCTTCTTCTTCTTCTTCTTCTTCTTCTTCTTCTTCTTCTTCTTCTTCTTCTTCTTCTTCTTCTTGTTCTTCTTCTTCTTCTTCTTCTTCTATTTCCTCTTATTTTATTTCTTCTTCTTCTTCTTCTTCTTCTTCTTCTTCTTCTTCTTCTTCTTCTTCTTCTCACAAAGTTAGTAATTAGGCATATATTTCTGTTAACATATGACAATATATAAGTTCATGAGTACCAGTACATGCGTAGTCATATCACATAGGAAGTTAAATATCTGTTTTCCTTATTTTCCTCTACTTGCTTAAGTGAAATATATTCAATTAATTCCTCGTATCATAAATAATTTTTTTTTATGTTAATCACCTTTCAAGATTTGGCCAATATTTTTCAGCAATTTATGGACGCATGACTACAGCATTCACAATTATTTAACTGATATAAATCAGCAATCCTCAGCTGCAATTGTCTGTAACTTCACTTAATTAAAAAATTAAAAGTAATAATTGCCTGTAAAAATCTGAATTACTGTAACTGATTCAATACTTTTATTAAGATCAAAGAGTGAGAATAGCCATTTAAGTATTCATTAGTCATCTCACTCGAAACTATGAATGTGTCCATCAAATGTTTTAAGGTTTAAATGTATAGAACGTTCAAGATATTAACTGAAAATAATTAAACTTTGTAATCAGGTGTGTAAGTTACTATGCACACCAAATCAACCAAAACTTCCTGGTGAAGACAGTGAAAAACTTTTGTGTTATCCTTGAAGAGATGTAATTTTGGTAGTGTTCCAAAATACCATGTCAAATGATGTATAAAAATAATTTTTGCTTGTGAAAGTGGACACTGGAACAATTTTAGCACAATAAAAATAATTACAAATAAAAAGCTGAAAAATGTTACTTCTAATATTTGTGTGTGGACAATTTCATCTGCCAAAATGTGTGTATAAAAATGTTTACAATTTATTAATGTTTTTATTTTTAGATTAATTATTTATCATATTTGTATGAATGTATTTTTAGTGAAAAGTTAAGTATACATCTGACAAATAATAGATATATGATTTTTTTTAAGTGTAATATTGTTAGAATATGATTGTTGCTTGTATATCAATAATCATAGATTTTATTGTAGTTTAATGCAGTCATAAAAAACTGGTTTCTTCCTTTTCAACTGGATTATTGAAATCTTGTATTCAACACTTTTTGACATGTTCTCTTGACCAATGTACTCTGGCTGATAATGAAATAAATTCCAAATATTTCAGAAAAATACAGAAAGAAATAAAATGTTATTTCCTGATAAGCGTAGGTGGAAAATTTTACTGAACAAATGTCCAGAAGGGTGCACAATTCCTGGCCTCCTGGCTCCTGGGCTTATGGCTTGTGGATTTGGAAATTATATACAACCCACTAAAAAAAACATGTCTCTTTTCCTCTTCTATTCTAGCTCATTGACACATGACACATTACTTCAAGCTAGGACTATTGTTCTTCAGCCCTAGTGCCTACTCTGGTTTGTTATTCTTCTTCTATATTAGTGTTATCCAGGTCTATCTTCTTTGCCTGAAAAATCTCTTCCACAAAGCATGCTACACAGTTCCAAGTGTCCTTCCCTCATCGCTTTGATGATGTGAAGATCTCCTTTTGCAACAATCTCCTGCGTTACTCCCTATCTGTTGGAGATAAAAAAGGTACGGCTGACATTGTCTGTGGATCCCAGGCAGTATGGGTACTCTTGTGACTTGGCCTTTCCACCATTCTTCAGATAATATAAAAAATACGCATGTCCAGTCAGAAACTGGGTAAGGTAATAGTTCCCCATGCTTCCTCTCCAGTCATGGCTACACCTACTTGATGAGCCTTCTCTTCCAGCAATCTCACTCTTCTTGCTCTGTCTGCCAGCAATAATAATAATAATTTTGATGATAATGATGATGATGGTGGTGGTGGTGATACTTATGATCACTTTAATTTCTTGAGTTCGTGAGATCCACTTGCTGTTGTTGATCACGCCACTTTTCCTTTTGCTCAATCTTTTGTAAGTTTGTGCAGATTGATTCAAAATTTCATGGCATAGTAATACTCTAGTAATTTTTGAGAAATGATTGAAACACACAAAAAACAAAAGTAATTTTTGTCTCTGACATATAATAGCTAATAAACCATAAAACTTTTTCAAGGAAGCATGTAGAAAATTATTTTTAATTTATTTTTTATTCTATTTCACATATTTTAAGATCAATACTTAAATTAATTATTTTAAATAAGGTTTCATTTTTTTAATTTAATTTTTTATTCTGTTTTGTTTCTTGATTTCTAATAATTTTTTATTAAATTGTGTTTTTAGTAAAAGTTGAATGTCTTTAACTTTTATTTGTTTTCTACTGACTTTAATTAGATCAATTTTTTCATAATTAAATTGTCTATATGTTTCATTTAAAAGTTGTTTACACTGATTAGCAATTTAACAAAGTTATTTTGCATCAAACCTACAAAATTCTGTTTTGCATCATCATTTTTTGTTTTACAATAATTTTCTCAAATATTATAGACAAGTACCCGTTAACTCAAAAATGTTAGGTTCTGTATTTAAGTATTTTATACATATTAAATATTTGTTTTCCTCAACCATGGCTTTTATTTATTTCAGCAGTAAACCAAAAACCGTTGTCACCTAACCTCACAAATGAAAACACCATGTATTTTCGCTTTGCATTAAGAAATGGGACAATTTATGATTAGTACACTTGTTCTTTTCCACATTGTAATATACAAATACAATCGCATATTAAAAACATCGAAAATGTACTGCAGGAACGGATAAAGGTACAGTTCCGATGCCGCTAAATAGCATTTGTTTATTTAATTGTTACTATGGTAATTAAATCTGGTCTCAGTGGTGTTGTTGACATCTTTATACATGTCAGCAAAAGGGCATAATTAAAAGGGCCTAAACCGTATGGACGGGGCTCAATGTCAAATTCCAAGTTAAACAGTGTTTTTCGCCTGGTGTCAAACGTTACTTGTGCAAAATTTGGTGGCAATCAGTGTAACAGTGTGGATTTGTATTCAATACAAATAAATCCTCAGACTTTGAGTTTTTATAGATATACAGTTCAGGGGTCTGTTTTATTCAACTTTTCATAAAACAATCAAACGAAACCATCAAATTTACTCCTTAAATGGAGTACCAACAATTTCAGTATGTTTTATTTTACCCTTGGAACAGAAATCCCAGAGAAATATTTCACTAACGTATATTGAAAATGAAGTGTTTTCAATTATAGGAATGCATCATCATCTTCATCAGCAACAATTAAATAAAAAATGGTTTGTTCCAGTCCCAAGCAAACTAGAGCCGGTCACTCCAATGATTCTTTAGATTCCCCCCATGTCTCCATCATTTTGGTTTATAATTCAGTAGTTGTTTGGGGATACAGCTGTATATGCCCTTGCTCTTTGAAGAGCCAGTACTTGTTCCCTCCATCTTACAACTCCCATATTATTTGTATTGTCACTACCTTATTCTCCTGTTGATTTTCCACTGTTTGGTTATTACTTAATTGTATTTAAAATTGTAGCATGTTGGTCTGAATTATTTGTACGTCATAATACTTTTGTATACAAAATATGTTTAGGTACACTACAATATAAAGCTTATATATTTTAATAAGTATAAAGTGATTTAAATGGTTGAAGTTTTAAATCATTTGCCACCATTAAAGATTACTAATAACGTGAATTATTGTCACTTGTATATCATTATCATGCAAGAACATTTAATTTGTACTCCATACGATTAATAATATTGGGTTGCATTTGTGTTAACTTGCATGTCTTACATCTTAAGATTATGTAAGATGACAGACTAATCTAAAATACTTAAAAGATAAAATATTTTCTGCTGCTGCTACTGTAAGTTTGCATTATATACATTATTTTCTTTAGTACTTTATTTCTATAACTTGCAAAACAAAAAACATATTGCATTCTTCTTTACAACCAGTAATTTCTTGAAAACATAGAAACTGTCTTCATAATTGTATATTGTTATCAACACACTGGTATGAATCTTGAGATGCAAGTACATATCAACAATTATTTTTTCTTATTTGTATTACAGATTGAGCCATGGCTAGATGAGAGAAATCTAAAAATGCCACCAATGAGAATACCGAAACCTGATTGTGCGGGCACTTTGTGTACACTAGCGCACCATCGTGGCAAAGCTTGGAGGCGACGGTTCTGTCTACTCAAAGACGCTTGTTTATATTTTTATTCAGATATAAATTCTGATTGTGCATCAGGTAATCAAATTTCATTGCAGATTGCAGGTTTTGAGGTCAGGTTAGGTTTTCTTAACCACTTACTGTTTGGGTTCAATCAGTCATCTTAGAAACTGAACTTTATGAGTTGAAATTTTCTATTTTTTTAGTGAAAAATTTTAATGAATTTACAAGTAGGGTTTTTGTAGTTAACACTATAAGGTAACAAGATTCCACCTCCAAAGAAAGACAAGTATACCATCAAAATCCGTAGTGAAATATGCAGAAACGCAATCTTATTAATATTAAAAGAAATAGAAGAATAAAATAAACTTAATAAGTACAGTAATGGAAGACAGTATGTTACTTGAAGATAATTAATATTTTCAAGGAATAAAAAGAAATCGAAACAAAAAGGGAAATATTATCATAAATGAATAATTGGGAAATAGGGAAAGAGAGAATGCAAATTTAGGAATTAAATAATGCAATTAACATGACAAAACAATAACTGACGATGACAAATACCCAGAAGAGATGATCAAATGACAAAAAATGTAAATAGTTATTAGTAAACAATTATCATGTACAAATATTAACTTACCATGTAAGAAATAAGGCATTGAGTATAGCCTTAGATTAAAACTATGAGGAGGTCTGCGAACCTCAAACAGCTATTGTGTATAAGTGAACTACAGACTGTAATTAATATAAAATTACAAATATAATAATATTGAACAAAAATTATAAAAGTTAGGGAGTGCAACAGTGTAAGAAGGTGAGAACAATGGTGATAGACTTTAAGAAGTAAAAACAGTGTATAGTGTAAGTGAATAAACATATTTATAATATGAACATTGCACGAAACATATAATTTATATGAAACAACAAGGTAACTCATATGGTGCAATAAAACCAAGGGGAAATAATTAAAAAATAAATAATCTTCCGTTACAAACTTATAGTGTAATAGTGACGAAGATAGAATAAGATTCTACGGAATAATATTAATTATAAATTGGGAGACCGAACCTGTGACCCATAAATATATCATTGCCAAGACCTTAACTGAATAAATTAGTGTTTTAGTAGAAAGGATTGTTGATGGAAAAAATATTAAAACCAGGCAGAACGTGTTGAATTTTAATGCTGGTTTTTATACAAATTAAAGGAGGATACAAGACAAAACGATACTGAAAGACTATGAAAATAAATAGAAGAATGATGTTTTAATCGATGGTACAGAAAACTAGAAGTCCAGACGCAAAGGATCAAGAAAGAAGATCGTAAAGAAAACTACCATATGTGTGAGATCTCTCCAATAGTCAACCAAGATATTTGAAAACACCTTAACATTTAAAGTTCGAATCACAAACTTTAATACTATCGCAAAAACAATAAAAACTTTAGAACAGTGAATTCTAATTGTACACAAATAATTATTAGTAGTAAGAGTTTCTTTTTCAATTGTTCATTTGCACTTTTGTATGATCCAAAGAACCCACTGATACACAGCATACATCAACAACACCTAATTACCAAATATTAATTTTAAATATTATGTTATATGATATGTTTACGACTTATGTACTATACTTTGACATGACTTATACATGAACCCTAAGATTGAGATTTTACATGCTCTACAACAGAAATGAGTTTCAAAAAGACTAAATAAAAATAATTGAATTTTAAATAAGAAAGAATAAGGAGCTTGAGTATTTATTTTAGCATAAAGTGTCTACTTACAAATTTGGCACCAGCAACTTGGGGCAAACTACAGACAACAAAAAAGGTATACACAGGGTATTTTTACATAATATTACAGTAGAGACTTGAATGCCCAATCTTTGGTTAACTCATATTCTAGATTGTATGACATGGCCACACACCATTGTCATTAATATACACCATAGAGTATGAATACATGTTACTTTAAGAAGATTCATAGACTATAACTACAAAAACAGTGTGAGACAAAATCACAGGTTATGAGGAAGCTAAGGACATGCATTGTAGTTACGAGGTGAAATGCTGAATTGCCTTAGCTAAGGAACACCTTCATAGAAAGAAAAGCTTATTATGCAGACCACTAGACATAAAGTCAAGAAAGAGAATAGTGAAGTTTTTGGAGCTTGCTCCTGTACAGGGCAGAAACTTGGACATTGAGAAAAGAAAAGGATGGAAAGTTATTTGAGATGTAAACATGGAGGAGGATGGAAAGGATTTCTGGATTTTCTGGAAGGACAGAGTGATGAAAGAGGAAATGCTTAAAAAAGAAGAAGAGAAAAGAAGAGCATTGGATATCACCTGAGATAGGAACAGAAATTGTTTGGGACACTGTATGTGGCAAACATAAGGTAATGTGATAGTGGAAGCACTAGAAGGTCTGGTAAATGGAGGCCTGAGTAGAAGACGGAGGAGAAGCCAGATGATGGATGATATACGGATGCCATATCAAGAAATGAAGTGACTAGCCCAAGATAGGAAAGCATGAAGGGAGCATGCCTCATAGATCTGCTCTTGGGCAGAAAATACATGATGAGGAAGTTGAAGATAGTGATATTGGAGTAATATAGGACAGTGAGAATGGAGGAACAATGAACAATGAACAATGATCAACATTGGACTGACTGATGGTGAGATAATTGTGATGGTAAATAGAGCTGAAGTTGAAGACAGTGGAAAGACTGATGACGAATCAGAATTAGCAACAGTAAATCACACAGAAAAAGAATTTCTTGAGGCAGCAATAGCCTACATTGAACAGGATCACCTTTTTAACTTGTTTTTACTAATTCACTTTTGACTTTTTATGAGTCAAGTTTCTCATACTTGTTTTGTACGTGTTGAAAAAATCAGTGCCTTTCTAAAAAATTCTGAAGAACAGCATACACTTAGAGGGACAAGGTGTATATCAAATACCATGTAAAAACTGCAACTGATCTTATATCGGCCACTCTGGAAGAAATATCCATCAACACGTCTGTAAACATGAATTGACAGTAGCAAACAAGAAGACAGCACATCCCTAACAAGACATGCTAAAGAAACAGGACACACTTTCTATTTCAAAAACACAAAAATCTTGGCATGAACTAACTATAAGAGAATCGCACAGTACAGGGAAACCATTTGAGATCTACCAGATGAGGGAGGTAGCGCTCAACAATAGAAGTGAATATACAGAATTAGTGACAACTTGGAAATTCCTAACTGACAGTTTACAAATTAAAAAACAACTTATGACCACAACACACTCACCTCCACGCTCTAACCCTCCCATGGCAAAAATCACAAGGGAAGCAAGATATGAAATGTGCACTGTAGTTAAATTAACATCTGTACAGCTTGAAAATGTTCCAGTACTACAGAACAAAATGTCAGCAATATAAACATCACATACATGGATGTACCCAAAAACCTGCTGCAACAGATATTCACCATGAAAGCCTTCACACGAGCATATATATACACAAGGCTTCCCGAAACATGTTCCAAATAAGGAGAAAAAAAAGTTTGACGAAACTGAAACATCGAAGCATGATAATGTTTTTAGGCTTTTGAAACATATAATGTGCATAAACTTGCACATTGACTGAACTGTGCATAAACTGCACATTGACCGAACTGTGCACATGTGCATAAAACGACAGACACCGAAGATTTCTAGACTGTGGGGAATCGAAAGTGTGGAAAAAATATAGTGTTAACATCATCTGGAGCGTTACATTTTTTTATGACGTTACACATTTTGTGGAATGACCCCCAGCCTAAAAACATTATCATGTTAATATCTTGAGGTAAAGTGATTATAAATATTAAATATATTATATACATCAAGAAACAGACTGTAGCAAAAAGTGTTTGAATATATATTACAAATTACCAATTTAAATGTAACTTAACTTGTGTTTGAGGAGCCCCACGATTTTGGAGCGCCAATATATATTACACAACAAATTATAACTTTAAGTACATTAATTTGTAGAGTGCCAAATTCATACAACATTACTGGTAAAGTGTACCAATTAATGGAGTTTGGGTGTAATGGTAATAAGAGTAGTCATTGATTGAACTGTAACGAGTTTTCATAATTTTATTCATAAACCACAAGCGTGTTTAAAATTTTCACTTACTTCGCCATAAATATTCATTATTATTCACTTAAAAACGTTCAAATGTGGCAATAAATTTATCATTAAATAAATCTTATATTGTACAGTAACAAAATTATATTCTAAATATTTATTTGTTAATCTTAAAATTCGACTGCTCAATCTGACTGTGTGCTTTACTGTGGTTTTGTTTTATTTTCTTGATATATCTTTCAACTACGTTAATTTATGTATTGCATACATATTAATCATTGATTGCTTTACAAACTTTAAATAAAATTTAAATTGACTAAATTAATCGTTAACCATCAATGAACATATTTACTAACTTTAAATTAGATTCTCTGAACCTCTATATCTACATTTTACATAACTCTTATTTATTTTTAAATTTCAAAGTGTCTTTTCAATGTCTTTAGTCTCTCATTTAAAATTTATAAATTGATTATCTGTCACGTCGATTCTGTGGTTCATACCCATGTCCTCCGTTGATCCGTAGGTCCTCTTCTAATGGAGTTCCCTGCACGTTCCCCCGGTTCCACTTGTCGTCCTCCAGTTATTCGTCCCTCATGGTCCCATCTGGTTGCTGTAGTGTAGAGTGATATGTTGCTGCTGTTGTTCTAGCAGACGCCTCTACTGTTCAGCATAGCGTTCCTCTGCATGATGTAACCTCGTAGCTTATCTTGAGTGACGGACGTTTGTGAGTGTAGACATCATCAAGTATGTTCTATAATCATATTCGTAACCAGACTAAGAGTTACTGTTTGATACTTAAGATTAACATAGTGTCCATCCGCCTTTACTGTTCAATTAACAAAATTTAAAACTCGTGTTGATACTGGACATAGCGTCCCGCCACTACTGAAGACTGATTGAGAAGAAGGCTGGCTTCTTCCGTGCCCTTATTTATATTCGAGCATTGCACCTCACTTGTTGGGACAGAATTCTGCCTGTCTGATATTGCTTGGTGGCGTCAGTTCCCCACTATCGTCCAATTTCATATTTTCGCACATTTCTGCCAATGGCAAAGTCCAATGTGAACTACAGGGTGCTCTAACGATGGATGATTTAATTACACATGTTCAACGTAATTACCATTGTAATCGAATAATTCGTGTAATTACTACGCACTTAAAATCGCACTGAATTCGCACTGCGTGTCCTTTTCACGCCGTTTTCTCACTACATATGTGTATCAATTTTATACATATTTAGGAGTCTTTGAATTTTTTCTACCATTTATGGTTTTCTTATAATTAAATAAAAACTATAATTTGACAATTATTTAGGGTGAGATTGCAAACTTTAATGCTCGAACCGGCCTCACTCACACACATTACTTACTACTGTACACACTCTCAGCGACAATAGCGTGAGCGTGCAGGTCGGTTCCTGTATGTCTACATGCCGTATTTTTAACATAAACTCAGCTTTCAATCTCATACCTGCTTATTTATTACATATTTATAAATTTAATTTAAATATTCATTTTATCTAATAAATGCACAGTACCATGCACCAGTACACGAAAAAAAATGTACATTGTACATTGTACATTGTGTGGAATGTGCAGTGCATGTACCAGTGCATGTAGTGTATTGTCGCAATATTTAATGTCAATTTATTTGAGGTAGCCCCACGCTTTTGGAGTGCCAACTTTATAACACTACAAAGTAATGATGTTAGGTGTAATCGTAATAACAAGAATGCGTAATATATTTTCTAAATCTTTACATTATTTATTTAGCAACCTCTTTACTTACTTCGGCAATATAAAAATTCATTATTCATCGCTTATGCGATCTTATGTATGTGTCTTCTGGTGAATAATTTATATCTAAACAGGTTATACATAAATCTTATTATCTAATCTTATTTATAACTATTTCTGCTCTCGGCTTACTCATTTAGTGTGGCCATCTTTGCAATTGCTTATCGATTTATTTCAACAATGAATTTACTTGGCTTTAATTCTTTTCTACTGCATATGCATTTCTCTATTATCAATTAAAGACTTTACTAATTATTTTAATTTACTTCAATTAAAAAATCAAACATTGCTCTCTCATAACATTTACATTATTCCAATATTAATTTCTATACATGAGACATTATTCTAAATGAACAATTTAGACTTTACATTACTATGTGCAAATTAAATTCAGTTAGCAACAGTTTTGAATGTCTTTCATTCTAGTTTAAATATTGTCTTTCGATTGTCTGTAATTATTATGGGGTTTTATCACCTCGTTTGATGTGGCGTATTATCAGCGTGTCCTTGGGTTCTTGGGTCCTCTTCCATTTCTTGCTCTAGTCCTTCGTGTCCTTGGGTCCTCGGGTTCTCTTCCAGGATTCCACTGCTTGTCTTTCTTAGTTGTTGTTGTCTCTGCTCACATCATGGGTTGTATGTGTGTCCATTGAACCTCTGTTCTGCCTCGCAGTTCATCAGGTGACGCTTACTGTAGATTTACGATCGCGTAGTTGACTGACATAGCCTCCTACAGCAACGGTTGAATATAGAAGAAAGAAACTTTATTAGCGCGACCTGGTATTTATAGCCACATCGTGCAAAAGCTCTTGTCTGAACAATATCTGTCTTGTCAGAGTTTGTTGACGCGTCCTTTCTCCCACTCTTGTCCGATTCACTAATTTCGCTTAGCTTCGCGAATTGTGAAGTCTGTTTTACACTACACGATACTCAATCGATTGCTAATTTTCATATCTCTATTATATGTAACTTACACTTCTTTATTATAATTATTCAGGCAGTTATTCACTTTTTCTTCATTGTATTTTCACTTTACGTCACTTTTAAACAGTTTTTTAACCCTTTATACATCTTTATAAAATACACACTTTGGTGTCTTTTGTTTTACATTATCATACATATTTTTCTTATAATTACAAATATACTTAAAATCTACCATCATTTGAATAAGGGTGGATACTGTCCAGGAATGGACAGACTTCACACAAACAAACAAAATACACACAGCTAGCGACAGGTGGCCAGATATGCGTGTACATGCCTGAATGGTGTGTTCCCTATATTTTAAACAATCCAGCTTGCAATCTGAATCATGTCTATTAACCGTAGATTTATTTATTTTTATTAATTAGTATGATTATTTTTGCAATGCACAGTACTGTATACGGTTGTACTGTCACAATATATTACACAAAATTCACCCAAATAGAAGTAAAAAAAGAACTAATTGTTTTAATACACTACAGTAATGAACTTGTTTTGAATCATGAACATTAATCACAGATTAAACCTCTTCTATATTATCTAATGTTTGACCACCTAATTGACCTGTTTAGGTTAAGTCATCAAGATTCCACTGTACAATATATTTATTTCTTTTACAAAGCTATTTAAAAATCTGTAAAAGAAACATACAAAACATAATTAAACAAGTCCATAAGATTTGTGCACAAGTTTTACTTGATTCCTGTTGGTTTTTCAGGGATGGCGTGTCTACAAGGTTACAGAGTTCAGAGTTCAGCATCCGGTGCGAAAAGATTTGCTTTTGAGTTAATACCACCAGAATCGTCTCTTAGGCATTTCTACTTTTACACAGACACAGAAATGGACAAAAAGAGGTACAGCGTACTTTTGTTTAACACACAGCACTACAGTTGGTTGTCTGTTTGTTTTTAATTCTTCACTCATTTTAAAAAGTAAATATTATTTCTATGAGTTTTATGCTTGAAAATAATTGTATCCTCACTTCCACTAAATTATCTGGATAAGTGAGAATGAGTTACAAATGGCATTATTATGTTTCATAGTATCTTGGAGCAATACGGGTTAAAAAGCCAAAAACAGTAGCATTACACCCTGCAAGAATAAAGATAGTAGTAGGAAATTGTACATTAGAGCAAGTACAATGGTTGTTATTATGTGATTCTTCTTCTTCTTCTTCTTCTTCTTCTTCTTCTTCTTCTTCTTCTTCTTCTTCTTCTTCTTCTTCTTCTTCTTCTTCTTCTTCTTCTTCTTCCTCCTCTTCCTCTTCCTCTTCCTCTTCCTCTTCCTCTTCTTCCTCTTCTTCTTCTTCTTCTTCTTCTTCTTCTTCTTCTTCTTCTTCTTCTTCTTCTTCTTCTTCTTCTTCTTTAGCACTACAGCCCAACGTGAGCAGAGTTTTGCATGGTTTGTGTGAAGCGGGTCCATCAGTAAAATGCATGAGCTCTTTGGGGTCATAATATATAAAATGTTAGCAGTGAGTATGTTAACTTAAAACACTCATAATTTAAATTTAAATAATAAATTATTTCTTGAAATGTAATGGAGCAACCAGTATCTGTAAATACTCTGGCCAAAGTAATAAGATTGTTTGCTGTGAATGCAAACAAGAGTGACTGATTTTCCTAAGATTTGCTCAATTGGACTTGTATATTTTTGTTGGTATGTAAGTGCAAGATCTGTGGAATGGGACTGGTGTGGAGTGATGTGAAAGGTAGCACTGACAGTACACTGATTTTAGCGCTGATGGTACTCGGATGATATCACTGATCGCTTAGTCTTTTGCCGTAGTGTTTGATTGTGTTAGTTTTTATTATTTCACCAAATTCTTGAAGATTTTCCAATATGCTTTGCTCTCAAAAGATAAGTACACAAACATTTACACTTCCCTACATTTGTTGGTCACTGCTGAATCTCCCGATAAGTGGACGTCTCATCGTTGATTAACAGATATACTTTTAGAGAGGCTATATGTATTGTTAATAGTTATTTAACATATTACATAATAATTTATTTTTACCATGTGTTTACAGGTGGATGGCAGCTTTAGAGTATTCAATTGATAGGTGGATCAAAGTGGGATGAATCGTACTGTAAGACTAACTTTTCCATTTTGAACGAAATCATTGCGAACGTTTTTCACATAAAAACAAATTCAAAGGCGACGACAACGATGACTTTGAGTATGGAAGTCACTGCGACAAAAAAAAAACAAATGTTTAATAGGATGATAACAATTTTTAATTAATGCGTATATATTAATTGTATATATACATAAGATATAATTTTAACTAGGTATGTTGGTTGTATTGAGTGAATGTTGAAAGCATCTGTGGGCTATAGTATATCTGATTGACTGTTATCACAATCATTACCATCATATTATACATTATCTAGGTGCATTGCCATCGTCATGAAGGTGGCAAACAAAAGAAAAGATGTACGAACACTGTGTCACATAAAAAGTATATAAATATATATATATATATATATATATTACTAAGTAATATATTTTGGTCGTACATATATATGTATAAAAAAATGTTTGTATTTATAAATATATATATAAACTGAACATAAATATGTAAAAAATTAAGAAAGCAGTTTAATATTGTATATGACAAAGTAAATAAATATATACTAATGTCTATATATTTAATTAAATTAAAAGAATAAATAGGTAAATAAATAAACCATTAGCTAGTAAAATGTGCCAATTAATTAATTAATAAATAAAAATGATTTTGCCAAATTTAGATAGGTAAATAGAGTTACATCTAGTGATAAACAAAAAACGTTGTTAGTATCGGCTAACCGACTCAGTAAGTAAAACACCAATCAGGGTGCACTGATAAAAGAATCAAAGATTAAATAAATTATTTATTTTAATTTCACTAGGTATGTATTATGTATGATTTGTACTATTCTCTTTGTGGTGTACATAAAACAGAGTCTGCCACATTTGCTATCTGCTAGAGTCTTTTCTGTTTTGCAACTAGGCAATCACAAGCTTACCTTTCAAAAGTTTGACAGTGATTATGATATTTTGGTTAGACGTAGCAGCTTTAAATAGTGTTAGAGAGAGTGACGATGAGAAGAGAATGCTATACAAGTAATCAATGCATGAAAAATGTTTCAGAATCCAATTTTTGGTGAAGCTTTTCAAGTCAAAGCAATATTTTAGTTGCTGAAATTTGTAACCATTTGTAGCATATAAATTAATTACGAGGTCTGACCGAAAATTATCTGACCATTTTGAATATTATGGTAACTGGCCGTGCAACTGCATTGTAATTCAGTAGCCAATGAGACTGGAGCTTTTGATCCATATGTAAACATCTATTAACATATAGGACTATTCTGTCGACTGTGAGATTCTTTCTTCCATATTGGGAAGATTGGGCTTTTGTTCTAGGGTTACAGCCGTAAACCTATGGCTTGTCTCCAGGGTATAACGTTTTTGAGGATATCTGGGTCATTGTTAGTGGTGTCGAGTAAATCTTGTACGATATCAGCACAGAATCCTTTTTTGCTCTTGCGACAGCAGGCATGACATGAATTTTGCTGACACGTGTTTTATTCCAAATCTTCCACCAAACTCTCCAAAGCACAGGTTCGCGGAATCCCTAAACCTTCTAATTCTTGCTGTGTTAGCCATCAATTTTCATTTATTGTAAGCCCATATGCGTTCAACATTTTTGCTGCTGGTTAAAGGTCTTCCAGAACAGGAATCACTTTCAACAGATTCCAGGCCACCTTTAAAGCATTTGTACTAAAATTTAACTGTGCATAACTCACTGAATCTTTTCCAAAAGCCTTCTTCTCTGGATAATTTCCATGGACAAATGATCAAGTTTTATACAAAATTGAATGCGAATTCCCTGATCTACTCGTTCACATATTATGAATACAACAGCCACAAACAACACATGTGCACACAATAGAGTCTCACAGCTAATTGAATAGTCTGTATGTTAATTAATGTTTGCACAAGCGCCAGAGGTCCCGTTTGACAGGTTACCTAGTTGCTACCCAGTTGCACAACCATTTCTCATAATATTCAAAATGGTCAGATACTTTTTGGTCAAACCATGAACATAACAAGTAATACTTTATCACAGTACGATTAACACAACTCTGGTAATATGTAATAGAATAACAAATATCCGAATGGGTAAAACATTGTAGGTACCTGAAATGCCAAAAAAAAAAAAAATCATAAAAAGACACTACCACAACTAAGCAAACAGAACAACAAATATATGTACACTACTCTATCAGTTGTACCTAATTCATCAAACAGAGAATGTAAATATGCAAAGAAATATAAAATAAAATAAATCCGTAATCCACAAAATCCCATCATCCGTTTTCACAGAAGGTGGCACCATTTAATTGTTTCATACATAGACTAATATCAGTACCTCTCAATGAGGATGATGTCCTTTATGAGTTCAACATTATAAAATATATAGCTTTGGCTAATGGTTACAACAGCTTATTAGTTGATAACCTTGTTAAAAAGCATAAAAATAAGAAGTTAAAACCCCAATTAGGATAAGACGTAAAACCAACTTTTGTTACAACCACTTATATTGACATAATGCCAATAATTTTATGTTAAGTAAACTTAACATCACAACAATTTTCAAGACAATAACAATATACTAAATACAGGCTACTCTACCATAATAATAGAATCACACCATTAGAAAAGAAAACAGGTGTATATAAATTGTCGTGTGATGATTGCGATTGTTTTTATATTGGACAAACTGGCAGGGGTTTCCTAAAGAGAGTTAACAAACACACCAAAACATAAATTTATAAAATTGAACTTTACTTAATAACATAAAATCCAACTATGCACGACATTTAATTTCAAGCAATCATACTTACACAGACTTCACATCAAATTTAAAACCCTTACAGATTTGTAATAAAGCCCAGTACATGAACGCTTTAGAGGAATTCGAAATTTACAATAACACACACAGTCGGGATTTGACCATCTGAACTTTAAATCGAACCCGCTGTACAATACAGCCCTGAACTTGCAAAAACATACGTAGACAACTTCAGTACCCGGTCAGCCTTCATAGGGTGCGCACCCATACTGACATGTGTTTTTAACAATTGAGTATGTGATTTTAACATTTGATGATCTCAACTGAGTGAAGGAATGAGAAGATGAAACATATGTTCCGAAACGCGTAATTCTAATTATAAAACAAAGTCACATGACGGATCTAAGGTAATTTATTAATTTGCAAATAACAAAGTGACTTGGATACCAATAATAATATTTATGTAAAATAAATCGCTTCATGGCCCACTTTTTTTGTGAAAACTGTCATTATCAGATCACTTTTTTGTTATGAATTTACTAATTGCTATTAACGACAAAGACATTTAAGACTTTGGATTTTTTTTTAAATTGACTTCTCGGAAGGTAAAAAGTGTCTCTTGGACCTAAACCAAGTTATTTCATTTTTTAATGAAATTTCCTTAAGTTTTAAGTATTAGGTAGTTAAAATATGTTTTTACAATACAAAATCAATACATAAAATGGTGATCGCATGAATTTGTAATGTTTGAAACTCTTATATCTTATATAATCTACCTTGTATTACCCCGAAGTAACTTGGATAAGCTATCAAAGGTTCAGTTATGAATAAAACATCATGAAATATTAAAAAAATGTTCTGTATTAGATAATATGAAAAACAACTATGAAAACAAACATGAAAAAGACATGAGTTGTAGCCAAGTCAAGTCCTGACGAATTGCTGCCTACATCATAAATATTAAAACAACAAATAAACCTTAACTTGATCTATCAAAAAAAATTTAGATATTATTACTAGTAACCTTCCTATTAGTGTATTTGATATTTACTTCCTGAACTGGACTGAAATAAATGGATTTTATTTAATTTGTTTATAAAATAAGTGTGAGAATAGAATGTATATGGTATTTATGGAACACAAACGTAATTAAATTATGCATAATTTATATTTAACAATTTATAACCAATAATTAAATTAGGTTAGTAATTTGTTAAAATTTAGGTGTGCTTAATACACAATTAAACAAATTAAAGCTAGTACCCTTGCCAAAAAATTGTTTGCTAAAGATATTAACTAACTCATTCCATACACTGTTCTCCTTTTTTTTGGTTTGTACAATCGTCTGATTTAAAATATTATATTGCTGGATACTATGGTTGATTTCTGTAAAAGAAGGTTTCAGTGCATTGTAAAGTGGCCATTCTGGTGGAGTTTGTGGGACAGACTGAAAGATACATGATAAACAATGATAAATAATTGACGAGGTGGCACCACCACATCCCATGGTAAGTGGCACCACTTAGTACATCGGCAGCAGTTAAAGTACTGATGTACCCATCGTGTCACACGACCAGCTGTGACCATCTGACAGCAGCATAAGAATCAATTTATTTACACTCCTTATAAGTTTTCCTCTGTTTGACGGCATATGTATTGCTGATAGAGTAGCAATTTTTCGAATATGAACAAAAAAGTTTACTTATTCACAGAAGATTTGTCATCTATTTTCCCAGATAATAACATCCTACTGTATTCATGTAACACAGTATTTCAGCAGTGTCTCAAATGACAAAATAAGAAAAATTTGGTCAGTTATTGGTTTACATATTATAAAAGCTACCACGTCTAACTCAAGTACCTGAAACTATGGTTTGAATAGTGATGGTACAGGAGCCACTTGAGCTATCACTTACCCACTACTATTCTCACAGGTAGTGGCATAACTATGGAGGAGGGGGATCAGGGAATCGGTCGTTCACCAGGGCTATTAGAAATTTCAGCAAAATTCCATAATCACTTAACTTCGGTCTATTTCTAAACCAGTTGAGCGTGTGTTCAAATTAGGCTTATAAATAATTATAGAAATAAACGGAATTGCAAAATTTGTAAATTAATAAAATAAAGGGGAGTCTAACATTCAAGCTAGTGTCACCCCCCCTCACTCTCAAAGGAGCAGCTCCTAGTTATGCCTCACAGGCATAAATGTGCCAGTTCAAGTCACCAGTATATTATTTGAGCAGTATTATTATTGTGAGCAGTATATTATGGTCACCAACATCAATTTATCAAATACACACCCATAGTTTAACTGTCCATACCACTTAATTTTGTGGGAACCGGATAATTTTAAATAAGTTTACTACCAGCCTGGTTAATCCTGGATTTGTAATTAATATCAGAGGCTGATTTCATGGATGAAACAGTCTGGGATTTTTACACAAGGCATTATAAAACTTGTAGAAGAAAAAACAATAATTTATATAAGAAAAACACAAAACTTTATACATATTGTTATAGTCTCCAGACTGTCCGAGTAAAGGAAAAATTTTTTTTATTGCCTTGAGTAACCAGGTATACTGGTGAGCCTCCTTGTACAAAAAAAATCTTTTATTTTTTTCAATTAAACTTTTAAAAATTAATAAAAAATTAATTAGCTATACAAACTCATGAAGTGTTTGTAAAATATTAAAATTAAAAGAGTACATATACTGGTACATATATATGTGACAATGTGTATTGTGTAACCCACTCCACGTAGTATTAACATTTAACATAAGATTTAATATTTTACAGACTTCAAACAATTGAGCGAAAAGGTAATAAAAAACTTTCCAATTATAAGTTTTTCCCAGAAGTGGAAATTAGTTTCAGTCAAAATTGGGCGATTTGTTAAATCTTTGTGGGTGTTTATATAATTCATTTGTTTGCAACACTGGTCATTGAAATTTATTTTCCATGAAGTGTCCTGGCATATATTTCTGAAGAATATGGCATTTCAACCCCTGAATAAAAACCATGTTTACTGACCCTCTCCCAATCAGATAAGTAAAATTTTACTCATGTGACTTACCACACAATATTTGATATTTATTTATTCTTGGATTTTTTTTTAGCCCAAGTATTACTAAGAAGTTATAAACACTATTCTGATGCGGAACACTAGTACTTTAGATTACTAGTACTTTAGTACATTACCTTATTGCCTGAGCTAGCTTTCACTCATTGCAAGCTAGCTTCATCAGAGGCTGCTGCTAGGAAACCTGACCACTCTGTTTTTGGAGATGGAGCTGTTTTTGTAATGTTATCGTTTTGTGTGCCTTTTGGTCTGTTGTATAATGTGTTAAAATTACATCAAACATACTATGATTTAAATTATACATATTATTACAATATTACAATTTAAATACACATTACATAATACACACACAGAACAATGATCAAAAGCTCTGATGAAGCTTGCAATGAGCAAAAGATAGCTCAGGCAATAAATCAATTTTTTTAATTTTTATCTAAAATACAAGTGTTTTGTATCAGAATAGTGATTATAAATTATTTCTATTTTTTAAATTAAATCATTATAAACTCTATTCTAATAACATTAGCATTCTACAGAAAATACATCACAAAATACAAGGATCAGCAACACAATAGAATACTTTAAACTCTTAAATAAAAAACTTCTTGAGAACCATGTAGAACGGAAATATATAGTGCACAGGGTAGACATTTTATAGAGCATCCCATAAAGAACACAACATTGAATATTTTAATAAAAATAATCATTTATTAAAAAATTACAGATATTTAAATTGTATTACTAAGCGTATTTACTGTGGTTTTAATTGTGGAAGACAATATGAGACCAATATCCCTTGCAGCTTTATTGGCACACATTTCTTTTCCATGAATTTTTAATGACCTTCCTGCATAAGTGTAGCTGAGTTTCAATAAATTCGAACACACCAAATCTCTGCCATGAGCTCAGGAATAATTTGAGGTTTGTTGACGGGAACATAAGATTTAAACTCCCAAAGGAAAAGTTGCGTAGTGCAAAGTCACAAAACCTGTTCTAATCCGTGTTCATGAGATGAGATGGTCTCACACCAACACTTTCTCATACAACAGTGACATTTACTAAAGAACAACTATCAGGAGGATGCCCATGGGCTTATTGTCTACAATTGAACTTGTTTCTTCAAATGTATTGAATAATCTCTGAGATGTTGACTGATTAGATGCATTATGTTGACTGACAGTTCTGTCCAGTTTGCAAACTGTTTGTGCATAACATTCTCCGTACTTGTAATGTGCTTCCATCAGTACAATGTGTGTTCTGTCTTACATTCTGTACGAGACACCCTACACTATCTTGGTGTAATGAGCTCTTCCCTCCCTTTTCAAGAAAGGGTATGGATTTGAAGAGAGGATAACCATTCAAATAAAAATCTACATGAAAATTGTTCTATTTAGACTGTTTTCACATTAGGCAATTGATCATACAAACTGAGCATCACAACTTTTTGTGAAGTATCGTTTAAAATGGAACCTTCCATACTAGATGTCTGCCGTCATCCAGTAGGATAACAGCTATCATTACCACAACTCTAGTCTGCTGAACTGCACTTGGGCTAATGTGACACTGAGCATTGTTTTTTCCCTTCACATCTAGACAACTGGTTCATTCTAGTGACCACTACAACTAACGGTCATTTTGTCTTCAAATATCATAAATACCGTACTAGTTGGTTCATGTGTCGTTCTCTTATGGTTCACTGTGTTTAAGAAAATTAATGAAAGTGGTTTAACAACATTAACCCATTCACTGACTATTTTTTTAAGGAATAAATTTTCAAAAAAATGTCTATTTTTTTATTGCAGATTTATTACCTACAAATATGTTAAACAATGGTACATAGCAGTAAATAAAAACACATGTAGAAAGCGTTTAAATTTTCCTGACATCTGTTGGAGATTCATAAAACTACTACAAAGCAGTTCTTACAATGAAACAAATGGGCAAGTGATTGCCGTCAAAGTCAGTGAACTGAACAAGTGGCGCGAGCTACACTCGTCAAAGTCTCCACAGTACTGATAAAATGGTGCGAGCTACACTCGACAAAGTCAGCGAATGGGTTAAAATTGTTTTATGCATCCTAGTTATTTCCCAGTCTCCTTCTAAGAGTTCCTTTTTCTCATGGCTGATGATATTCCATCTATCCAAGCTTTTCTTGGCCTTCCTCTTCTTCTTCTTCTTCTTCTTCTTCTTCTTCTTCTTCTTCTTCTTCTTCTTCTTCTTCTTCTTCTTCTTCTTCTTCTTCTTCTTCTTCTTCATTCTAAAGATGTTTACTTTAACATTTTTTGCCACTTTTCATTTTCATCCTTTGTCCATGACCAAACCATTGTAGGCTTTTGCTTGTATTGTATCAGCTGCTGATTTACCCATGTGTTCTCTAATTGCTTCATTTCATATGTGGTCATGTAATGCAAGTCCACAACAGTATCATCAAAATTCCATTCTCGTAGCTTTAAGTCTCTGTTTTGCTTGTTCAATAGCATTCCCAAACTTCCGCACCATACATTACTACATTACTGCTCTAACTGATTGACCGTCTAGTGTGAAAACAGCTTTTGAAACAATCATTGTGATTTTCTGTTTCTCTGAGGCATCTGTACTGTGTGCGTTGTAATTTTAATAGTTCTACAAAATTATTTTTAATAATTTTTAGGGACCATCATAATTATGAAGTGATCTTGTTGGCAGTATAAATGAGAGGCATCTTGTGAAGATCTATGATGGGTATCAGAAAGTAAGTTTCCCTACTTTGTCAAAGCATGGCACAATTTTTTTTTTTAACCCATCTTATAGAAAACTGTCCTTTTAAACTCCTAAGAGATTTAAACTTCTAACAGGTAAACCTGTTATAACTCAAACTGCCTCCGTCATAATTTTTTTTATTGACATTTTAATGCCTAGAATCTGGGATCATCCTCAGAAGCTAAATAACATTAAACAGCTGTGAGTGACAGTTGTTCTTTCAACCATCACTCAGTTGTTGTTTTATGTTTCCAGCTTCTGAGGCCAATCTAGGGATCAAAACATCAGGGTGAAAAAATATTATGATAGGAGACAAAATAGAAGTTTTACCTAAGAAAACTATCCTGTTTCTACAGCCAGGAATTCTTCTTGTGCATTACCTCTTCATCATTCTTAAATATCTTTCCTCCCAAATGAGCTATCATCTGAGAGAAACTGTAGAAGTCACTAAGAGTTTGATCATAAAAATAGGGTGGACGTTCAGAAATCACCCATCCACATTTGCGAAGATATTCCTGTGTCTAATGTACAGCATGAGTTTAAGCATTTCTGTACATGAAAAATACTTTTTTGAACTCTTTCCATTTGATTGCCGTTATGAGCTTTAAAACTGTTTGGTAGTATCTATCAGCCTTGATGCTACCTTTTGGTAGAATTTGGCTACCAAATTGTTCAGTAGAATGTCTGATATGGTTTACAATCTGGCAGGACATTCAATGTTAATGCCATGTCTATGTAGCTGGAACTGAGATACTCTGGCTTCTGGGCATGTGTAATAAAGCCCCTGCAGTGTTACCACAACAGTACAACAAAACTTCCTTCCTAGTGACACTACCTCTCATGAGTCCATGACATTTAAACAGAGTAATTGGTAAACTTACTTACTGAATGACCCTCTTAGTTGAATCTATTAGTTATCAGCTTATTTGAAATGAAGTCACTGGAATTATTTAATTATAGTTTTGCTACAGTAATTAGGCTACCATAAATGGAAGACATTTGAAGCCTTCCTTGTGATTCAAACTGGATGCAATAAACATACAAAAATGTGAAACGACAGCAGAAGCCTTCCTGAGAAATTATGTGAAAGAACTTTTGTTGGTATTTGTTATGATAACCGGTCTGTTATTTGCTGCACTAGTAGAGTTTTGAAAAATTGATTTAAAAATTTAATAGAAATACAAAAAATAAATATTTAATAAAGTATGGTAAATATTTGCTTACATTATAAATGTAGTAATTATATATAAATTTATATAATAGTAAATTTGCAATGTGTGTTATAGTTAATTTTAATTTATATTTTGTGTCTAATTTCATAAAATCAATTTATATAATTTATTTAAAATTATAAAATAAATTTCAGTGACCAGACAGTGTTCACCTAACTTATTTAAGTGTTTAGTGCTTGAGGATCCAATCTTCTTCTTCTTCTTCTTCTTCTTCTTCTTCTTCTTCTTCTTCTTCTTCTTCTTCTTCTTCTTCTTCTTCTTCTTCTTCTTCTTCTTCTTCACTAAATACAACTATTATATTCACGACTCGGATATAAAAACTATAAGTTTTTAATAACTTTATGTTTTTACTTATAAAAAACTTTGTGTTCCGAGTCGTGAATATAATAGTTGTATTTAGTTAAGTAACGGACATGTCATGGACAACGAAATCCAAGAATCTTCTTCTTCTTCTCCTCCTCCTGCTCCTCCTCCTGCTCCTCCTCCTTCTGCTCCACCTCCTCCTACTACTACTCCTACTACTCCTACTCCTCCTCAACCCATAGATTGGTGGGTTTGCAATTTCTTTTCTTCTGTAGACAGTCTTTTAATCACCACATACCTTCTTCTCCATTTATCTCATCCATGTACTCCTGTCTGGGCTTTCCCCTTCCACTATGCCCCTCAATCGGAGTGGTGGTCCAATTTGAATAGCATAGCAGGTGACCATTCATACTGCTTCTCCTTTCTGCAATTGTTCGATTTACCATCCTTCTTTCATCCACTAACCACTATCTTCAAAACCTCACCATCTTTCCATCCATGACATTATTAATGCACGGCACTCCTCTAATCGTGCATCTCAAAAGCTTCATGATCTAAGCTTGTCACCATCTTTACTGCTCCTATGGCTAGCGACACCATTCCCAAATCCCTCCACACAACTGGACGATAATACCTACCTTGGAAAGCTGCTGCTACAACTAACCATTTCAAAATATATTTAATACAGCCAACAAAAAACTGAAAAGTATGTAGCTGTAATCATTTGTTTGTATGTTAATAAGTGTACGATAGCAAAAGTGGCCCCAAATAAATTGTTGTTTCTGTATTAGTGGAGAAAAATTCAGAAACTTGTTAGATTTGGAATTTGAGAACTTACTTGGTATTAATATTATTATTATGTATCTTCTTCATATCAGTTGACTTTAAAATGTGAATAGTTAACAGAAATATGTATAAAAAACACACACAAAAACAATAAGAATTCCATATCAACAACAACAGAGCAAAAACAGAAAACAAACTGTTAACAGCATAAAATATTAATTTGAAAGTTGTTTGAGTGTAGGAAAGTTGTGAAGTGTAGAAAAAAACATACGGTGATTTACTGTACATATATATACATAATATAGTACTATAAAATGGAATTAAAAAATAAATGTGTATAGTTTATATGTTTATATATATGTTTTCCTAAAAAAAAAAAAACAAATGATATCACTATATTATACATAAATATTTTGATACTAATAATACTAGTAATAATAATAATATAAAGAGAATGATGCTTTAAAAAAAACTGATGCACAAATATAACCATTTATATAAATAATGTTAATAAGAACTATTATTATTATTATTACGAATCGATGTTATTTATGTGTGATGTATACAGTAATACATGATGAAAACAGAACTAATAAATTAAGTAATTGTATTTCCAATGTCGATGAAAATGTCAAGTGGTGAACACACCAGTTATTTAGTAAAAAAAAAAGAAAAAATGTAAAAAATTTTTAAAAATAAAACGTGTTTCAGTGGTTTTTCTATTTTGTAATAACAATAAACATGAATTGGATGGCATTCTGTTTCTTACAGTATGTAAAGTTTGTTTACATACTTTCTTACTTCTTACATACTTCTTAGAATGGGTCTGGCGTAAAGAAAACAAAGTGAAACAATACAGAGGCATGTACAGTATGAAGTTAAAACTTTCTTAATATAACAAACATAACTCAAAAGATATATAAAATCATGTACCATATTTTCAGTTGTATTAATCCCAATTGTATTAAAAGAAGTTTGTTCATATATTTTTAATCAATTCAGATTAACACTAATCAGTTGCGAACTATCTCATTTCTTGCAGAGGATTTAGTGATCTGACCATTTGTCTAAGCAATCTGGTTCAAGCACAAGCATTTGGTTTTGTTTACGTCAGGATGCAGTCTAAGAATGAACAAACTTTAGTCAACTTTATACAATCTACTGACAACACTCAAATGTTTTAATCCTTTTCAACAATTTCTTTGTGGTATAATATTCTGTAGACGGCGTTTGAAACCAGGTTTAATATTTCATGAAGAATAGCTTTTCGCCTGTTATTTAAATGAAAATCTGCTTGTTCTGTATATTTGATTAAATTTAATCAACTGTTAGTTATCTCAATGGCTGTGGTTATCTGCACCTAGGCAACAATTATACAAGTAAAATAAAGTATATTATTATTATATACCTGGATATTGTTGTCCATAATGTGTCTGTTGATTAGCTAATTATAAATATATCACTACTGACTCGGATCACTAATTTTTATTGGTAAAAATTAGTGATCTGAGTCAGTAGTTATATATTTATAATTATTATGTTGCTCTGGTACACATACAAGATGTTTCACAAAATAAGGGAAATACTTTAAGGACATGTTCTACAGGAGAAAATAAAGAAAAATTCATGTAAACTTAGGCCAGAACAAACTTTGTTTTTAAGTTATATATTCTGGGAGTTATAATATGTTATAGCAGATCCAAACAGGAATTTAGGGGGAAAGTTTCTGGGAAGGTAACGTCTTCTTCTTCTTCTTCTTCTTCTTCTTCTTCTTCTTCTTCTTCTTCTTCTTCTTCTTCTTCTTCTTCTTCTTCTTCTTCTTCTTCTTCTTCTTCTTCTTCTTTAGCACTATGAGCATAGACCTTCATCATAACTCTTTCCATCGCTTCCTGTCATACGCTGTTCTTTTCAAAGACAGCCTGGATTTGTTTTTCACATAATCATATCAGTGTTGGTTGCACTTTTTCACAAGTTCATACTTTATGTAATTTTGCTTTCAAGGACCAGTCTTATTCTCTTTGTCAGTGCCACCAATGTAGAATCAACCCCCAGGATGGACTACTGGTCCTTAAAATTGCTCTCTAAAATAAAACAAAGTAAGTTCTTGAAAAAGTGGTTTATAAAATATGCGCGCACGCGCGTGTGTGTGTCCTTATTCAAACTGGGAATTATGAATCTTGAATAACATATGAGTAAAAACGTAAATGAAATGTAACATTTTATACTGTAATATGAAAACTATCTTCTTCCATAGCTCGTCTATAAATGGAAAAGATTTTTGAGTTACTGAACAAAATCTTAATCTGTGTTGACACCATTCAACGCATCTTTTGTTTGATTTCTTGTCCATCTACAACACATACTTTATTTGATATGTTACATTTTATAATTTTTAAATGCATTTTCTATTTATTTAAATAAAATTTTATAAATCACTAACAAATGGTCAAAAGTAAAACTAACTTTACTACTTAAGAATAAAAATTGGACAAAAACTGACAATTATAAAAAATGTCTATCCTAGATAAAACATTAAATACGCCTACTATTCTTGGATTTTGTTGTCCATAACGTGTCCGTTACTTAACTAAATATAATTATTTTACTACGACTCGGAACACAAAACTTTTTATGGGTAAAAAGTAAAAGTTTTACCTTATAACCTGAAGTGGTTTTCACTTTTAAAAAGCTTCTTCAGAAACCTGAAACCCGCTTCAGGTTATAAGGTAAAACTTTTACGTTTTTACCCATAAAAAGTTTTGTGTTCCGAGTCGTAGTAAAATAATTATATTTATTAAATACTATGTCAGAATAAATGGTACAGTGAACAGTTGTAAACGGAAGAGTGAAGTCAATAATACTGTAGTTACATTATCATCAGAAGAACAAAACACCTTCAGGCAAGGCAGATCATGTATAGCTGCTACCCTTACACTGAAGTTAATAATTGCAAAGAGAAGAGAATTCAACTTGGAAACATGTCTAGCTTTCAAATGGTATAATGAAATCCTCACTGCTCTGCAGTGTATTGAAGAGAAGGAGACCTCTTAAACAATTAAAAGATTAATTAAGAGAAGGTTTCCTTCTTAAAGAATTAAACTTCCTCAAAGACTGTATTATGAACAAGTATCATCTTAGATTTGAATTGTAGACTAACCTGAAGTTATTCCTACAAATAAAGTCATTAGACAAGGGAGCCACATTTTTTAACATCTACATAGACATCATATATTTTCGGTAGACTTATCAAAACCAAAAGTTGACTCAAGAATATAATTTCAAGGAAACGTGTATGGGAATCCCTTACTCTATGTGGACAGTCAAGTAATAATTCAAAAAGAAGTGTACTGGTTACAAAAGGGAATATTTAAACACCATAACGTACTACACAAGTATAGGTTTAAGATCGCTGCTACAAAATCAAAAACTACTCCAGTTAAATGTAAACATTCAATTCAATCTAAAAAAAAGTCATTGGCACTCAAGTTTTTGTCATTTTAATTACTTAGAATCTGATATGTTACTATAAAAATTACATTGTCTGGGATAATAAGTTTAGCAACATTTAGAATCATTGTAGAACATCCAAAGAAAGTAGTAGCTCTCCCTGCATTCTTCTCATACTTATTTGAAACATAAATTCTCACTATAAAGGAAGAAAAGAAAATTAAAGGTGCTGAAAAGAAATGTTTAAGAAGTATGCAAGGATGCTAGACTGTAAAAGAAATGAAGACATTACACAAGAACTAAAAGTCAAATCATTACATAAGAAGATTAGGGACAAAAAGAGCAGATGGACCATATTCCAAACCACAGACTACCAGTGGTAGACTTTAGATCTTCTTCTTCTGATATTTCCTATCCATTTCGGATGTTGGATATCATACAGACTATTTTAACTTTCTGTACTGCTGCAAGGAATAAGTCAGTTGTATTCATGGCAAACCAGGTCCTTAAATTTCTCAGCCATGAGATTCTCGGTCGCCCAACTCCTTTCTTTCCAAGTACTTTTCCCTGTATTATGGACTGCAATAAGTAAAATCACTGTTCATTTCTCATAAGATGTCCCAGATACTGAAGCTTTCTTATCTTGACTGTGTTAATAACTTCCCTTTCTTTCTTCATCTTTCTAAAAACTTCAACATTAGTTATAAGAAGATTTTAGATACAAACCTAAAATCATAAAGGAAAAAAGATGTTGGTAGACTAAGAAGGAGATAATGAGTCAACTAGGGGCTGATCCTTGGACTGAACAAGGTGAAAATATTTTTAAATATTTTAAATTACCCAATCCCACTATTTTTACACTTGTCCTGACTTTCTCTATGCCTCCTTCCAGTAATAATCATCCAAGAAATGTTCATAATATTCTTCCTTCAGTGTGTTTTCAGCACTCTACAACCCTTCATATCATTGTATGTTTCAAATATACACTTTATTCATCCTTTTTTGTCCCTTCTTCTCCTTCTTCTTCTTCTTCTTCTTCTTCTTCTTCTTCTTCTTCTTCTTCTTCTTCTTCTTCTTCTTCTTCTTCTTCTTCTTCGTCTTCTTCGTCTTCTTCTTCTTCTTTTTCTTCTTCTTCTACTCCACTTCAGGTCTAGACTGGACCTCCTGTTCTGGAAACCAACTTGCCCTCGGACACTCCATACTCTGCTGACTTCTGGGCCTGTAATTCAGAATGGCTCAGGGAGAGGGTCTTGCTCCATTCTTTCTAAATGGTTGCACCAATTGGCTTTGTATTCATTAATTATATCTTTCAAATTAAAATTTTCGATTCCTATCTTATATTTTTGTTATTCATTCTGTCAGTTAATGTGTAACCTTTCACAGATCTATCAAATTTCATTTCTGTGGACATATTTTTTAAAATCTTACTTCTTGAAAGTACCCATGCCTCACTCCTATACAGTGCCACTGGTACAACCATTGTCTTGTAAAACTTCAGTTTAGTTTCTTTTCTAGTTTTATATTTTAATGTTCCATAATTTGTTGATTTTGTTTTCATCATCACAATATTTGACAGCCAAGATAGTCAAAACAGAATACCTACTCTAGAATTTTGTCAATTTATCTCTTTTTAGTTCTTTTTCGGTATTTTCCCATAAAAGCTATTACATTTGTTTCATGTGGAGATATTATTAATCTTTAACTACTATTTAAAACAAACAAAAAATAGTTTCCTCTGTAGATCATTCTCTGTCTGTTTTATAACATCATCATCCACATATAAAATACTCCTTAATCTATATTGTGGTGAAATCTTTACACCACATTCAAAATTTTGTTTTCAGCTTTTAATGATATCATTTAAATAGATATTAAAAGTGATCAGGAGGTACAGCATCTAACTTCTTTTGCTTGTCTAAACTGGTCCTGTTAATAGCTTACCTGTATTGATAAAATCAGAGATGTTTTGACATAAATTTTTGATTGCTTTGCTTTTGCAAGACAATAAGGGAAACCTCTTCTGATCGGAACTTTCCAGAACATATCTATGTATTCAGGCTACCAAATACCTTTTCAAAATCTATAAAGACAACTAGATGACCCGGCAGACTTTGTCCTGCCTCTAAATTTTTTTTTTCTATCAAGAGGCCTGCCCTCTTCTTGGCATTTTCTATCACAAATTTCACAAATGTATATATGAAAATAAAACGTTTTAATTGTAACAATTTTATAAATACATCACGTAGCATTGCGGTTATATTGAATTTCCTTTAATTGATTTGATGTTTGCAGCACATTCCTAAACAAAATGTAAATAGAACCTACCATTGAGTTTATATTGAATTGCCGGTAATTGATTTGTTGTTTGCAGCACATTCCTAAACAAAATGTAAATAGAGTATTATATTCACTACTAAACAAAATGTTAATACAGTATTATATTTGCCACTGTGTTTTTTAATCACTGTGTTTTTCACCCCACCTCCCTACGTGGACCAAAACACCTATCCTATGTTGCTTCTCCCGTTGCATAAAATATTTCTGGCAAGTTGGTTGAAATCGGTCCTGCCGTTTTTCATATTTTCCAAGGGCCCAAAAATTTTCAATAGTGCATACATGCATGTAAAATTGTTACTTGCATGGAAATTCCCTTTAATTTTATACCCCATATGCGGTATTTTCATTTTTTCCAATTTTTACCCCCCCCTTTGGGCCAACCTCACACTCGGCACATGTAAACCTTACTCTGAACCTAACGAACATATGGTGCGAATATGAGCTCTATTGGATAAGTGGTTCAAAAGTTTTAAGAACATTTACAGACGTACACTGAATTTTTATATATAAAGATATGAGTTTCTAAATTGAATTGTCTTCTCTTCTCAATAATCTGTTTTAATACAAAAATGGCATAAATTGTATACTGCTTGAGCCCAATCTGTGTCTCGTAATAATGCTGTCTGCTCTAACCTTGAGTCAACTATTGATTATTCTAGAATATATCTTATATGCACTACCTATTATTTTCACATTCAATTTGATTACACTTTTTAAAAATCTAGTTGACTTTTGCTTTTAACCAGTTCTCAGGAATGTTTCTTTGTTTCAAGGATGTATTAGACCGATGCATTTATCTGAGATGTAGAAAACTTCCTCCATATTTCCAGCACTCAGCATGAATTCTATCCAATCCTGTTGCTTTCCTATTTTGTAAGGCAAACATTCCTGTTGCATCTACAGTTTCTTCAAATTAAATGTCATCCGATCCTTGGCGTTTGACTAAAACCTTTCTTCATCTGAATTATTACCCTCGTACCAAAATGTAATCTCCAGGATTCATCGTCATTCACATTCAGCTTTAATAGGTAGCTCTTTGATCACTATATAAGCATCCTGTGTTCATGCATGTACAGTCTGCAGAATATATATAACCAGCTTTTTGTATGTGGAAAAGCATCTGTTATTTACCACTAATGATTTATATCAAAATGAATTTCAGGAGTGATAATTTATGTTTCTTTTGTGATGACAAGTCATTACTTAATTCTGATTCTCTGTAATATCAATTGATACAGCAGCCAGCCAGCCAACATTCACTTGGATAACTAAGGGTTGATTTTACACCATATTTTGGTTAAATTAAAATGCCATAAAGATTTTATTTTATTGTGAACAACATGGTAATTCAATTGAGTTGTGCAAAATAATAATGGTACAGCAGTGGTAACTCATTTCTATGATTAAAAGTAATAACATTTTTGTTCAAAAACTGTAGCTTTTTACTATAAAAAATCTGTTTCTTTAACATGTTTTTGTTTTTCTCATTATCAACCAAACATATTTATTTCAGAGAAAACATGAAAAAAGTGAGTAAAACTGAAAAACATTGTTGTTAACACTGTCAATAGAACTCGCACAGTTTATTCAAACACTGGTATATGTGTTACCTGTCCTATGAGGCTGAAGACTGGGTATTACTAGCAATGGTGGCCAATGTCTGGCATTGTTAGTCAGAAGAAAACTACCAATTGTTGTATCAAAAAACAGTGTTATTTTCAATATTTAAAACTACAGATTCCCATTAGTATGATTGTTTTATAAGTTTATAGTTCCTAACGTAATTTTAAGGAATATTGTTACATTGTTTTTGGATAGTTCTTGATAAGGTCTGTTACTTGCGACCATACTTCAGATATATAATAACATGTAACAAGTAACCACCAAAGACGCAGATAGTAAATAACAGACTTGCCAATGTGGGAGAGGGTTTGTTGTTAAAGTTATCTACATATAATATACTTCAGCCTTTAGTGCTGAGTGTAATAATTGTCAGTTGTTGATGCTGCTCTAAAGATTGTCAACGGCTTTTGCAGAAGAAGTTAGGACATTAAATTAAATTACACTTTATTAACCTAACCTAATATATATAATATATATATATATATATATACATATATATATGTATTGTAATTTTAAAAGTAAAAGCTTTTAATTTCTATATTAAATAATTTTGTTATATTCGATTATATTTTAATACATGTTATTTCTTGGCTTTTTATTGACAATTTGGTTATGTATTTGCAGGTGTACATATTTTTAGTTTTACATATTTTAGTATAATTTAACCTAAAAATTAGTTAAATATACTAGCCTATATATTAAAACTTCCTGGAATCTCCATTAAATGTCCATTGGAATCTGATCAATGCTGTGCATTTTCGCTGACTGTGGTTGTTTGTTTGAAGATACCACTTGAATGATAGACTTAGGGTCCATCATAAGGACTGCTTTTTGAAAGGTACTGGGGCGATGGGTTGCCACGCTGTTACTCATTAGCACTACTCAGGGAACATGTGTAGCTTGAGGGATGCTGTAGATGCAAGTAACTTTGCCCCCCCCCCCCCCAATCGTCCATTTTTTAATACATGAAAATATTTGATAAGTGTGTATAGGCACAGTAGAGGCTCTAGTAGAGGCCGGAATATTAAACGTGGCAACGTTGCATCTGAGGCCTATAAGCATAGTGTAATAAAATAGCTAAAGTGAACATGTTATATTTTGATTTAATTTCATAGCATTACTAAAATCATGAGTAGGCCTATTTATAGGTAAATCTAAATTGTAGGTCTGTGCAGACTTAGTACTATACGTTTAAGTTGAAGAAATTAGTGAATTAGTGTTAGGCCTAATTAATTAATTTTGTTCAAATTATTGAATTTGTATCATATGAGTGAGTTAATTGTTATATTTCTTAAATAATATAACAGTATTTTACATAATAAACTTTTAATTTGCAACAAGTGAAGAATTATAAAACTGCTGTTAACCGCCAATTAAAATTAAAATTAATGACGAGATTTGATTATTGAAATACATAAATGAAGAGATTGTCTAGTCGGCCTCAAAATATCAGCTGGTTCCAGTGTTACCACATTTAATGTTCTGGCCTTCTACTAGAGCCAGCCATGGTATAGGTGAATATTAAATGATTCACAATGTAATTTACTAGTCACGGGATTGATGACATTCATAGTTTAATTACTTAAGAAGCAGTACAGTTTATTTTATACCAACACAAACTCTTTCCATACAGTTTAAATTTAGAACTTTAGATATGAACAAAATTTATATTTCTGTTTAAACTGACACGTCATGTTTTGCTAAAAATTATTTTTAATATTCTTTGCATCAAAGACCGCATGTTGGACAGCCCTGCTCTATATCATCAATTTTTTCAAATATAATTTGAATTAGGTATTAGTTTTTCTTTTACTTGTTTCATGTGCGTTCTCATCAAGTTACCATTAAATGTGTGCAGCATATACACAAAAACACAGAATTTACTTCAGCTTTTGTATCTGTTATTGAGAGATGTCCTACAATGACCAAATAATTCTGAAACTAACACAAAATTGTAGTAACATCTGCACCAGATATAATTTTCCAAAATTTATGTAGGGAAATTTAAAGATTATTATGTTGTGGTCACATTTGGTGTAACCAATAAATACCAGTTGAAAGTTGTCTTCAGTCTTTTGTATTTGTTTAAATATCATCAAAAATGTCATACCATTTCAGTCAGTCTTTGAAAACATAGTGACTTTGTTTCTTGAAGTGCACATCACACAGTAAAGTTATTATGTTTGCAAATGAAGCTCACTTTTTGTGACTTTTATACAACTGTAAAAACCCTGGGAGTGACAATTTAACAACATAAGGCAAACGTGTATACAGGAAAATATACATAGAGAAACAGAAAGAACGTAAAGAAAAATAAACATAAAGTTACAAAGACTTGAAGTCTCTCTTCTCCCCCCTTCTCTCTCTTTATCTCTCTGACACACACACACACACACACACACACACACACACACACAAAATCTTAAGCCTTTTTATCTGTAGGATTAAGGCAAGGCAAGGCCTAATGGCCTAATGGATGGGTTGGGTTAATTACAATAACCCAATGAATTACCATCGATTACAATTCTTGGCCAAATTATTAGGCCACCACAATAAAACTGAATATTATAAATTATTTGATATTTTTCTATTAAACAAAAACAATAGTGAAAGAAATTGGAAAAAATTATTTTTATATAAATAATTACACCCAGAAAATTTCTGTTTTGTTATTTAATTTTTGTATTCCTGCTTTATCCCTGATAATACATTCCATTCTCCTGTATACAGTTTTAGTATAGTTTCAATAAAGGATCTAGTGGCAATTATTCTGTCAACTAGCTGAGTCAGTGATGTTTTTCTTTTTTATTTTTCATTTTAAAAGCTCCAAAAAATTCTCAGTTTCACTGAGGCACAGGAAACTCATAACTCACTCCCTCACTCCAGTGTTATGTAAATATCCTATCGGGATGTATTTCATGGTGTTGCCAACAAACATGGTAAGCATAAAAATAGTTTTCTTGCATAATAAAATGTTAAATTAATATTATTTAGTCATATAAAATCTACACAAAGTGGATAAACAATTAAAACTGAAACTGACAATTTTATTTTCCTTAATCGGTGGCCTAATAATTTGGCCATCAACTCTTCTTGCTTATAAATTTTCCCAATTTCTTCTTGTCCAAAGCAAATTTGATTCTTGACTTTTGAAGTACTCCATCACTTTACCTTCTTTTCACATTATCCCTTGTCATCTCTGTTTTTATTTTCTGTCCTCTTAGTCGCCCACTAGCCTCTTTACTGGCTTCACTCTGACCAATTGACATCTATTCACCTAAGGTGTCCAATACCATCTTATAGTTGGCATTTCTCAATAAATTTAGTATTATTTGTACACCCGTTCTTTCTCTGATATTATAATTTCTCCACATATCTTTTCTTAACTACTCTCCACTTTCCTCCACTACCCTTCCTGCATATTCCTTCTCCATGTTTTGTACCTCTCTATTACGATACTTTGTTAGCATCCTGCTTTTGCAGAAGAAGTTAGGACATTAAATTAAATTACACTTTTATTAACCTAACCTAACCTAACCTAACCTAACCATTTATACTTTTATTGATATTTTCGTCTTTCCTATAAAGCCATTACTTAAGCTATAATATATTTTGGATGCACAATCTATTCTAGTGTTTGTCTCTGTCCTGTAATTGTCCTTGTTATCTAAATCTGATTGCAAATATTTAATGAAGTTTACTTGTTTTATTTTCATTTCATTTACCTTGAATCTTGTCAGTATGTTTCTCTTTCTGAAGGTTACTATTTTTGTCAAGCGTCAAACTGTGGCAGACGCTAAATGCCAAGGAAGTTATGTCCCCTATTGTAGGCCTAAATATAATCAAGGAGCTTTATAATGATAACAAGGCTTATGTGCGAGTAGGTAATAAACTATTAGAGGTGACCTATCCCACCAAGGGCTTAAGACAGGGCTGTAGTTTGTCGCCATTATTATTCAATATTTACTTAGAAGTTGTGCTACAACAATGGAGAAGAAGCTGTGGTAGAATGGGCATCACTATCGGAGAAGACTGCTTGTTTAATATCCAGTTTGCTGATGACCAAGCAGTAATAACACAAGATTCTTATGACCTGGAATTTATGCTCACCCGACTATACAAGGCATATGAAACGTGGGGATTGAATGTTAATGTAAATAAGACAGAATATCTAGTCATTAATTCCAATGCCAGATTTGAAGTAGTGATTAAAGACAGTATGTCAATTGAACAGGTTGATGAATTTAAATATCTAGTGGCACTAACAAGGGAAGCCCTAGGAAAACCTGAAATCAAAAAACGAATTGAACAGAGCAGGAAAGTTCTAGGAGCTTGAACTCTATTTGGTGGGACAAACATATTTTGAGAGCCACAAAGATTCATATAGGAAAAGCTTTTGTTGAATCAACTCTGTCTTACAGCTGTGAGGTATGGAAATTATATGACAATTGAATGCCGTGGAAATTGATTATCTCTGTAGAAGTGCTGGAGTCTCAAGAAGGGAGAGAATAACCAGCGAGGAGATCAGAAGAAGCATGCATACAGACGACACAATTATTAACAGAGTAGAACGAAGAGGCCTAAAGTGGTTCGTCACTTACTCCGAATGGTTGAACAGAGATGGCTGAGGAAAATATTTCAGTGGAGGCACCCAGGCAGAGGAAAAAGGGTAGGACCTAGACTGTCCTGGTATGAAAACATGAGGAAGGCCATGGAACATCATAACTTGGCAGAAGAAGACACAGAGGACAGAAATAGATGGCGGTTAGGTGTGGGTATGCAGCAATAGCCGATGAAAATCCCTTTGAGAGAGAGACTATTTTTGTATTTTCTTCATTTATATTAACCCATTTCTTTTCTTTTTCTTTTATTGGCCATCTGAGGATCACATGCCATTTTAATTCTTTATTTCTTGTTATTTTCTTTTTCTCCAATATTTTTTCATCTTTGTCTCTTCTTCCTGTCTTCAGTCCACTTTGAACCTGCGTTTTTCTCTCTCCTACTCTGGACTCATTCCATTTTTAACACTTTTCCCGGAAAACTTCTCTTTCAATTCCTTCTTCTGCGTTTATATTATTTTTTTCTAAATCCTTTTGGACTTCTTTAATCCAACTTGATGTTGATGTTGATTTCTTTCCCCTTTTTAACCCATTTTATTAATAACAATATTTGTTTAAGTATTTGTGTGTTGATAGTTTTACTTTGTATAGGAATTAGTTTCTCTGCTGTGCCTGTCTTTTTTTAACAGAAAGGGCAAGGTTTCTTTGTCATTTTTTAATATTTTGCCAAACAAAATTAAAATAATTTTCATTTGGTAGAAATATTTTGGAAAGTCTTTTAAAAATTTGATAGAGGATTCGCCTGATTTTCTGATATATTTGCCCCATTAATTCTGACTTCTGACTATTTGGTTTATAAATGCATGGTTAAATTTACGCAAACACCCAGCCATTTACAGAAATAAAAAAATACCTTCATCACATTATGTATGTTCCTGTCTGTTCACATTATGTTCCTGTCTGTAGATTGTTTATAAATATATGTATATGTATGTTACATGTTTTAATTTACTTTACCAAAGCATACATTGTTTAACACATGTACTCCTGTCATAGGGATTGTTAGTACATCGAGTAAGCTGTGTGTTAAGATCGTTTCTAATTATTAAAATAAAAACCTTTTCTCAAAAACATTTTGTATTAAATTACAAAGTGTGTAAAGCAAAATATTTCTAAATCTGATGTAGAAAGTACAGAAACTATCTTTGTAATAGTTTTTAATCACTCTACTAACAGTACGTATGGTAGTTCTTGTATTTTTTTCAAATAGTATGTGGTATCTATTGTAGTTTGTACTCTACTTAGAAGAATGTTAATTTTAAATATATTTAACCAGCAAAATAAAGGCCTAGAAACATAATAATTCATCATTGATCAAATTGTACTGAAGTTCAAATGGAATGACATAATTTATTGATATAATATGATTATATATAATATTTTATATTAATACAATTTATTCTAGAGGTTCCACATACTACTCCCAGACAGCACATTAAATCGAGATGCATTTTTCAGCCTCTATTATTTGTTTAGCCTGTGAATATTAGTTCCTGCGATAACACCTGGAGTATTAATAGAGTCATGCATGCTGAATAAAACTGGCTGCACTGCCTCCTCATGTTCCATAAAACTCAAATAGGCAGCTGTATTCCTGACAGTTTTATTAGCATTAATTTACTAATAGAAATTGTTATTTTTTATATATTAAAAGAACTGGGAAGTTACATCTCAGTATGTTTGACAGTCTTTGTCATGGGGATGTTAATAAATCATTGTGTTATTGGTGGAAGTCAAGTCTGTTTTAAAACTTTTCCATATCCTGACAAATATTATCAACAATTCAAAATTAAAAAAGCCTCAATCAAAAAAAAAAGCCAGTCAAATGGCAAGGTTCTTTGTGCCATCTCAGCCAGTCATCCATTGTGACCAAACGAGTCACCCCCCCCCCAACAATTTTGCCATGTCTTGTGGAATGATTCCACCATCAAAGTCTCAGTCTCCTACCCTAAGCCTTCTATTCTGAACTATCCTCAGCATTCGGTTTCCTTGTCTTGTAATTACATGACCAGCCCATCTCAGCCTTCTGTTTCTTCTGGTTATTGGTTGTTGAGTTCTCTAAATTCATTGGTTGTTCCTATTCTCCAATTTGCATTGTCATATTCTTGAAAAATGCCCCTCAAGTTTTGTTGTCAAAGGTGATGAGTTTCCTTTCAAAAAGAAGCTTGCTGAAAAATCCATATTTCTAAATCATACAAGACAATTTTGGTTTTCCTAAATAAAGCTGTTCTTTTTAGGAGATACAGTGCAATCTTATCGGTGAAATATATTTACCAATATTTCAGTATGACAAATATGTTTTTGCACACTACTTCTTTAAACATGAAACAGTTTAAATCCATTTATTATTCTGGGACTTCGTTAATATGTTTTCTTAAAGGAGAAAGGTTTACTCAGTGAACATGGCATTGTAAAATGTCATAAAACTTGTATTACTCCCCCTCCCCTTCCCCAAAAAACCTATAAGCAGTTCAGTAACAGTTTGACTCTGGATGAATTATACACAGTATGTAAGAGATGCGGTAAAGTCTGTACGAATAATTCTCTGTTGCACTAATGTATAGCATATACAGTACATATGATAGTTTATTATGTAAATGTAAAATGTGATTCTAAACAAAAAAATTGTATGTTTAGGAATTCTTTAAAGTAATTTTTTGATGTTTAAATGTATATACAGTGTACTAATTTACATGATGTGGACATTAGGTCTAAACACACACACACACACAATTAAATTGTATTTGTAAGAAGAAACGTATAGATAACTGTGTAAAACACTGATAGCAAACTAAAATTATATAAAAGTAAAATAATGATAAAATAGTAAAAATAATGTCTGATTGATCATGTAAAACAAGGAAAAACAAAAATGTTAAGTTAAAAACTGTTATAACAATATTAATTTCCTGAAAATGATTTTTGTTAATATAATGGACATAAGTATCTTAGTGGAAAACAAGTGGAAAAATTATAAATTAGTTTTATGCAAGAATTTTAATGTAAAGCTTTCTCAACATAAAACATCTTATGCATAATTTTTTGATTGTTGAAATATAAACATTGTAATCATTTTATTTACTTAATATTAATTAATTTCAAGTATTTTCTAAAATTGTTTATGGCATGGTCTCAAAGCTGTTGTAATTGAAATAGTAAGGACCAAAGAGGTAGTGTATGACAAAGAGGTATATATTATAGAAACAGAAATTATGCAACAAAGAGGTATAAATGGAACCAGAGAGATTTTTTGTCAGTGTATAAAAGCATTATAGTATAACATATATTATGATTAGCAATTTTGGAAACCAAACACATCTAATACATTTTTTAACATAATGTATTTAATTTATTTTTAAGGCAAATATCAACCAAGTATTAACAAACTTTATTTATTAAAATCTTATTAAATTAATAAAACAACATCAGAAGATACAATAATGAAATGCTTTTTATTAACTACAACTACATTTGTTTAAATTACAAACTCCATACTCATTGGCTATATCTATACACAATGATCAAACGTTTTGATTATATTTACTTTTCAATATTTTTTTATAGCTGACAAAGTTGATCTGGCAGTTTTATTACCATAAATAACAAATTTGTATTTGATACATTTATTATATATGTAGGCCTATTGTACTTACAGTATATAACGTTTATGTAGATTTTAAGCCATTACCAATAAAATTACTTTTTTAACATGTTGCTGTCAACAAACTAAATTATTCTTTCAGTAACAGATGTTACTGAATCAAATTAAAACTAAATATTTGAACAGTCTGAACCAGGTCTGAACTAAATGAAAAAATAATACTGTGTTTATTTTATACTTTATGCTTTGTATTTACTTTATAATATAATAAGAAAATGTACACTTATATGTATCATTTATACCTTGTGTAAGAAGTAATCTACATGCTTGCTGTTGTTCATAAGTCAATTTACATTTTTATTTTAAATACATGTGAAATAAATGCTTTAGGGTTATATACTATAATTCATTCATATTATTATATTATACTTGTATTCGTTGTGGATGGTCTTTAACTTCAACTGGACTTCACTTTGTTCCTCGCATCTGAAACAGAAGTATCATCAACTTCAACATTTTAAATTAATTCAACAAAATTGTATCTAATACAATCTAATCTAATGTATACTCTGTCATTACATGTGACTGACAACAGTCAACAGTGTGTTGGCTATCTTACACAACATAGCATGGGTTCAATTCTCACAACACACAACAAATATGATCTGATTTTTAGTTCACAGTCAGTTTTTCGCTTTTACACTTCACAAGACTGTGGCAACCTGTCTAGTAACACCACTCTAGTACATATCCAAAATTAAACTGTATGTATGTGAGAAAACCTATGTAAACACATACACACACACACACACACACACACAAACACTTATGCAGCCTATACTCAATTTGAATGCAGCCTACAAAGAAGAAGAATACAATCTAGCTACTAACAATTAGAGCCAATCATTGTACTTGAAGAGTTTATTTATTACACATATCATAGAATGATCACACACAGGTTACCACATTTCTGTACTACATAATCAAAATATTATCAGACTTCAAAACTATGAATCAGGACGTCAGTGAACATAAAAACAATGCCTAGATATATAAAATAAATTTGTTAGTTGTAGTACTGTAATCCTGATATTGTTACTGGTTCTGTATTTTCTTATGCATTTCATCTCCCTTATGATATTCTTGTTTAATTATATGGAATTTTGTAAAACTTGATATACATTGAATCAAAGTTGCTGTTACTGATTAAGCTCGCTTTAACGGTTTGAACCGACAAATTATTTTTTACCATTCTTCACAAGCTACATTACTTAAATGCTGGCTTATATCTACAATGTCTACTTGAAATAAATATTCATGAAAATGAAAACAGAGATACTTGTTGTTCCAACTTTCATCCAAAAAATGTTGAAAGTGTTAAAAAAAAAAGAACAGTCCTGACTAAAATGAAATCTGGTAACCTTATTCCAGTGAAGCATGTTTACTGTTAATTTTCAAAAAGTATATATATAAAGTATTTTGTATAAAATTCTGCAATTTAAAATTTGAAGTTTGTTATATTGTTAAGAAAACTTGTTCCATAATTGTGAGTTGTTTTGAACTAATATAATAAAATTCTGTATCACAACAAGAAAATAATATTGATTGGGTAAATTTGAAACTTAATCAAGATTTTATAAAATTGGGTTTGCACTATCTTATATTATTGATTTTTTGACACAAGAACAATGTTAAAAATGTGTACCAGGTTCAAGGCATCACCCACGTTCTATTTGTAGTAAATTGTTACAAAACAACAACAAATTCTGAATACATATGTACAATAGGGTGGGCCGAAAAATAAAAAAATTAATATTTTGAAGTGCTATACCACGGAAAACGTGCCTCTAGAACAGTTATGTGTAAATAAAAAAGGTAAATTATATTATCTTACACCTGGTGGTAGCGCATTAGCCTGAAACTTTGAGAAAATATACAAATTTCGTACTTTTTCCAAAAAATAAAGTAGAGATAAGAACTCCTGGTACAATCAATTATTGGCTCATTTTAGTAGGACAACATGTAGTAAGGATAAATAAATTGAAAAATAATACATTTTACTTTATTTTATTAGTACATTAAACTTAAAAAACAACATAAAAAACCAAAATTGACATATTTTAAAGAAACAAATAAAAGTTTATTTTCTGTCACTTGGAATGTTTAGTTTGTAAGGCAATGTAGTCTTTTACTTGTCTTATTCAGGTAGTTTGAATTTAGATTTGCTTGAAAAACTTGGCATTGATGATCTTGAAAGAAGTGTCGTTCTTATAAAACCATCTCTTGAACTAAATCCAACCACCTTTTGAGATGTCTCGGTGACAAGCTTGACACATCGTTCTACTGCTTGGGTATGACATGGGAATTTGTTAAAGTTCCATTCAGCTGCTGTTCCACTTGATTTGACCTTAGACCAAATCTCTTGATCGGTGACTCTTCGCAGCAAAGGTGGTGGTGAAAGTGTAGTAGTGCCCCAGTGAATCATTTCGATGTGGTCCTTAGCTTCGAAATTGATTTTGGGTGTTTGGAAACTCCTGATTGACTTCCTTTTAGAAGCTACGTTTCTAGCCTTTATAATTCTTCTATAACCCAACTCTCTTACATGATCCCTTTTATCTACTATCATACTCAAAAGTAAGTTTTCTGGATGGGCAAAAAATGCGTTTCTCTCAATTACTGGGTCAATGACCTTTAGGAAGTTTTCTGGAAGGAATCTTGACGATTTTATTACTTCAAATACATGTTCTGGTCCATTTGTGAAATATTTACTTGTTTTAATTTGAAACCATACAGGCATATATGATTTTAAGATGAAAGAAGCTAAGATCTTGTGTTCATCTGTTGGGTTTTCGATACTTATATACAATCGGAGAACTCTGTTCGCTGTTGTTAGCCACCTTGAGTGGGAAAGTGGGCGAGGTTCACGAGCAGGTAAATCTTCAGGGCAGTTACCTGCTTTTATAGCACAACTAATGTCCAGCAGGTACTGTTGATCTCTGCTTAGTATTTTTCGGTCAATATCTGGAATCTCACACTCAATACTTCAAAATTTACTACCGGGAGTTTTTCACATTTACTGAGTTGTATGCCAATCAGACCACTAAATGATTTTGGTCCCGTTGTTTCACCATCTAAAGCTTGAAACAAATGCCGGAATGGCAATTCATTAAAGTGTAAGAGACACCCCCCCCCCCACTGTAGTGGTTCTTCGATTTTACGAATGACACCTGTTTTCCAACCCGTATTAGTAACGGTGCCATCACATCCAACTACGTCCAGTTCCTGAAGTGAAAATCCAGTTTCAGTTAAATAAGAGATAATGCTGTTAGCAGTGTCTTTAGCAGAACCAGAAGAGGGTGAAACATGGCCGATGTAAACAGAATCTGGTTCTTTTAAAATCGTGTAATGCTCCTCTTTTATTGTTCTTCGAAACTGCTTTGAGTTAACTTATTCAATCACGAGAGTGTTATCCTTCCTTCCATCAAAATACAGTCCTTGAAGTGGGTTATGCTTTTCCTCGTTTTGCATTTGAAGTACTGAACGGTTAACACTTTTTCCCATCTAAGTATATTATAACTTCAGTGGCCTTTTGGCAATTGCAGTCTAAAGTTATTTTGCACTTACAAGCAGAGATATCAAATAGTAACAAAGATTTCTGCTTGAATTCCTCAACTCTCTTTTTGAACTTTTCCTTTTCCTTATCCTGCTTATAAGACTTCATAAGATTACGATAACTGTTATGGTATGCATTAATTAACTGAACAATTCTGTAAAGCGTAACTGTTGGTATTGAAGCTTTATCAAACACGGCTTTAACTTGTGGTGCCACAATATTCAAAACTTGAGAAAAACTTACTGACCTGTTGTTTGCTTTCAATGCCAAATTGTAATGTTCATTGAAAAAACACTTGAGAATGTCTTCATACGTCGGAAGTTTACTCGCAGATAACTCATTTGGGTGACGACCGAATAACGGACAATTAAACTCGCTGCAAGTAATTTTCTTAGACACAGCCATTAGGACACAGTAATAAAATAATGTTATAAACAAACACACTTATCAGTTATAAACTAACATTATTGAAGCAAACACTACTGAAACACACCGTCACGGTCATTGCCTGGCTCAACACTGACAGATACTGTTGTGTCATGGAGCTCACAAATGGCGGGAGGCGCGCGCGCTTTGCATTGCATTGTGGGTAAATTCCATAGCAATGGTGTGGTGGGGGGGGTGCAGTACAGGTGCAGAGCGACAACCGGAACTCTAGAAGTGGTGACGGGCTGCAATAGACACCATTGCGCGTCACGTACAGTTTGTAAAAAATATGTTAAATTACAGATTTGTAATGCTTTGCGCTACCCAGAATAAAGTAATTTTTATAGTTATCTTAATCCAACATGTTTTTTTGCATTACTTTTAAAGCTTTTTCAATATAGCAATTTTTTATCTTGTATTTTTATAGGTCCAAGATAACCTTGTATTTTTCAATAAATTTCAAATATTTAAGCACAATGCGCTAGATGTGATATTTTTTTTTTATTTCATCTGCGTTTTACTTAGGTGCCCTAGAGGCAAGTTTTCTGCAGTATAGCGTTTCAAAATAAAAATATTATAAAAATTCGGCCCACCCTAATGTACAACATTATTTAATTTTAGTCGTTTTGTAATTACTAAATACACTAATAGAACTATTTATAAAAGAAAAATTTACTTTTTTAAAACTAACGGAAAACTGATATAAACAGTTACAAATCTATTTTACCTCTTTGCAAGTTGATTACTACCTCTATATTTGGTAAAACAATGTGAACTAAGTATTTACTAATAACCAATATATAGTTATATAATAATAATAATATGTATATATATATATATATATATATTACTGCTTATGTTAAGTACTTTATTATTGATTTTTTTTAAGAAAGATTAAAGCTAGATGATTGGAAAGAGTGTATGTTGAGAAAGCTGAGGCTGATATGAAACTAACCATGAATACTGCCATTTAACATGAGTAAAGTGTCTTTAGGTTAGGATATCACTTAATATAATTAATTACGGTATATTAACAATGGTAATACTAATTAATATTTATTTAAAGAACTATATTAATGTTGGCAATGTTAAAAATGTTGCAGTTAACTGTTAGTAAAGGGAACACTAAAAGAACAAAATACATTTATAAACAACTTGATGAAAAAGTGAACATAATAATGCTCAAATAAAAATATAATTGTTGTTATAAAATTTGTTTATTATTTTTTGACCTTGAATTCACAACTTTATATTGAATCTAGTCTTAGTGTTTGTGAAAAATGAAATTACGGAAGTCTCTTCTTATGGAAGGTAAGAATGAATTACTTATAAGCCATTCTTTTGGCGTCAGTAGATAAAAGTTGACTAAACGTTAGCCTGAAAGTCAGCTACATATGTCCACTTAATAATTTTTATATGGAAAACTGTCTGTAGTGAAAAAATGTTTTAAAACTTTAAGTAGTGATTCTTTAGGTATTCAAAATCCAACATTCTTTTAGGCCCACATTGTGTGTTTTTTAATGTAGGTAATATTCCTTTGAATTTTTTTTTTAGTTCTCTCGAGGACTATTCATGAATACTTCTGTTTTCCTCAGACTGTCAGGATGGTGCAAATCATTAACTATTTGAACACACAAATTATTATGGAATGTGATCAAAACCTAGTTAAGCCTTAGTATTAAAAACACTCGGGAAGATTTATTTACGGAAAAGATACATCCAGTGATCAGCAGGAAATTGAGAAGAAGAAGAAGAAGAAGAAGAAGAAGAAGAAGAAGAAGAAGAAGAAGAAGAAGAAGAAGAAGAAGAAGAAGAAGAAGAAGAAAGATACTCAAAATTCTAAGACTGAGAAATAATTTTTGCAAGTATTTCTGAGATAAGTGAGAGAGAGAGAGAGAGAGAGAGAGAGAGAGAGAGAGAGAGAGAGAGAGAGAGAGAGAGAGAGAGAGAGAGAGAGAGAGAGAGAGAGAGAGAGAGAGAGAGAGAGAGAGAGAGAGACAGACAGACAGACAGACAGACAGACAGACAGAGAGACAGACAGACAGACAGATAGACAGACAGACTTGAAAATGTCAACAATTTAAATTTCCTGAAAGCAACATATAACATACAGATAGAATTGTTTCTATTCTATTGTTTCTAATATTAAATATCTCTTCTTTTTCTCCTTGCAATTTCCTGTTACCCCATAGAACATTCAATGTATCTTTTCCATAAATAGATTTTTTTAAAGTATTTTAAATACTAAGTCTTAACTAAATTTTGCTCTCATTTTCATAGGCCACAGACTGAGTTGACTTAAGGGCTTAAGATGCATTTTGATTTAATGATGCTTCCTGGGAATCAAACTCAGAAGCCATAGATTGCCAGATCTATAAATCACCCTACCCATTGATCTAATCAACTTCCTCATCTTTAAGAAAAATCTGTTGATATAAATGAATATCTAATGAATTGGACAATTGTTGAACAATCAATATTATTATCAAATGCGCATAAAACTATTTGTTTACAATGACATTTAATTCACATCACACCTTTAACTACTTCTTCATCATTGTCAGAAAGTTAAACATTGACCTGTTCCAATTCTATGCAAACTATGGATGAAGATAATTTTAGTAGTGTTGTACTCGGCTGTTGAATGGAGCAGTTTTTTTTTTAAATCAAAATCGTTTTTCCCAGTATAACAAAGTTGTTCAAATTATTATACCATTCTTAATTTTCACAGCTACCCATGAAAGTAGGATTACTGAGGTAGATCTAAATATTATTTTATGCAGCAATAATATTTAATTCTGTTTAACTGTAGGAGATGGGTTTTGTTAGAATATATATGCCAATAATGTTTATCCCCTCTATTTTTTGTTGAAGCCCCAAGCAAATAAAATTCTGCATCTATCCTACAAGCAAACCAAAAAATCCACATTAACCTGTGGTAGGAGGGTCGATCTTTTATTCACTAGGTATCAGACTTTCAAGCTAGGAAAATAGTTATAACTCCTTTCTTCCGGGGGAATTGGTATCATATGTGCAAAGCATGCACTGTACACAGGCAGCCATATCAAAGAAACCACCATAGGTTGCCCACCCCTATACATCATCATCATCTTCTACAAAGATTAAAGCAAAAATTATTTGTTCCGGTCCCAAGCAGATAGACTAGAGCTGGTCACTCCAGTGCTTCTTCAGACATACCACATACCTCTCCATCCTTTTGGCTTATAATTCAGTAGTTGTTTGGGGATGTGGCAGTCGTTCATTTGGTTTAGTTGTTCCAACCATTTTAGCCGATATTGAGCAATCTTATTGATTATACTCACAATATTCAGTTCTATCATGTATCTGCATTTCTTCTGCCATCTTGAAGAATATACTCTGCCTGAGAAATCTCATTTCAGCCACTTGAATATGACTAGCCTGTGATTTCATTAAAGTTAAATTCTCAGACCTGTACAAATTCTCATCACCTTCTAAGATGTTTGATGTGTTTCTTTACTCGTTGATTTTAGAGTTCTCCCAATAATTATGCACATATGGTTGAACTTATTGTAATATAAGTTGAACATCGTTGCTTATAATATAAGGCACATTACAGCCCAGATATTAAAAATGACTGAACTGCTCCAGAACAGTTCAATAAATATATTAATTTTTGCTTGTATGGGACTAGCTCCATGAAAAGCCATCGCCTTGTCTTCAGCATAGAAATCTGTAATTCAGAATTCTTGCAAATTCTAAGTAACAAGTGCACAGCTATCTGCAGTGTGCTTTCCAAATTTGACAGGATAGCCTGAACATCAATAAACAACAACATATCAACTGTACAGAACTGTACAGAGAAGACCCATCAATAAATGCTCCGGAAGTTTCACCTGCTAATTGTGTATGACATTGTTTATATAGTCTATAAATTAAAAAGAGAAGGGGGTAATACACCCTTGTCATACTCCGCAATTGATTAGGCACATGTTAGGAGTTGTGCTCGGTCTTCCTGTCTCAATTAAGATTTTTTCCTACTTACAGACTTTCTGTGGCTCTAATGAGGTGTTGCAGGATACCTTTCTTTACCAATATTGACCACAGTTTCCCCTGTTTACTTTCCCAAATGCCTTTCCAAAGGAAATGAAAGTTATGTACGTGGGCTATTCTTTGTGTTTTTCAATGACCTTGGCTAATGTGAAGATACAATCTAAAAATTATCTGCCCTTTCTGAAACCAAGCTGGGCCTCCAAGAGAATAGTCTTCATTATTGCATTCAGCCATTTTGCATACAATTTGTGAGACATGTTAAGCAGGTTGACCCCTCTATGGTTGTCACAGTCATTATGATGTTCTTTCTGGAATATGGGGACTAACTTTGCCATCTGCCAGGCTTTGTGAATATAACCAGTGGTCCAGCACAGATTGATAAATTTCAATAAATGGTCATGTAGTAAGGCTGGCACACACTTTACAATCTCAAAATTCATCCTCTTACTGCCTAGTGTTTTTATTGTTTTTTTACAATACTGTAGAGCAAGTAAAAATTCATACTGAATCCATGTATTCATTGACGTCTTAAAAATTTCTTTGTTTGGTATCCCTGTACAAAATACCAAATTCACATCAGCATGTAGGCATACTGTGAAATAAATTATAAAATAAAATACAAATTGGTCTAGCTAGCTAAATGTCATTTTGTTTTATTGTTAAAATTACCTTGTGTATCCAGGTTCTCTTCCTTGCAACTTCTTTTTTTATATTTTATACACAACACGTTTCGAGTCCCATCATCAGGTGATAAAATATGTTCACTCACATGGAGTACATCAATTAATAAAAGTCACACACATCCCGTTATTTAAGGGACTCCCAACCCTCGTTATCTCATGATGCGCATCGCTACGAATCTCATGCATCACAAGGAACATCTGCCTAAGAGTGACATTAGGAACATTAAATCGAACTTTGCTTTACATGTCATCAATCATAACCTTAATTATCCCAGTTTTCAAAACAGTTTCAAACCACTGCATTTAACAAAAGAGGAAGAGTTTGAAATTTACAGAGCCTCCAAAACTCAGGGTGATCACCTTCTGAATGAAAAACTTTCTTTCAAATCCAATGAGCTATATGATACACCTGTATGCATGCTAGAACAATATGATAGATAAGTGTGGGCACAGTATGTTGTGGAATCGTTAGTCACTCGCAAGATCTGTAGCGACGCACATCATGAGATAACGCGGGTTGGGAGTTGCTTAAATAACGAGATGTGTGTGACTTTTATCAATTGATGTACTCCATGTGAGTGAACATATTTTATCACCTGATGATGGGACTATAGGTCTCAAAGTGTGTTGTGTCTAAAATATAAAAAAAAGAAGTTGCAAGGAAGGGAACCTGGATACACAGGTAATTTTAACAATTTAATTGTACATGCAACTTGGAGACCACAACAACTATGTATCATTTTGTTTTGTTATTATTGTTGCATTGTGTCAACATCAGACTTTGTCTTGGTTTCAGAGAAAGTGTATAGATATTGTTGCATGGCATCTGTGTTTATACCTAAATTGTAACTATGGTATCCTTAAACTTTATAAAGTACCTACACAATAAGAAATTATTATTTGTGTTTTGTTTTGTTGAAATAGCGCCTTTAGGACTTAATCTTTTTTGTAGAAACCAATTTTAGTTTACCTAACTGAGACCTTCAGGTTATTTGTGTCTAAACTTGCCAGATATTTAGGATTGCCCCACCGGATAGTGCTGGGTTTCTAATTGCATTCACAGCCACGTCCAAGTCTGAATAAAGTTGCTGCATTTACTGGGTACCGTACCAAGATTTTAACAGTTGCTGCACTGGTGAAGTTTGATTTTATTCTGTACTCCTTGATTACTTCACATAAAGTGCTCATAATTTACTCCTCTCTCCCATAAGGAAATACAGATTTTCTAAAACCTTCCTCATTAACGTAAAAATAGTTTAAATGTTAAGTACAAAACAAAAATATATTTTTATTTTGTTGTAGTCTTTATAATTAAGCAGGAGAGCAATGTAATCACAATATAAAATTTATCATTTAAGGATGGTTTGATTTATAAATTGTTGACTACAAATTTGTATCCAACTGAGGCTGCGTACTAACTGCTGCTGCTGATTATTAAATTTAATATAGAAGAAGAAACACAAATTATGTACAGTGTGTCCATAATTTAAAAGCAAGAAAGTGTTTACTAAACGTATATGTATAATGTAGATATTTAAGCACTAATAACTAGACTGCTGATGAATGACACCAGCCAAACTTAGTTGAATTTCAGCAATGACTAGCACTGTATAAGAGAACAAGGTGGTGTAAAGCAGGCACAGGGAATGGTGGAGGGCATTTGCATCAGCGATTCTCACTAAAAAGCTTTTAACTTAATTTGTGAGTGGTGTTTTGTGTGCTAATTTCACAGAATTGACAAATATTTTCCAATACTTTACTCTGAAAGGTAAGTACATTTCCTTCAATTGCTTGGTCATCATTGGATCTTCCAGTGACTGGATTCCTCATCATCTGTTCACTGGATTACAATTTTTTGCTAAAATTCTATTTTGGAGATGAATTAATTACACCAGTTTCTGACACAGTTCTTGATTTGTGTTTCCAACAATTATTTATGTGCAAGTGTAACAGAGATCCAATAATGGCCAAGTACAGTCCTGTATTTGAAATTAGATTCAAAGCTTTGTCCAGGATTAAAACTGTCTGTTTTTTAATGGTTATAAAATTTCAAGAAGGAAAGAAAAACTAGGTAAGCTTTGTGAGTTGCAAAACTCACTCAGAATTTTATAATTTTGACATCCATTTTTAGCTCAAGATGCCCATAAAGATAAAAATTTTAAAACCAAACACTTACTTGGATATAGGTTAATACCGTTTCCTTTATTCTGATGCTTTATTGTAAAGCATGTAGCTTTACAATTTTTAAAAATTTCTAATACATTTTTGGTATCCTACAATTTTTAAATTTGCAAACCTAAATATATTCAGACTGCGGTTTTAAAATTATCTTTATTTTGACCTTCCACTTGGATTTTTGTGATTAGTTCAAAATTTTGGTGTGATTTTCGGACCTGGTGTCTCAAAATTTAATAGCTCTGGAAGGGATTGATCCCTCTAATCCCCCTCCCCTGTCACTGTCTGCTACTGAATTTACTTTGCTTACTTGTATGTGTAGTTACATATTGTAGGATTATTGGTTACCTGACTCTCTAATTCAGACATAATAGACAGTATTGATGTTATGTAAATACATGTTTTATGTATAGAATATAAATATACATATAATATTTTATGTTACATATTTATGTAATATAAATAGTTTCTATATTGTAGAGTTATTTGCCTCACATTTATTTATCATCTGGGAAATTAATTTCTGGTGCTGCTACAAAATTTTGTAGCTCTTTAAAAATTTTAATAAGTGATAACCAGAGTCAGGTTGTAATTTTAAAACAAATGTCCTAAAAAAATTAACTAACATATAAAGATTTCAGTAAGATTTGAAAAATTTTTAGTTATATTTAGTTCTAGTGGCAGCTCCTACAGGGAGGTGAAAAGAGCACAGCTGTCCTCCCGTAAAAAGTGTCAATAATAATATTTACAATTTGTTAGCAAAGTTGCCTCTGTGAGTATATTTTTAGGGTGACGAATAGCTGATCACTCAACATTTTCGGCATGACCTCTGTGATGGATAATCTTGCTGTAAGCTTTGCTTCACAATAGAAACTCAGACGGTCTTACAGGTGGTGGGGAAAGAGGCACATTAATAATTAATATTTAATATTAATAATTAATAATAATTTAATATGGCAGCAGCCATCTTATGAGAGGCTCACCCATCTGATTCCTGCACCCAGTTGCAGTTTTATTTTGGCAGTATGTTTTGCTTACTTGGATGTACTGTACAGTATAAAATAACATTGATGGAGATGCTGAGCTTTGTAGTGCTTGGTGAAGACAGCTGTTGTTGTTGGTTGAGGCAGCCGGGGAAGTCTGTGGTGGCTGAGCATGTACTCTCCAATGCTGATCATGTGTTCTCTTTGAGGAGACCAAAATCTTGTCCTTGGTGAGTGCCTACCTCTCTCGGCTGCACATGGAGTCTATGGAGATCTTTAAACATCCTTCCAATGCTATGAATCAAAGGGGATAAAGCATCCTATTAAACAGGATTTGGCATCCTGTGTTCCTGAGCCAATCAGATAGCACTTGATGCTGATTGGTTGTTCCTGCTTTCCAGCTTAGATCATGCTGGTATAGAAAGTTTACTTAAGTGCGCCTTCTCAAGGAAAATACCACAGTCTCTACCTCATCGCAAGGGTGAATTGGTGGACGCTGTGCCAATTGTTTCCGACACTGAAGATGGCCTCCAATGGTGGGGACAAAATGTTAGTCCTGCATACAAGCAGTAGACCATGACCTAACAGCCTGACAAATAGCAGTTCAAACCTGTTGATGCTGGCTGTAAACTCTATTTGAAAACTCTGAAATATTGTGTTAATTCGCCATCATTACTGATATGCATTACATACAGTTTCAGATTAAAAAAAAAATCGAATTGTCAGAAACAACTGACATTTCTAAATTAAAACAATTGACATTGACAATTAATTTGTAAATGTTTAAATCTGACAATTATACTGTTAAAAAAATTTCATGATGAACTTATCCTAATTAATAATATGCCATGCTACACAGTGCTTGTGCATGCTATGCTATTAAAGTGCCAACTAATCAGGCATGTAAAATGTAAACTACACAATTAAGTATGGCTTGTAATTTATTTACACAAAATGTCTCAAAATCCTTATAAGTGATTTCATACTGTACATTAATGAATGCTTTGTATGACATTAGTTCAACATGTGCTACGCATTTCGCTCAAGGTTAAGTGAATCCAACCCGTCTACCTACTGTTGGGGCAATATTACTGTGTCGCTGAATCAAGTGGACATCAGTCATTAACAACACAACATCTACATGTGATAATACACAACAACATTCCTTCCATCTGTAGAGCTCGTCACTGCAGACTGGTTTCTGTCTGGCAGTACTGTGGCCCTAATGTTTTAAGGAAAACGATGATGGTGTTGATGGTGACGGTGATGATGATGAAAACGGTAGTGATTAAAATGATGTTAATCACCTGTGTCATTGTGGGCAAATATACAGCAATTTTAACTGGCATGCCTGGAATAGATATGTAAAAAATTCACGCATGCACGCGTCCACACACACACACACACACACACACGCACACACACACACACACACACACCACACAGTCTCTCCCAATCATGCTGCTCACCACCCCACATGTAGTTACTAAATTGCTGATTAATCTCTGGTAGCGATAGATCGTGAGTTCTACCACAGTCAGAGTAAACAACACGCCACAGGCCTAATCCTTGAAGGGAGAAAATGAGTTAATTGGTAGGCTTTAGCGTACAAAATGGGATTTGACTGTCAAATGGAATAGAACTTATTTATGTTGGTGTATGTGCTAACAATCAGGATCTGATAATGAGAAACAACAGTATTATCATCAATGGATAAATGAGTTTACATTTCTAGGGATTGAAAAAAAAACTCAATAAAACTTGAACATATGAGATAATTATCAATATGAGAATCAACTGTATTAAGAAAAAGGCAGGCACCTTAACTTAAAAGAGTAAATCGTTTCCAAAGTGGACTGATGGAAGGGGATGTGAAAAATAAAAATTGTGGCTATATAGTCTGAGCCTTAGACAAAAGTACTAAGCTTATGAATACAGTGTTGACAAACTTAATGACATTATTGTGTTGCAGTCAAAACACTGTTGAGATTCATAGACACTATACCCTGATTAACGAAAGAAAGTGACTGGCGGAGCGGCCGCGCGGCGACCGAGTTTGTAGTAAAAACATTCCACTTTATAACCTCGTGGAAACGTAAAATACAGGGCGAGAAATGTCTAATGAACTGTATTTTAATCATCAATTAAAGACGTTTTTAACAAACTTTTCTAATTTTTAAAATCTCTTTTCAATAAATTTACATTGTGAGTTAAAGAAAAAAATACACGAATTTGAATTAAAAAATTAGGGTTTATCGTTTTTATTACGTAAGAACTCAGAGGTTAAGCATCGGAAAAAAATTTCTTGTAGACAAATGGTAGTCCACCTTCTTTAGTACAATATATCAAAAATTGAGATTCCTACGATTAATATTAACGACGTTATTAATTTTTTCCGAATGTACTGTTAACTCCGTTATTAATAATTTTTTTCATTGTGTTTTTTCACAATAAACATAACAAAATTGTATTCATCAATACAAAGTGGTATGTAACCTTCAAATATTACGAAATATAACCGCAATCAGTTAATATAGGAAAATTAGAACTAACATCGCTCAACGGCGCGCGATCGAGTCAAGGTACAGTAACAGCCCAAAGAAAGTGGTGCATACGCTCACGGCTCACACATTGACACATAGCCAACTTACTACGAGTCACCAATCTCTCATAAGTATATACTTAGTTATCTGTCTACTTATTTAATCTAATCTTCTACCTGGAGATCTGTCAAAAACGTACATCTGACCAGACTTTTGTGGTTTAGTTGAACTACATGCTTTTTATAACAGTCTTGAATGATTGTTTATTACTCTTTTGCGGTACGGTATTTATTGTTTTCTTGTTAATAAACTGTTTTTTTGTTTTGTGATCAGCTTTAATACTACTAATTGAAGTGCAATGTAATTACTGGGAAATTGTTAATGCCATTCAAATTTCTCAATAACTAATTATTTAACTATGAAATATAGTTTACAGTTTAAAACTACCGAGCAAAGCTCGGTCTACCAGATATTGCATAATTATAACAGTATTTTACTGTTATAATGTAATTGAAATGTAAAAACAATTAGTAAATTACTTGTTATTAGCATTGACAAATAAATAATAAATACAGTACGGTACTTACAAGTATTGTAGTGTTCTTCAGCTTTTATGGAATCCGCTCATAAAATATGTGTATAAATCATAAAAATACACTATTAAAACACTCTATAAAAAACACTTATAGCTGTGAGTTAGTAGTCTTCAAACGAAAGTTCTCTGATACCCTCCATTGGATCGTCATCACTATTATCATCTTCTGAACAATTATCATCCTCGGAGCTACTGCTGTCTTCCACGGATATAATCATTTCCTCCACAGCTTCTTCCATTAGTCCTTCGTTATTCCATGCATCGATAATAACTTTTTTGGTGTGGTCCACTACTTGCTCCCACCTCTCAGCAGTAATTCGATTAAATCCGTCTTTAGTCAGTCGTTCAACTTCTTTTAAAGTAAACATTTTGTTGTTTTCGGCAACATACCCCTTAACCTGAGCCCATATAAGCTCAATGGCGTTAAGATGGCAATGGTAAGGTGGTAGCCTTATCACTTTGTGACCTCTGCTCTCTATCAATTCATCAACAAAATACCTTTTGTTCTGGGGCTTGTGCCATTTCACTAATTCCAAAAGTTCTGATTTTTTCAAGTCGGTTGTAGATTGAATATTTTTCCTATCCAGCCATGCAAGTATGTCAGCTTTTTTATCTTTGCTTGTGGGAGCTTTATCAATTTGCTTAGAATGGTAGGGAGCATTGTCCATGACTATTACTGCAGGCTCTTCTAGGTTATTTAGCAAAGTTTCAGAACACCAACCGAAGAATTTGTCGTGATCCATATCTTCATGGTAGTCACCGGTTTTTTTCGATTTAAATAGTAGAAGGGAATTTGGAACAAACCCTTTTGAAGAACCTGCATGACATATTATTAATCGTTCACCTTTCCCTATAGGTGTTAACATTGTCCCCTGAAGTGACTCATCAGTCCATCCTTGTTTCAAACAATGCCCAGCATTGACCCAGGTCTCATCGAGCCAAATTATATTATCGAAATTCTCGCCTTTGATTTGGCGAAGAAAACGACACCTCCAGGCAGCGACATCGCTTCTCTCCATAATCACTTTTCTGCCCGAAAATTTTCTCCACGTAAATCCTAAACCTTTTAGCACGTTTCTAAGCGAAGACAGACTGCCATTAAACAGCTCTTCATTTTCCAACGATGATAAAAGTTTTTTCAAAGTGGGATATTCTTTTCTTATGTAATATTGATATACATGTCTTCGTATAGCGTCTTCCTGAAAAGTGTCAAGTTTTGTCACAGTTTTCTCCCGTTTCCTCTGTTTGCCCGGAGTTGAAAGTTGGCTATTACTGTCATCTTGTATTTCTTTCAATTCTTTTTCCTTGCAAACTCGCAGAACTGTATTTTTATGTATTTTCAGAGCATCTGCAGTTCGCTGTATTGCATTATTAACCGGAATCAAAGGACCTTTGTTCGCCTTTTCTCTATCAAAATATTCCCGCACTTTGCACACAATTTCTCTTGACTGTCCTTTCATAGGTACGCCTCGGCCCGAAGTTTGTCTTTTCTTTGGAGTTCGAGTTCTAGGTCTTCCCCTATGTTTCCTTGGTTCAGCCTCGTTACGTTGCTCCATGCTCAGCCACCGAAGTATATTCACACAAAATAACTTAAAAACACGTCAATTTATAATGAAAGCACAAGAAACTAACACTTAAAATCAAGATAACCAACAACCGGACATCAATCAACCACCACATCAACTAAACTGAAAGCTGGAAATTTCCCTTACCCTTAGTGTGCGTATAACGGTTCAGTTTTCCTGGAAGCGTGTGCTATTTGTAGACATAAAGGAGAGGCCGAGACGCTGTACGGGAATGACGGTAGCGCGCGAATAAAATGGGTCCAATAGGTTCTGACTGTACTTCCGCCGCAGAGCGCCACGCATTGCTCTCTGTGAAATTCACTTTATATATTAATCCATTGTAGTATTCCTATCACGTACAAGGTGTAAGTTGTATATGTCTTCTACATTTAGTTATCTAAAGAGAGCGTCACGCAAATCTCATTCGTGTACAACTTTTAACAACTGAGTTAACAGGACATTCGGAAAAAATTAATAACGTCGTTAATTTTAATCGTAGGAATCTCAATTTTTGATATATTGTACTAAAGAAGGTGGACTACCATTTGTCTACAAGAAATTTTTTTCCGATGCTTAACCTCTGAGTTCTTACGTAATAAAAACGATAAACCCTAATTTTTTAATTCAAATTCGTGTATTTTTTTCTTTAACTCACAATGTAAATTTATTGAAAAGAGATTTTAAAAATTAGAAAAGTTTGTTAAAAACGTCTTTAATTGATGATTAAAATACAGTTCATTAGACATTTCTCGCCCTGTATTTTACGTTTCCACGAGGTTATAAAGTGGAATGTTTTTACTACAAATTCGGTCGCCGCGCGGCCGCTCCGCCAGTCACTTTCTTTCGTTAATCAGGGTATAGTCACATATCTAGAATTTGGTTTTTGAGGGAGGTCTGGGGTCCAGTCGAGTCAGCTTCAGACAAAAGAAATGTTGTATATTGTTAGCATATTTAAAAAATAGTTACTATACAGTTGAAAAACACAGTTGAAAAAATAATTTAAAAGCCTAAAAATTAAGATATTAACAAAATTCGTCAACTTTTTTCAATCCTCTGAGGGGGTCTGGTCCTGGTCCTGTTACCCCCATAAATACGCCCCTAACAAACACTACCCCCTCTTTCTTACTATTTACACATGCTCGCACGTACACACATACACACACACACTCACGCTTGTGCATGCACGCACATGCACACACGCACGAAGCAATGAGCAGTACTTGCCAATAAGTTAAACACACGCACACACATGTATGATCATTTAAAAATGAAATCTGTTTATTTTTCAATTGTTGAAACAGTTAAAGGCAGCTATCGAAGCAAATCTTATGAACTTTAATTACTCTTTTGTCTCTCCTTATGTACCATATCTCGGTCTTGTATCACTTAAATAAATCCCTACAGTGATAGCAAAACGTTGACAGCACAACTTGGGTCAGCTTCATTGAAGATGATAAGCGGCAGTTACTGTCGCTGAATTGATATTATTCATTAGTCATAACTTAAAGAGTGTGGGCTTAAAGAACAATGTGACAATAACACTCATAAGAAATACCATTGCCATTAGAGCTAATGATTTTTTTCTAACGTATGCACAAACTATAGTGCACAAGGATCAATGGTAACTGTAGATTGCTCGTGGAACTGTGGAAAACACAATCTTGCTAGTGTTTGTGTTTATACCTGTATAAAATATGTCCAGAAATTATCTCCGTCGCGTTGTGGCATACTCTGTAAAGTGTATATACAACTAAACAGTTTTTTATTTACATACAAGCACAATTTTTGTTAAGTGTGATATACATACGGTATTTGCATTATACATAGAAGGCTTTTAATATCATTGTCATGACCATCATTAGCTGTTACTGCATCATCAATTATTTTCCTCTAATTTCTCTCTAAAGCAATTCTTGGCCATTACTCTATACTGCACTATGGTACCTCTTTACAGAGAACATCTTTGCGATGGCGGTGGCTTCAAATGTGGCAACTTAGTGACCACGTTCACTTCTAATCTATCTAACGAGAAGAATTCCCCTACCTCAAATTAAAAAAAAAAATTTTCCACAGCTGTGAAGAAAACTGTATGACTTTTTCCTGGAAGTTTAATTTTATTTTGAAATTCTGTTTAAGAACAGTCGAATACGAATACAAAATTGTATAACTGTAACAATAATATGAGACTGACTAAATCATAGATGAGATGCTAACAAACTGAAAATCAAAACCTAAAGTGTTGGCAGCAAAGAATATAGTGTTTCAGTAGTTCAGTTGCAACATTGAACCCCATCTGTAGTATCTGTCTGAATTTATGGACTCCTAAAGATTTTGAGTATTTTACCAGTAATGAACTCACATGCTGAATGTCGTTTCTTCTAATTATTATGTTGTACAAAAGTTTGACAGTAAACAATGGTGGCTGAAAAATGGCCAACTATCTTTGTGTTACTTTGCATTCACACGACACTGCATTGAACCACAGGAAGTCGTGGAAAGATTTTTGAAAATAGGAAAGAACAGAAATATATTGCAAACAAGAATACTGAACACCAAATATTTTCTTCTTTCTATATTTGGAGAAAGGAAATTTTAAATCGTTATACATTTCACTTGTTAATAGACAATATCCTTGTACATATTTATGTAATTATGTCTTTAGTGACCCCCACCTCCCTCTGAAACAAATATACTCTAGTTTTACCAACGTTCGTATCCTTGTTTTTAAGCATGTTTTTTCTAATTGACTTCCTGCAATTTTTTTTTAAAAGACTGTAATAAATAATATTTATAATTAAAATAATAAAATTTATTGGGAAAATGTGTAATCAATTAAACATAAAATTAATAAATATTTGATAAGTTTTTGTATAGTATTTATTCTTTTGTCTCTTTCATTAGAGAATTTCCTACTTTTATTGTCCTTTTCAGACTTTTCGTATAAGTGTGATCAGATTCATATGTTCAAAGTTACTATAAATATTATGTAACATGAATTGACATTTAAGTGATAAGTGAAAATGGAAATGAGAAGATACAAAAGAAACTAAGTGTATTGTTAATGACTTCGTAATTCCTGAGTGCTTCCGTGGTGCTGTTTGTTGCCCCGTTTGCGTTCTCGCAGCTCGATCTCTGCTTGATACAGCTTCTTTGTCTCCACTATTTTGGCCAGTTCCTGTTCAACAGAATACAATTTTTATGAATTTGTAGTCAACTACAATTTTTGTGAATCATATTTACGACATCTGTAAATTAAGTAATGAGACTATTTCAGTAAAACCTTTTGTTTACAGTCAAACTATATATAGACTCTATTGCCTTCAAAAGAGTTCCATTCGGAAGCCACACAGGGCTTTAGACGGGTTTTCCACTCTTCATAGGAGTGCTCGATCTCAGAACTGGAATCTCCTTCAACTGGTCGGTTAAATTTTTTTAATGTTATCTATTGTCCCAAAATTGTGTCCTTTGAGGTATTTTTTCAATCTCGGGAAGAGAAAGTACACAGGGACTCAAATCATGTGAATAAGATGACTGAGGAAAAACAGACTGAGGATATTTTTCTTTGCCAAAAACTCATTAACAGAGAGTGCTGTGTGACAAGGTGAATTGTCCTGATACAGCATCCAGATGTTCACGCTAAACTTCTTTTTTTGAAATTTGATAAACTGTAGTGTGGTTAAAATTTAGTTGTTCTGCACTGATTCTGACGGTTAATCAATGATCAGACCTCACCAAGTCCCTGATTCAATCAACATTGTCATCCGTTCTTGACGTCTTCCAGAGAGTGGTCCACCCTTAATTGATCCCCGGCCATCTGAAAATGCTTTACACTATCTGAAAACCTGTGCTCTTGACAAAGCTTAATCTCCATATGCCTTTGTCAATTTTTTGAAAGTTTCAGTAGCATTGTGTACTTTTGTAGTTTGTGTGTTTTAACACAAAACTTGATTGCACAACGTTTGATCGCAATTGAGTCACTCATTTTTACAATGTTCAACAAAAATTAACTTCACGAAAAGCTTGTTTACGTTTCACGTAGAAATAATAGACAGTAAATATTAATATTCAATGTCAATCATCTGCTTATCTAACCATCTGTATTAATGGAAACCTTACAGTGTTGCCACTTGACTGCTACATGATTAGTCTCATTACTTAATTTACTCGTATATAAGTGTCTCTGTAGACATATGCATTACGCACTAAAAGATTTAAAACTCTGCAAAGAAAAGCCTTCTGTAAATCTAAAATTAACATCCTTCATTGGTTAATCTAGTTAAAATTGTAGTTAAACTTTAACTTAGGATAGTATCAATTTCACTGAAACAGGAATTATCAGTCAGCGCTTAAGATCACCTTGAACACAATTTTAACTTGCTTGAAGATTTACTGGCTAAACTCTAACCATATTTAGCATTAATTCTGACAAAAAGTGGTGATTTTTTTATTTATTTAAAGATGTCTTAGTGTTTCCATGTCTTAATTTTCTTGATGTCTTCACCTAAAACTCTGTTGTTGTACTCAGAAGCTGAGAGCGGTGGTTGAAGGTCCTTGTTAAAAGACCTTATTGAGGGATGACAAGAAAAAAATAGACTAGAAAAATAATGGTACAAGAGTACAAAGTTCTGAGGGGAAAGAACGATTATGTACACTGTTTGCTGACATATGACAACAAAAATAATTAACATATCTCTGATAGAACGCATAAGGATGGCTGAAGATAGGAATCCGTGAAGTGCCATATTTTAATGAAGACTCATGAAGACTCATGATATTCAGTATAGGTGATGACTGAACAAGGAAGAGGATATATAAAAAAAAAGATATTGAAAACCTGTCAAAAAAATAAAAAGAAAGAAAAAAAGAAACAACTGAAACAGTTTATAGGCACAAAATCTGTATTGTATTAGAGTCATAACTCAACAGATAAGCTAGGATGAAGTGACAACAGCCTCTTGGATGAAGTGACAATTGAGATAAATTCAAAAGCATGCAGAGATTTTAAACAGAGCGGAGAGGCCTTATCTAATGTAAAGACTGTACACCAGTTCTACTTAATATTAAAAGACTAGAGATATAGAATTTACAAGTCTAAAGCTATGATAATGGCATTTTGTGGAAAGAACACTATTCAGTCCCAACAAGATTTCTTTGAATGGGGTTTGCCTGGGACCAGTGGCGCACCCAGGATTTTTTTTTGGGGGGGGTTTTGAAAATTTAGTAACAAGGTTTTTCTGGTTTTTTGGTAATTTGGTAATTTTGGTTTTTCTCATTCTTTTCTTTACAAGGAGGGCTTTTTCCTGGAGAAATGACAATACGCAACTTATAAGGAGCCAATGTCACAAGAACAGGTAAATTAACTTTACTTCATAGAATTTCACTCATGTACGTTCCACCTATAAATGTTAAGGAAATTATTACATCCTGCAAAGCCATACTGTAGGCCTAATTGTAAGAATCACACACACAATGTTTGTAAGAATTATGAGTTAAAAATCATGTTAAGCACAGGGTTATTAATTTGCATATGGTTACTGAATAATTTAAATTACTTAATCAGTAGATGCTGACTTTATTGAAATAATAATACAATAGTATAGTTAAAATAATCAGACAAAGCAGTTGTGCACTTTGTAGTGGGGATAAGGCAGGAAGAATTTTCACGTGAGTAGAAAAAGGCCTTTTGAAAATATTAGCCATCTCCCTGAATGACGAATCTATGTACGGAGGTTTTGATTTCAATTTCGATTTCGACACTACTTAACAGTACATATGGACGTTTTGTAAGACGTAACAAGCAATAGATACAACAGAGGTACCATACAAAGATTTCACTGAGTTAGAAAATGTTTAACATTTAGTAGGCCTACTGCAATTATTTTGTAAACAGTGATTACTGTTTATTTCATTCCTTACTTTCATTTCCTTAGCTAATGGTTACAAAAACATGTTAATTGATAATCTCATCAAGAAACGAGTTAATTGGTTTACTTGAAACTATTTTAGAACAAAATTGCTTTGCTTTCAATAACCAATTTTTCATTTAGGATGATGGATTGGCCATGGGTCAATCTCTGGTCTGTTGGCCGACGTTTACTTGAATTTTTATGAAAACGCTCATTTGCTCTTACATAACAAATACAAAAATTATATAATATTTTATGCACGTTATGTAGACGATACCCTTCTAATTTTCAATGGTACTGTACGACAGATCGAAAACCTAAAACATTATATGAATAGTATCAATAAAAACATTCAATTCACACAGGAAACCGAAGTGGATAATAAATTTAATTTTTTAGATTTGTCTGTCATGAAACACATAGATAAATTGAAATTTAATATTTATAGAAAACCGACCACCACTGATGTGGACAATACATGCTAACTCTTATCATCCCTTTTCGCAAAAGGTGGCAGCTTATAATTACTTTATCCGCAGATTGTTGGCAGTGCCTCTCAGTGATGATGATTACCGTGAGGAGTTGAATACAATTAACCATATAGCCTTAGCTAATGGTTACAAAAACACGTTAATTGATAATCTCATGAAGAAACATAAAATTCGAAAATCCAAGCCCCCAGTTGATAAGGATACAAAAATAACATTTATTTCTACCACATACACAAATATAATGCCAAAGATTCTAACCTCCACATTTAATAAATTGAATATTACCACTACCTTCAAAACAAACAATAGTCTATTAAAAATACTATGTCACAGAAAACCCATACCTTTAGAAAAGAAATCCGGCATATATAAATTATCATGTAACGACTGCAACAATTTTTACATTGGTCAAACGGGGAGAGGTTTCCTCAAACGATTTAAAGAGCACACACCAAAACGTCACCTAAATAATCTCACTCTGTTAAATAATATCAATTCCAACTTTGCCCTTCACTTAATTTTACACAATCATAATTATACCGATTCAAATCTAATTTGATACCCCTACATGTGTGCAACAAAGGCCGTTACATGGACGCAATAGAAGAGTTCAAAATATACAAAGCATATAATAACATAAACAGCCGAGACTTCATATTGAATGACCATTTAAATTTTAAATCCAACCCGCTATACGATACAGCATTGAACCTGCTTAGGCGTAATCACTCAGATAATAATTCAGTGTCCAATCGGCTTCACTGTGGTGCGCACCTTTTAGAAAGCGAGTGAGTTATATTATGTGTAACATGTGATTTTAACTGTTCACGACCTCAATAGAGTGATTTATTCTGATGATGGGGCATATGTTCCGAAACGCATCATTTTAATCGATGTACAACGAAGTTACACGACGGATACAAGGTGATTTATTTATATAATCTAATATTAATGAAAAACTGTTCACTGTTATTATAACTCAAATCGTCTTTTCTGCTGCTACCCCATTATTTATTAGGCCTAATTTCGAAACGAACTGTTACATTATACACTCTTTTGTCTGATCTCACGTAATCTTTTCAATTTTCATGACATGGTCATATCTTTATGTGCAATCTATGAAAGAAATACACTCAAATTCCTTTTTTGCTAAGTTTCTAACACTGTCAATGGAAAATGCACGCTTTTTTAGCATGCTTCTTCACGATTACCTAAATTAGTTCTAGGATTAAGATCAGGAAGTCAGGATGATGTAAGTGGAAGCTGTAAAATGTAATGTCCATGGTTTGCCAAAACAGTGATTATTATAAGAGTTCTGTATGTTGGTTTACTTTGTTTAATTAGTGAATAGAACTCACGTTAAGATAAATGGACTAAAGAAATCCCATTATTCACTAGCCAGTTAATCATGTTTGTCTTTTTGTTAATGGTGTTGCAGGTGGATTTATTTATTCATTGAAATTTTCAGGCACATTTGTCGATGAAAACGTACCAAAAGCAATAGGAAACTTTTAATAGAATAACACAATAGAAAGTTAAGAAAATATATAAGAAAATTATGGCAATTCAGAGAAGAACGGCGTCTATCCACGTTTGTTTTAACTGACGTTGAATTCAGTTTCGTCTATGTAAACTATAGGCCGCCGTTCTTCTCTGAATTGCCGTATTTTTCTTATATATTTTCTCTTAACTTTCTAATGAGTTATTCTATTAAAAGTTTCCTATTGCTTTTGGCACGTTTTCATCAAAATCTCATTTGACGAATAATGTGGCTCAGACTAGATGCACTACCATTATAATTAATTTATCTCTTAAAAATTGTTTAAATTACTTTGAATGTTGGTGTTTCCCCTTCTATGAATTGATATTCGTAAATAATTAATCGAATAGTACACTTGTCAAAATCATCTAAATCAGTTTTTATTTCCTTTGTTGAGCATTTTTTATGGGAAGTACTGAAAGATTTTATGTCAGCCGTATACGCAGATGCTTCTTTAATAATTCTAAAAACACTACTTAGGCACACCGTACACCTGAGCTACCCTTTCCTGCAACTCTCTTTCTGATATTCCCTTATCTTCCGATTTAATTAACTTGTACACGTTATACATTATTTTCCGACTCTAACTATGCATGGCTTTTCTTTGCACTGAAATTGACAGGCCACCCAGATTGATCTAGTTCACTCTCCAAAACTGGATATTGTAACATGGCATAAGATAGCAACAAAACTCACTAATAATTAACGGAAGAAAAGATGAAGCTGAAGGAAAACAAAGGGAAATAACATGAAGATTGATAGCACAACACTACTAACGAAAAATGACTAAGACAATGACAAAGACTAAACCCAATAGATTGGATAAGGTGAGAGAAATAAAAAACCAATGATACAACCCAAAATATGACTACAATCATGATAGCAAAAAAAAGTAACTAAAATGATATGTAAAATAAATGTACAAAATCAGATAGGGCAATAAATGAATAAATGATATGTAAACTATAGGAAATATAAATGTAAACTAGATATAATATGTTATTAAAAGAAAAGAAAAAGAAAGATAAATGTAAAACCCCAGACAGGAAGATATGAATAAAAAATACCCTGTTAAGTAATAAGTTAGCAAAAGTAAATAAAATAAAATCAAACTTACCAACAATAATTATGAGTACAGAGGTGACAAGTGATTATAGAATAAGAAACTGTTAATGACAGACAATATAAATAATATAGCAACCAAGTGATAGTTATTTTAAACACACAAACACTATTTTAAAAAATGTGAAGTGTATGACTATATAATTATAAACTATTAACCACAGACTATATAAATAATATAGCAAACCAAGTGATAGTTATTTTAAATAAATAAACACTATTTTAAAAAAGGTGAAGTGTAAGTGACTATAGAGCGAGATACTATTAACCACAGACTATATAAATAATATAGCAAACCCAGTTAGAATAATGTGTTAGCTAGTAAGTAGGATATAAGACTTATTGTGTTATTAATTTAAGGAATATTATAAAGTAATAAGAAATAATAAACACTTAGAAAATAAGATAAAAGTGATATATTAGAGTGAAACAGAAGGGAATTAGACACTATATCTTAGTAAATGAGTTTATATTTTAATAATAGTAATTAGTTTAATGTTCTAAGATTGTTATAAGAGTTCTTTTGTTAATAAATAAACAAAGTGTATTAAAGGACAAGTTATGTTAAAACCAAAACCATTTATAGTTAAAAAGTTTAGTTACAGGCATGGACCTATAAAGAAGAATAAATTAATTACATAATATGTGTGATGGTTAAAAGCATCAAATGTTTTGAATTAACTTAGTTTGTTTCTTTAATAATGTTTAATAACCTAATAAATAAAATAAATAAATATAAAACTTTGTAAAGAGAATAGGATAGAGGTATTATGAAATTTTAGGCATTAGGCTTAGCATTGATGAACAGAATTTTATAAATTTCAAGATAAAACAATAGCCAAAAATAAATTAAAGTGTATAATCTGTATAGGTACCAAAGTAAAAGTGTAAGGTACAAAACTGGCCACATAATGTTTAGTTTAAAGGTATTTAACTAAAGAAATATCAAATTGGAAAAATAAGAAATCTGTTATAAATTGACCAAATGTAACCATGAGTGGTATCAAATTAATCTGTAAGAAAAATATCGGTATGGAGAACCATACAGGACTTCCATGTTCTAAGATTTATATTTAAAATCATATTCGAAATGAAATATTTCCATAGAAACTACTTCTTTCTACTTATTGCTTCAGCCTTAAACCACAGTACTGTGGTCACTAACGTATACCACCTCACATTTTCGCACTCGATTTTCACTGAGATGGAAGTCGATGGCACTGCCGAAAATCTGGTTTTGCAGAAAACATTGGACTACGGCTAAACAGCCCGGGAAGGAATTTTAACAAAGAACTACTTCTTTGTTGCCGATAACGTAGTACACATACAAAATTCTCCCCTCCCCCTTCAACTATAATTTTCGTTTATAGAAAATTACCCCCACCCCGTTCACCTAACCTCTTCATTTATAGATATTTCATCTATGTTTCTACAGTGGATTATTATGAGCTTCTTATCAAGATACTTAATTTATCAAAATTAAGTACTTTACTCTTGTTAAAACATAAAACGTTGCAGGTAAACTACCCGTTTCTCTAAACCGATCTTCACCAAAATCAATATTCAGTCCTCTACAATGCAGGGATGCATTCAAAAAAAAATTTGATTCTGTTTCAATTTGCAGCAGTTATCGTTCGTCATGAAAACATTTCTCTTGTTACAACATAACATGTTTCAGGTAAACTACCCCTTTCCCTTTACCGATCTTCACCAAAATCAACAGGCCTTGAGCTCTCTACAATTTAGGAAGGTATGCAAAAAAATATTTGATTTTCTTTGAATTTACGGCAGTTATCGTTCGTCATAGAAAAAATTACCCTTGTTAAAACATAAATGTTGCAGGTAAACTACCCCTTTCTCTAAACCGATCTTCACCAAAATCAATAGACCTTTAGTCCTCTACAATTCAGGGCTGTATGCAAAACATTATTTAATTCTGTTTGAATTTGCGGCTGTTATCGTTTGCCATAGAAAAAATATTATCCTTGATAAAAAACGTTGCTGGTAAACTACCCCTTTCCCTTAACCAATCTTCACAAAAACCAACAAGTCTTGAGTACTCTACAATTCAGGGCTGTATGCAAAAAATAATTTGATTCTGTTTGAATTTGTGGCTCTTATCGTTTGCCATAATAAATACCCTTGTTAAAATATAAAACGTTGCAGGTAAACTACTTAACCGATCTTCATAAAAATCAACAGACCTTGAGTTCTGTATAACTCAAAAAGGTATGCAAAAGAGTAGTTGATTCTGTTTGAATTTACGGCAGTTATCGTTCGTCATAGAAAACATTACCCTTGTTAAAACATAAAAGATTGCAGGTAAACTACGCCATTCCCTTAACCGATCTTCAAAAAAATCAACACACCTTGAGTTAGGTATAATTAAAAAGGGTATGAAAAAGACTAGTTGATTCTGTTTGAATTTGCGGCTGTTATCGTTTGCCATAGGAAAAAATTACCCTTGATAAAAACAAATGTTGCCGGTAAACTACCCCTTTCCCTTAACCGATCTTCACCAAAAACAATAGGTCTTGTGTACACTCTAAAAATCAATGCTGTATGCAAAAAGTTATTTGATTCTGTTTGAATTTGCGGCTATCGTTTGCCATAGAAAAAAATTACCCTTGATAAGAAAAACGTTGCAGGTAAACTACCCCTTCCCGTTAACCGATCTTCACCAAAAACAATAGGTCTTGAGTACTCTATAATTCAGGGCTGTATGCAAAAGAGTAGTTGATTCTGTTTGAATTTGCGGCTTTTATCGTTTGCCATAGAAAATACCCTTGTTAAAATATAAAATGTTGCAGGTAAACTACCCCTTTCCCTTAACCGATCTTCACCAAAACCAACAGGTCTTGAGAACTCTATAATTCAGGGCTGTATGCAAAAGAGTAGTTGATTCTGTTTGAATATGCGGCTTTATCGTTTGCCATAGAAAATCCCTTGTTAAAATATAAAATGTTGCTGGTAAACTACCCCTTTCCCTTAACCGATCTTCACCAAAACCAACAGGTCTTGAGAACTCTATAATTCAGGGCTGTATGCAAAAGAGTAGTTGATTCTGTTTCAATTTGCGGCTGTTGTCGTTTCCCATAGAAAAAAATTACCCTTGATTAAAAAAAACCTGTTCCTGGTAAACTACCCCTTTCCCTTAACCGATCTTCACCAAAAACAATAGGTCTTGAGTACTCTACAAATCAGGGCTGTTTGCAAAAAATTATTTGATTCTGTTTGAAATTGCGGCTGTTAACGTTTGCCATAAAAAAAATCTACATACACAGACAGACAGACACACACACACAGACACTTTTCGAAAAATGACTTTTTTTCATGTCTTGAGTGTAGTACAATCAGAATCTGCAATAATCTCGAACACGATTTTTTTTGCCATCACCATACTTTCATTTCCTTAAGGAACATGGAAGTAAAAGCAAAACCATGGTGTTATTGTATTTAATATTACAAATAGCATAAGAAAGTTATAATAATTTAAAAGATTTTTATAAATTTTGAACAGAAAAACGTTAGTTAATATAACAATGTTATAAGTTATTAGCCAATGGAAATTAGCGTTTCACAGAGAGTTGCCATGACAACAAAAGTTTGTTACATAGTAAAACCGTTGAAAATTATTATTCCATTATTGACTATCATAGAGGGTGGATGCATGAAGCCCATGAAGATATAAAAGTAATAAAATCAACAAATTATGTTTAAACAGTGATTAAAAAGACACAACTAATAAATATTATTGTCTTGTTGATACATCCTCTTCATTCACTTTTTTAATATTATATATATATATATATTCAAACTTTCACTAGTGAGCACTTACTTTTGGTTTTATGTCCCAAACGTTTCGACGTGGTGTCCGTCTTCCTCAGTGGGATTTGAAATACAGAGTGTCAGTACAAAGTAACCGTTATGGGTTGTAGGTGTGTGTGGTGGGGGTTGCTGGTGGGAGTTATTAGCTTAAACTAAACATCCCAGCGCCAATTTCCTCCCACCAGCAACCCCACCACACACACCTACAACCCATAACGGTTACTTTGTACTGGCACTCTGTATTTCAAATCCCACTGAGGAAGATGGACACCACGTCGAAACGTTTGGGACATAAAACCAAAAGTAAGTGCTCACTAGTGAAAGTTTGAGTATATATATAATAATAATTATTATACAACTGATGATGAGATGTACACAAATTCCACACAAGAATTAATAAATATTATATAAAAAACTTTACTGAAGAAGACCTAATTCAGAAATAACAACTTACCCAAGGAAGAATAAAAGAAAACCTAACTAAACCTTGGAATCAACGTGAACCAGCAAGACTGAGGGAATCTGAACATCAAAATTGGAGCAATTGAACTTGAAACTCACAGAACCATACCAGCAGGGACAAGACGAAGTATTCCAGAGGAGTGTTGCCCAAGATAAGCCGAAATAAAGGAGTGTTGAGTATATTTTAAAATGTTTCACTGAAATTAAAACTCTAAATAATCCACATTAACTGAACAAATTTATTTCACTTCACCAATCACTTGAATAACTTTTTAGAACTGAATTTTATTTAATAACCACCTCTAATAAAATCAATATATCACTGAATTTTGAATTTATATGAATTTGTTTTTGAATAACGTGAACTTGCTAAGTAAAAAATAACCTATTCAGACACTAGTTCCCATAGTGATAACTTACTTTCAATACTTAAATATATCACATGTAATATATTAGTTATAAGTTATATTATAAGATTTTGTGCTTTTATTAGTCTGTACACCAATATTTTCTGTAGTCCAAAGAACTTTTCCCCTGAGATATTAAAATAAACAAGAAAACTAACGCCATTACATAGCTTCTACACACGGACTGAGCTAGCAGAACATACAGCCAACTACGGAAAAAGTAAACATGCCGACGCAAGAATAAATATTATGTTTTTTCAGAAATTGTAATTGACCACGATATACGAAACTGTTAATAAATTATCGTACCTATTCTCAACTGTATGTTTGATTTATTCAAAAGATTAATACAAAAGTTTGGGGTAAATAAAAATTAGAATACATTAGTTGACGAAGTTGATTCGCCAAGCAGTGTTGACCAACCAGGCGGCGAGGCAGAAAATTCAAATTGAACGGTGAGCAGACGGTCAACTTTTGTAAGTATTTAAAAAACAGGTAACGAAGATCAGTTATAAATATAAGACAACAAATAGGATGAACTAACGTAATAATTAACACAATTTTCAGTATTACTACAAATTGACGTTAACCACGCAAGGCTGAACAAAAGCAATTACCAGTTTAACACGAATTCAGAAACAAATTAGTACTTTCAATTTAAAGCAAATACTTGTTCTTTTACAAATTGACGCATCCAACGTGTGCCAAATAACTCGTCTAAAATCGTTCTTTTACAATATATAGCAATAAACTAAACGTTACGCTTTTGATGAAAACTGGTGTTTTTTTTTAAGTACGAACACAATTACATAGCCTATCATGCACCGTTGGCAAAAGAACAATTTATTCACGTCTGGTAAACTTACCTATGCTGAATTTTAGTTTATCATTTAGTAATAGTAAAAAGGTTACTTTGTAAGAATATACTAATTAATATATAAAGAAGACACTTTATTTATTATGTTCTTACTGATTGTACATACGTTGATTACAACATTTTTCCAGATTTTCGGGGGGTTCTAACCCCCAACCCCCCTCCCTGGTTGTGCCACTGCCTGGGACAAGTAAAGCGCTTCAAATGGGTCTGATAGGCATATTGGAAATAAGGCACCTATGAGGTCTGATCAATAAATATGCGGAATTTTTGAATTTTGTGGGCTATATAAGTCCAATTGCCATAATTTTTTGATGTTGTGTTGGTACTCCTGTTCTTGACATATCTTGACATTGGTAGCCATATTGGATGTTTAGTTCATTGTTGGCTGTCGAAAAGGTTACGCATGTTTTGGTGTGCTTGCCAATTTTTTACTTGTGAAAAAATGGAACAAAGAATTTGCATTAAATTTTGCTTTAAGAATGGAACAAAGTGCAGCACTCTATTGGAAATGTTGGTTGCTTTTGGTGATGCTTCTATGAATAAAACAAGCATTTACAAGTGGTGCAAACATTTCCAAGAGGGCCATGAAGACACTGAAGATGACGAGCGCCCTGGAAGCCTCAGCACATCAACAATTGATGAGAACGTCGAAAAAGTGAAGAAAATGATTATGGACAATCGACGAATCACTATCAGAGAGGTTGCTGATGATGTTGGCAAGCAATTTTTCAGATGTTTTGGGCATGAGACGTGTGGCAGCAAAATCTGTCCCGAAGTTGTTGAATTTTGACCAAAAGCAGTGCCGAATGGACATTGCTCAGGAGTTGCTGAATGAAGTCAACAACGATCCAGAACTGCTCAAATGGGTCATAACTGGTGATGAAACATTGGTGAATGGATATGACACAGAAATCATCCCAACGGATGCTTCCTGAAGAGTCAAGACCGAAAAAAACTCATCAAGTTCAATCAAATGTGAAGTAAATATCTTGTTTTATTCTTCGTATTGTTTAAATTAGCAGCCATCCTTACTATTTCTTTTATGAATTTGCTAACTGCTATAATTTTTTATTGTTTGACTAAGCTTTTCGTCATTACTGACATCTTCAGGTCTTAAACAACACCTTGTTAAATGGTTGTTTAAGACCTGAAGATGTCAGTAATGACGAAAAGCTTAGTCAAACAATAAAAAATTATAGCAGTTAGCAAATTCATAAAAGAAATAAATATCTTGTTGATTCATCCTCTTCGTTCACTTTTTTTTTAATATGATTATATATAAAAACTTTCACAAATGAACTTACTTTGGTTATCACTTTCACAAACGTTTCAAGGTGATGTGCCTCTTCCTCAGTGTGAGTAAATACTGAATGTCATTGTTACAGAATAACAATTATGGACTATAGGTGTGTGTGGTGGGAATTGATGGTGGGAGGGAATTGGCGCTGAGGTTCAAATTGTGTGTTTGGATCAATGTATCAAATAGTGTATGTGATTTGTAATGTAATTGTTCATTTAATATGTTGTTTGGTTGTAGTGCGTGATATCTGTATATTTCAAATTGTTCAGCTGTGTTTAATTTTCTACTTTTTGGTAAGTAGTGTAATATTTCCATGTTGTGTTCTATGTTTGTGTAACTATGGTTTTCATTTTGTAAATGTGTGGCAAATGTGGAATGTATGTAATTTGTGGTGAGGGCTTTTACATGTTCTGAAAATCTGGAATAAAAAGATCTTCCCGTCTGGCCGATGTAGAATTGGTTACAATCATTACAATTTAATTTATAAACTCCAGTTTTACTGTATGTGTCTGTGTCTTTGTTAGTATTTATATGTTTCCTAATGGTGTTGTTGGTTCTGTAGGCTACTTTATAATTGTGTTTTCTAAATGTGTTAGCAATTTTGTGTGTATTGGAGTTGTAGTATGTGAGTGTTATGTACTTACTGGGTTGTGTGTTGTTGGTCTGATGTGTTTTATTTTTTGTGCTTAGGATGCGTTTATGTATTTTATTTACCAAATCGGGGTTGTATCCATTTTTAACTGCTATATATTTGATTGTGTTAAATTCTTCTTGGTAGTCATGTGTGTTTAGGGGTATTGAAGTAAGTCTATGGAGCATGTAGTTGAATGCTGCATGTTTGTGTTGAGTTGGGTGGTTGGATGAGTTATGTATGACCGTATCTGATGTGGTGGGTTTCCTGTATATTTTGTATGTGTGTGTGTTGCTTGTTTTGGTGATTGTGAGGTCTAAGAAGTTTATGCTATTATTTAGTTCTATTTCAAGTGTGAATTTTAATTTATGGTGTATAGTGTTAATATATTTGTGGAAATTTTCTATTTGTCTTTTTCAATTATAAAGTAGCCTACAGAACCAACAACACCATTAGGAAACATATAAATACTAACAAAGACACAGACACATACAGTAAAACAGGAGTTTATAAATTAAATTGTAATGATTGTAACCAATTCTACATCGGCCAGACAGGAAGATCTTTTTATTCCAGATTTTCAGAACATGTAAAAGCCCTCACCACAAATTACATACATTCCACATTTGCCACACATTTACAAAATGAAAACCATAGTTACACAAACATAGAACACAACATGGAAATATTACACTACTTACCAAAAAGTAGAAAATTAAACACAGCTGAACAATTTGAAATATACAGATATCACGCACTACAACCAAACAACATATTAAATGAACAATTACATTACAGATCACATACACTATTTGATACATTGATCCAAACACACAATTTGAACCTCAGCGCCAATTCCCTCCCACCATCAATTCCCACCATACACACCTATAGTCCACAATTGTTATTCTGTAACAATGACATTCAGTATTTACTCACACTGAGGAAGAGGCACATCACCTTGAAACGTTTGTGAAAGTGATAACCAAAGTAAGTTCATTTGTGAAAGTTTTTATATATAATACAAATGTGAAGGTTCAGCTCACTGTTTTCTTTGATTTCAATGGCATAGTGTACCATGAGTTCTTGTCACCAGGTCGTACAGTCAATAAGGAGTACTACCTGGAAGTTCTACGTTGTTTGTGTGACACAATGTGAAGAAAACGCCAAGATTTGTGGCGAAACAATTCATGGCAATTGCACCATGATAATGCACCTCCTCATAATTCACTGCTTGTTTGTGAATTTTTGGCCAAAAACAACACTGCTATGATGCATCAGCCTCCGTATTCGCCAAACATGGCCCCCTGCAACTTCTTGAAGATGAAAAAAACATGAAATGATGATGCTGTACCAGCATTGAAGAGATAAAGACAGAATCACTGAAGGAGCTAAACGCCATACCAAAAATTGCATTTCAGAAGTGCTTCGAAGATTGAAAAAAGCGCTGGCACAAGTGTGTTATATCTGATGGGGAGTACTTTGAAGGGGGCAAAATTAATATTGATGAATAAATAAAGATTTTTTGAGAAAACGAAAATTCTATATATTCATTGATCAAACCTCGTATATTATCAAGAATGTGTGGAATAATAAGGAGGTCTCTGAGCAGGCACTACAGAAACAAGATGCAACTGAAACTGTACCAGATGATGACAGTACCAAGATTATTACATTATATTATTAAATGGGTGTGAGCCATGGGTGATCAGGCATAGTGATGAGAACAGTATTCAGTATTCAGTAAGCAGGGATGAAGCTCCCCCGATCTGGACTAAACGAGATAAACTTATGAATGATGTTGTTTGGGAAGAGCTCGGCATTTTCTACTTAATCAAGAGAGTTTACATTTATCATAAGTGATGGCATGGTTACACGTTAACAGTAGCAGATATGCCAGGTTGTCAAACCTAGCTTTCCAGTATAAACCTTTCGGAAGATACAGTGTACGTTTCCTTGGGAAGGTGCGAGTTGTGGAGCTGAACAGGTCAAAAAACCGAATCCTTGAAGGTAATGTTGTTAAAATTTATTCCCGGGCTATTTGGCCATGGTCTATTGTTTTCAACTAAAACAGATGTTTTGACAGTACCATCGACTGTCATCATCAGTGTAAAATTTGAGCTTTACGAACGTAGGGTGGTAGACGTTAGTTGAGTACAGTACTGTGGTTAAGGCTGGAGAAGTCCTGTGAACACCACTGCTACTTATAAATTCTCTAAGTGCCACGATAGAGTCATTAATCAACCACCAGCCAATTAGAAAGAAGAGCATATATAAGAGGCTTGCAACACACCTTGTCGAAGAGTACTTAATGACAGGCTTTCCCCCTTACGTTAGCAAAGCTCAAATTTTATACTGATGATGGCAATCGATGGTACTGTCAAAATGTCTGATTAGTTGAAAACAATGGACCATGGCCAAACAGTCCGGGAATGAATTTTAACAACATTGACTCCGGCCGTGAAAGCCTACAAAGTATACCTTGAAGTTAATCATGATAACAATGATTTGTAAAAAGATTTAGCCAGTTCAAATTTTTCTATTAAATTATAACAATATAAGTAGTAGTAGTAGTAGTAGTAGTAGTAGTAGTAGTAGTAGCAGTAGTCATAGTAGTATGAGGTCGGTATGGAGATAGCAAAATATCAATAGTGGGGGGTCTGCACCATTGAAAGGTGGCAAATAGTTTGGGATGAGGAGACGAGAGGGCACTAGACCACAATGCTGATCAAACATGTGAGGCCACAAATTGAGAGAAAGCATGGGGAGGCCACTTTCTACCTGACAAAGCTTCACCATGACTTCTAATCCTGTCTCCATGAAATGGGTAAAGTCTTGTCTGTAGACTGCCTGTACTGCCCGGGTATAGAGGGTAACGCTGAGCACACCTCCTTCAACTATGATAGGTTGTGGATCAACAAGAAGAGAATCTCTGGTTGCGGATATAGGAAGGATAGCTCCAGATAACGTGCCATGCTGAGAGGGGAGGACATCTGGAATCATGTGGCACATTACACAGAAGGTGTTCTCTGTGCAAAGATGGGAGACTTAGAGCATCTAAAAAAGTAGATCAATCATTAGGTGCAGCAAAATGGCCTAGTCTGAAGTAGTTTGATAAACGACTCGTACAGGCTAGTACTCGTTCGACGGTGGAGGGGTTTACTGGGTAGTCCACTTGAGATGGGACTGCTATACTTTATGTGTAAATGCATTTCCCTTCCTCCTTTACACAAAAATAGTATTAGTAGTAGTAGTAGTAGTAGTAGAAATAGTAGTAGTAGTAGTAGTAGTAGTAGTAGTAGTAGTAGTAGTAGTAGTAGTAGTAGTAGTAGTAGTAGTAGTAGTAGTAGTAGCAATAGTAGTAGTAAACAATGAAGATCCTGATCTTGAAGCCTGATAGAAGCCACACCTTCATGTGCCTGAGTACATTAGAGCCTGATGACTACCTAGTAATCCCCAGACAATGAGGTAGTAACAATTACTCCTATCGACTAACCTGAGCGTTCTGATCCAGAGTGAATTCAGTGTCATGCAGGTCAACCTGAAGATCTTTCTTCATGCGTTCAAGTTGCTTTAGAACGCGTATCAACTCTGCCTGTAAAATGAAGTTAATATAATTGATTTTTCAACATTTTCTTCATGAAACACTGAAAACAAAGTTAAACAATCAGTTTATCATTGTTGAACGTATCATTAGCCAGGCTGTTAAGCTGTGGTCTATATATGTTAGGTGGAAAAGTTTCAGCCTTGTCATCGGAGACCATCTTCACTGCAAAATTTGTTTTGACAGTTGTGCGCCAACAATCCCCTGTAGTCTATCTCAGTACTACTGGTGAGGCCAAAATGTCTGCACCTAACATCCACAGACCATGGTCTAACAACCCTGCTAATGACACTTTGAATAAAGTTGGCACAGTCATGATAGCTTAATCAGTTTATCAGTTGCCAGTATGTAATAATGGTTTTGTTTGAAGTCCCTACCTGCGATAGGGGTTCCAAGTTCAGATCTGTGATGTCAGTTTCAGAATCTGGAAACAAATTTACTTCATTAAAATAATGTAAGGCTACAACATATATGTATATTTTATATATTATTATATATACAACATATAATAAATGTATGAATTAACTTTGCGAGGTGTGATCAAAAAGTATCAGGATTCATTTTATTTACATAACTATACAAGAGTTACAGATTTGTAAACTTGTCTACTTCAAAATAGTCCCCTTCCGCAACTACACACTTCTTCCAGCCTTTCCCAGCTGTTAGAAGCATGTCTTGAAGTCATCTTCTGTATGAGCCTTAAGTTCTCTCGTCGCATTTTTTTTATCTCTTCTATGTCTTGAAGTGATCTCCATTTCAATTGATTTTTTATCTTCGGAAAGAGAAAAAGTCACAGGGAGCCATATCTGGCGAATATGGAGGATGCTGAAGCTGTGGAATATTGTGTTCAGCAAGAAAATGCTGAACAGCAACTGACGTGTGGGCGGGTGCATTGTCGTGTTGAAGCCACCATTCACCACTCTGATGTCACCACTTTTTCCTCAAATTGCATACCTCAATCGCCTCAAAACCGAAATGTAGTAAACATGGTTTAGTGTTTGGCCCGGTGGAGCAAATTCATGATGAACAATCCCCGTGTGAGAAAAGAAAGCATGGTCTTGACTGTGCTTCAGCTCTGTTTTTACCTTTTTTGGTAGTGGAGAATTTGGCGTCTTCCACACTGAAAACTGGGCCTTAGTTTCTGGATCGTATCCATAAACCCATGATTCACCACCCGTTACGATCGATTTAATGAAGTTCTCATAGTTTTTGGCACATTCAACCAGGTCTTGAGCGACTGATACATTCAAGCAGGTCTTGAGCAGCTGTTACATCTTTTCGGTCAGCTGCGAGTACTTTTGGTACAAACTTTGTAGAAACACGTGTCATTCCCAACTCATTAGTAAGAATGGACTGAATTGATCCGAAACTAATATTTAAATCACTTGCTAGCTCACGAATGGTGACTCGGCGGTTTTCTGGCACAGTAGCTCGCACAAGCTCAAACGTTGTGGTCAGTCTTGCTGGTTAAAGGCCTTTCTGAACGCTCGTCATCTCAACACTTTCACGCCCATCTTTAAAACGCTTAAACCACTCATAAACCTGTCTACGACTCATACAATCTTCCCCATAAACTTTTTTGTACATTTTTCAAATGTATCTTAACATGTGTCACCAGCTTTTTGACAAAATCTGATCAATTTTTCCTGACACGGTAAATGCACCAAATGAGATTAACACACAACACAACAATGGGCGTTTGTTAACAAACCAGATCAGCTGTTACTATAAAACTTATACCGAGTAATCAGTAGGCTGTACTGTAAAGTAAATGTATGTGTCGCTTTTTTGGAGCTAAGTCAGCTGACTTGCTATTGCCAGTATTAATCCTGATACTTTTGATCACACCTCGTATATACAAAGACTATGGTGAGATTCAAAAAATTAGAATATAACTTTTTGTACTTCACCATTTTCAGTGACTGCCGATAAGTGCTTAAAAAGTGTTTCTGCCGAAGTATTCTGTTTCATAGACAGACTAACCTTGTCTATGAAACAGAGGGGGTTCATGCGTGTGAAACAGCATTTGTGTTTTAATGCTGTCTCGCTATAAGTAAATATGCATTTTTTCGCAACTTGCAAATAAAAAGTGCGAATTTTTCGCGTCCGCACCTAGTTTTGACCTGTAGTTAACGTAGAAACACAAAAAACACGGTTTTTGCTAGTTTTGTTGCTGCCAGAGCTCAGGTTATCACTGTCGACCATTACCAGTATTGTTCTACACGGATACGAAGAAATAACATGAGAGTTTTGAAATGTACTGCTGGAATAGAATGAAAAGACCAAGACCAGGAGTAAAATGGTCAGATAAGGTGACAAATGAAGAGGTCATGAGGAGAGTGGACGAGGTATTCGTATTCCCGAATACAGTTCGTCGTATGAAATCGGCAAACTGCATCGGACACATTCTGAGAAGAAGTTGCCTCTACATGAAGTTGTGGGATCCAGAAGGAAAGAAGAAGAAGAAGAATTCAGCTGTTGTACGATTTAAATACGAAAGTGGATACTAGGAACGAGCGAGAAAGTCAACGATAAGGCAAGAGGAAAGCGAAATTTATAATAATAGTAGTAATAATTAAGGTAATAAGAGAACGGATGAGATAAAAATTAACCAAGGAGTGAGGCAGGGATGTAGCTTGTCTCCCACTCTTTTCAATATATATATTGACGATGTTCTTAAAAAATAGCAATCAAAGGAATATCCTGGAGTCCAGCTACACCGACATACTTACCTGAGTACGTTACTATTTGCTGACGATAAAATAATAATACAAGAGAGTGAACATAAATTGCAACTGGCAGTGCACCGACTGAATCAAATATGTCCAGAATATAATCTTAAAATTCCTTGCGTAAGACGAAAGTTGGCTTTCCAAGGCAAGTGTCCCGTTAGGTCGATAATAATTGTCAACAATAACCCAATCGAACAAGTATCAAATTTTACATACTTGGGCTGCGACACAAGCTACAATTATGACAATGACATGGAAAATAAAATAAATAAGTTCCAGGCAATATGTGGCACAATAAATAGAACACTAAATAACAAAACACGAAAAGACACAAGGATAAAATTTTATAAAACGATGGCTGTACCTGTACTTATGTATGGGAGTGAAAGTTGGATAAGTACCAAAAAAGGAGACAGCAAAATACAAGCAGCAGAAATGAGATTTTTGAGACGGGTCAACGGCTGCACAAGAAGAGATTTAATAAGAAATGAAGACGTGCGACATGAACTAAATGTATACGCAATAAATGAGCAAAAATAACTAAATATAAAGAAAGATGGAAACACCACGTAAATAGAATGGGAAATGGGAGAATACCCAAAAAAATACTTGACTACAACCCAAGACGGAAGAGAGATATAGGAAGACCACGAAACCGTCGTGGGGGTCGTAAGTTTGTGAGGACGGAACAGGCAAATGCCTAATCCTTGTAGTTCAGAAGAAGAAGATAATAGTAATAATAATGCTTACCGTGTATGATGCGCAGCCTTTCCTTCTCTAAAGCTATGTCTTTCTCGAGTTTGTGTTTGGCGTTTAGTTGCTGCTGATATCGCTGATAACCTTCCGAATTCGGATACTGTCCGCTTATATCTGTAACATGAAATCATGACTTATAATAAATTGAAATATATTTGAATAATTGTTACACAAAACATAAATCAAATATTGAAAAATTCAGATAAAAATAAAAACATAAATCAATTATTGTTGCAAATTCCTCAGTAGGAAACAAGCTTTCGTACCAACAGATAAGAGGCAGATCACAGACTATCAGACAGATTATTATCAGTGGCGTAGCAAGAGGGGTTATTGGGGGTTACAATCCCCCCCCCCAGGGTAAGTTTAAAATGGAGTCTTATACTTAAAATCTGCAGGCAGAACCAGCTCCCTAGTGGCCCAACATAGTATACACAGAATGCCTATAACTGTATAACTGCCTAATTTCCTAATACCGCCAACACGTCTATCATCACTTATCATCAGTAATCAGCTAGCATAGAAAAAGCCTAAAATCCCACCATGGAAAATCGTGATCAATAACGCACCCTACAGAGAAATCATATTTATTATTGCGCTACACTAAGCCATTAAAGACACAGTTCAGCGAGGAACAATATTAAATAAGACTAGCCACATATGTGCTTATGCAAATATCTTTATTGCTTTATTTTACTACACAATACAGCAAGTCATTTATCTCATTTTGTTTCACTTTGTTGTCTGAAATTCGACACGAAATTCTGTTAACACGAAATTTGGTTAGCAGGAAAAAACAGCAGGCCCCCATCATTTTGTGTTAAACGTTTTCCACTGTATTTGAAATTCGAGTCGTCAACGCCTGATTAGGAGGACAGGACATTACAGAAGAATACTAGTAGTAGTAGTAGTAGTAGTAGTAGTAGTAGTAGTAGTAGTAGTAGTAGTAGTAGTAGTAGTAGTAGTAGTAGTAGCAGCAGCAGCAGCAGTGGTGCTAGTAGTAGTAGTAGTATGGTGGTAGGCCTACTATTAACAGTTCGCCTTTGCAGCTCAATAAGGAATGTGGTGACGTATGCCATTCCACTGCACGCATCACTGTAATACTACACATTTAAAATACGTTTAACAAAGTTTCGGTGTGACTTGACTGTCTCTCACAAGGTATTTCTTGTAGCGAATAAAAAAAAAACACTTTAACAAAATATTCAGTAAATTACACTTACATACAATGTACGAACGTTCAATCTAATACGCACACAACATTACAACTAAATACGTGTGAACAATGTGATCAGAAACAGTAGTCTAATACCGCACCAACACAAGCACGCACTATCATTCAGTAGACCGGGGGGGTCTACTGAATGATAGTGCGTGCTTGTGTTGGTGCGGTATTAGAGGGGGGGCTCCTCAGGCGTCTCCTCAGCAAAGCTGGTGTACGTACAGGTAGTAGTAGTAGTAGTAGTAGTAGTAGTAGTAGTAGTAGTAGTAGTAGTAGTAGTAGTAGTAGCAGCAGCAGCAGCAGCAGCAGTAGTAGTAGTAGTAGTAGTAGTAGTAGTAGTAGTAGTGGTGGTAGTAGTAGGCCTAGTCACTGTCGATTCCTGTTTTCTGACAGACATGAGACTTGCATAAACCCCTTTATTTATATTTTTAACGTCTTCTGAGTTCTCCCGGATCATAAAATGTATTCTTCATAAAAATGTGTATAAAAAATTATTAAAAAAAAAACTCGTTATGACATTTTTTCGTCAAAGGCTCATTCTTAACTTAACACATTTGCTAAATGTGAAACATCCCCATATTTTAACAGTTATTAAAATTCTCAACTTCAGCTAAAAACTTATGAATAATTGTTAACCTATCCATGGCACCTTGTAGTGTATGCTTAATTGTTTAAACAAGTTAAGTTATTGGTTAAACTTAAACTGAAATAATTAATTAGGAACTGCTTGTTGTTCTCGTACCAAACGTAATATACAGTAGTTTAAGGTAAACCCGGGAGATATGACGCAGCGGGAGATTTGCCGCACTTCTTTCTTTACAGTGAAGCAGAGGGGTTAATGCGCGCGCAACTACTCCAGCAGAGTGTTCAGTTCGTCAGCGTGGTGTAGTAAAGTTTTCATGTTCATCCAGTGTTTTTTTTAAGTTTACATCAATTTCAAAAAAAATTCTGTTCTGGTGAGTACCATAAGTTTCGTATGAGTTTCCTAAAAAAGGTTTCCCACACGTTAATGAAACTAACTAGTATGTATTTGTCAATGCGTACGCTAAGCTCATATGTGTAGGTTATGTTACAACTATTTTGAAGCCGGTCGACCATATTGTGTTAGTCTTGGATGGGTGCGTCGTATCACCCACCATTTCGGTAGATATGACGCATTTAAATCCAAATGACCAGTAATAAAAAAAGTGTCTTACTAGGTCAACTTCATGTGAAAAATAATATAATATGTGTTATATATTGCAAAACTTTAACTGTTTAGACATCATATTTTGTTTGTTCTTCTTGATTAAGTAATCAATACGATGTAAGTACACTTTCATTTTTATAACTTAAACACTATGTATTTGCCGTAAGCCATATCACCCACACCCTTGTGACCCACCCCAGTGGGAGATATGGCAATTTTGCATGTTCTGTTTGTTAATTTTTTTTCAAATACAAATTAAGATTATATTGTAACCATAAGTTTTGTTCTATAATAAAATATATCAAATATATTCCTGGCATTTTTTAAAACCCTAAATCACTAAAAATGTGCATTTTATAATCATATATTAAAACGTGCGTCATATCTCCCGGGTTTACCTGAAAGATTTTGTTTGACCTGAAAGAAGCAACTTATTACTCGATCATTGTAGACTGCACCCCTGACATTAGCCATGTCGAACAACTTACTTTGGTTGTAAGGTTTATTAAATGTGCTGCTGGCGAAAACCCCATGATAAAAGAACACTTTTTAGGCTTTTTACCTCTTGATGAGACCACTGGGGAAGCCTTAACGGATTGTGTTGTAAATAAACTTAAGGAACTGCAGATTCCCATAGAAAGTATGAGGGGGCAAGGCTATGATAATGGAGCCAACATGAAAGGAAAACATCTTGGCGTCCAAAAAAGGATAATCGATATAAACCCCAGAGCTTTCCTCGTACCATGCAGCGCACATTCTGTGAACCTCGTTGTAAATGATGCTGCTTTATCTTGTGCTGAGGCAGTTTCGTTTTTTGGTACCATACAGAAAACATACAACTTTTTTGCTGGATCGCCACATCGCTTGAATGTCCTTAAAAATCACGTAACAAGTTTGACTGTCAAGCCTTTAAGCCAAACACGGTGGGAGAGACGGATTGAGGCCATAAATCCTTTCCGATACCAACTAGGAGAACTGTATGATGCCCTATTTGAGTCGTCTCAGGACTCGAGATTAGATGCCTTCGGCAAGAACAATGCCTTGAGTCTTGCAAAAAAGCTCAAGTCGTACTCGTTCATTTGCTGCCTAGTGCTATGGCACTTAATTCTTTTTAGGATTAATTTAATAAGTAAAATATTACATGAACAACACGTAAACATCACTAGGGCTGTTGAATTGATTGTTAAGGTAAAATCCTATTTCAGCGAAATCAGAACAAGCGAAGGACTAGAAAGAATGTTAGTTGACGCCAGAGAACTAGCAGAGACAATGGAAGTCGACCCTACATTTGGTCAGGAAAGCCAGGTACGTCCACGGAGGGTGAAAAACAATTTGATTATGAGTCGTCTGATGATCCTCCAAACGACCCAAAAGGTACATTCAGAAAGAATGTGTATTTTTATATTCTCGATCAGGCAATCTCATCGTTGAACGAGAGATTTGAACTACTTGTAAAATATAACGATATGTTCAACTTGTACATACCGAGCGAATATGAGGGAGACGAGCTGTTGCTGTTGAAACACTGTAAGGATTTACAGCTCTCCTTAAGTGACGGTGACCACAGTGATTTGGATGGTATGCAGTTGTTCCAAGAACTGGAAATTTTCAAGACGATTTTACCGGAAGAAGTTTAAAAGTCCCTTAGATATGCTATGTTACATATCCTTGAATAGATTCATTGAAAACTTCCCAAATGTAACCATAGCGCTGCGAATCCTGTTGACTCTGCCAGTGACTGTCGCTCCTGGAGAAAGATCGTTCTCTAAACTAAAATTATCAAAAACTATTTGAGGTCTACGATGTCCTAAGAGCGCTTGGTTGGTTTGGCAACGATGTCAATTGAATTTGAAGTCCTTAATCATTTAGACGTTAATTCAATTGTGTCAGAGTTTGCTGAAAACAAGGCAAGAAGAGTACATCTCTGAAAAAACTAGTATAAGAATAACAGCTGTTCAGTAACATGTAAGTAATCTTAAGAATTGCTGATCTCTTTTTAAGATTCCTGTAAGCACCATTGCGATTAAAGAAATTCTTATGTATAACTTAAAGCCCATTGTAAATATAAATTTTTTTTATTCAAACTATATCAATTGACTTGATGAATATAGTAGAGTTTAAAATCAAATCATAATAAGTAAAGTTAAGAATTTTAAACGTTGAGTAAACTATTATTCTAATAAACTTAATACTAATACTTATGGTACATTTTGTACATTAATATGTACTTTTAAGTTTGTATATTTATAATACTCAATCACCTCATATTAATACGCACTATCGTTCATTTTGTAAATTAGTATGTAGCCTACTTTTATAAGTACTCAATCATGTATTTTATTTAATCATAAGACATTATAAGAAAGATAAAAACATATGCAGTATATTATAAAATAAATTTGTAATAATTTTAATGAGAGTTGGTTAATTATTGTTTCCTTTCCAATTTTAAGTTCCATAAAAGACCAATATTAATACGGTTGATAAATTTCAGTTGGACAAAGTATTTACTATTTCCAACAGTAATTCTAATTACAATGCATTTAATTTTAAGGATATAAAATTTTATTCAAACCAAACTTAAGTTTGCCAGCTGAAAATCTTGAGTAATTTGGGACTGATGCTACTCTATTGTGTTGCGTTGGTGGTTGTCGTAGTGAAACATAAACAATGCCGCATCACGTCTCAGACATAGACCTTCACCATCCTAAGATTGGAGGAGGGGGAATATAGGTGGTAGGGGCGGCATATGTGTAGGGGGCGGCAAATTAGGACTTTGCACGGCCGCTGAAAAACCATCGGGCCGCCCCTGTTCACTAAGATAGTTTTGGTATGATTTATTGCTGTTTTTGCACTACATCTAACAATAAAGCTGTAAGAAAAGCATACACGTTTCTTCTTAAAAACAAAGTTTAAAGACCCGACTGTAAAAATATAGCATTCCTGCAAATGTTTCCTTTATATCTTTGTTATTAATGTTGGCTAATTTGACCTCATTGAGGACATCTCATAATACGTCCTCAGAGTCATAGTATGACATGGTTTAAACCCAATTTTCTTACTTTCCACTGTATTTAAATAAGTATATTCTCAATATGACACGCCAAGTTACTTTTATCTTTTGGTACCGGCAGGTTTAAACAGGTTATCGTACGTGGATACAAAAGCGAACTCGTTGCCGTAGCGAACAGAAACTAATGATATTTCCATGTAAGTGTATTTTAAATGAATCAGGTCAACACTAGTGTTCTTGGAATGTCAACATGTGTTCACTAAAACTCATACAAAATGAGAAAGGCCTATTCGAATTTTTTCCTTGACCTCTTGTAGAATAATTTTCCTGCAAAATCGAATCGAATAATATATCGACCATAACGCAGGCGTAATTGAAATCGGATCAATTGCAAACGCAGCCTTGACAGTATAAATGTATCCCAGTGAACAGCTGAGTATTATAGTTTATTGAATACCATTTCGTGCTACAACGAACGTGTTCCATATTTTATCCGACCGTAATCATTCTACCGGTGCGTTCTACATACACAGAATTTTCACAAAGCCGGGCGCGGGAATTGTGACATCAGACTTCACAGTGCTTTTTTTTTAGGCGATGTAATTACGACTGGCGCCGCCTCTCCCATCCTAGCTTCCACTGGCGCCGGTCTAAACAGTCCTGTTCTGTAAGTCCTCTTGCATTCATTGCATCTTCGGCGTCCTTCCATGAATGTCTTCCTTTTTTTCTTCTAGAGGGTGGAGTCCATTCCCATACCTTCCTTGGCCATCTCTTATCCGACATTCTTTTTAGGTGTCCAAACCAATTCAGTCTTCTTGCTTCTATTGTTTCTATAATGTCAAGGACGATTCCCGTCGCTTGTCTTATCTCTACATTTCTCACGCTATCTAGTCTTGTTAGTCTACAGCACCTCCGCCAGTAATCCATCTCCATGGCTCTTATTATGGATTTATTTCTTTTATTAATTTCCCACAGTTCTGCTCTAAATAAGTCTATACTTTCGACTGTAGTTTTATACATTCTGATTTTATTGTTTTTTGTTATTCGTGGACTCCAAAGCAGACTGTTTAATTGTTTTGTTGCTGTCTTAGCTTGTCCTATTCTTACTTTTATTTCTTGGTTGCTGTCACCATCCGTTGTCATTGTTACACCCAAATACTTGTAGTTTTTAATATTTTTTATCACTTTTTTCCTAGTTTTAGGTCTTGACCTTCACCACCTACTATAAGGTACTCAGTTTTCGAGGTATTTATTTCGAGACCCCATTTCGCATATTCTTCTGCTAGTTTTCTAAACATATAACTTACATCAATTTCGTCCTCTGAAATTACAGCCTGATCGTCTGCAAAGTGTATTGTAAACATCTTGTCACTTCCAACTGGTACACCCATATTATGGCATTTTTTCCTCCATGATGTTAGGGCTTCATTTAGATAGACAAAGTCGGAGCTATGCAACAACCCTGTTTCAAGCCCTTACTAGTACTTATCTTGCTGGATATCCTTTTCCGTTTTAACTTGAGCTGTCATATCTTTATATAGTTATTTAGTTGCTTTTATATACTTACTGCTTATTCCTTGATTCTGCATAGCTCTCCATAATATTGTAAGCGGCACGCTGTCATATGCTTTATTTAAGTCGATAAATACAATATGGGTTTGTAGGTTGTGAGCCATCCTTTTTTCCGCAACCTTCACAGTGTCAAGGACGAAATATTTATTTATATGGAACAGGACTCGGAGGTTTACAGCCAAAGTGACCCAAGTCCGTATCATATGGTTTACAGGAAATCAGTACGGTAGTTAATGAATGGGTAGGCAAAAATCTTACCTTAAATTTTTTTAAGGAATCACTAAAAGGACGGTGTTCAAAACGGACGGTGACGTAGAGTTTGCTGTTAGCGAATGGTTCCGCAAACAGCCGTAAGAATTTTACTCGCAGGGAATCTACAGATTAGTGCAACAGTGGGACTCATGCCTTAATGTTATTGGAGACTTCTTTTAAAATCGTTGAATAAAAAATGCTTTACAGCTCTAAACATGTTGAACATTCCTTGTATAAGTCATACACAATAATACAACTGATTGAACTTCAAATTTTTAAACTTGATTAGTTTCTGTATATATGTTTTGTTACAAATAATTCAAATAACAATCTTGATCATGTGTTAGTTCAGCGGAATAACAGGCACATTTTTAATAACCGCATAAAATAAACACACTTATAAACAACACAGAGCGCTTTAACTTAACTGTTTGGACCACAGAAGTGAGACATGCCTCAACGCTCTGTGTACAGCGCGGGCCAATCCCCCTCCCCCGCACTTCCCTATCACGCCAGTACATTGCTTACATACGATATATACAAAAAAACGCTGAGGCAAGTTCACGTTGCCTCATTCGCTTTAAACGAGCTATGCCGAATCTCACCTGTCACCTTCTAGCGGTCGCTCAGTAAAGCACGTTTCGGCTTACTAAATTCGACAGTCACAGTAACAATGTATAATCTTTACGTTACGTAGTTCATACGTATTTATAATTATTTTTATTCTATAGAATTTTTTTGGGTAGGCATTGCCTCAATTGCCTCCATGTAACTTCGCCACTGCAGAAAATACAAAGTTTTTGTTTATAAATTAATAAATCACCTGAGATCCGTCGTGTGAATTATATCTGAAGATGGAACATATGTTCCGAAACGCGTCATTTCAATTAAAAACGAAGTCACACGACGGATCTTAGGCGATTTATTAATTTCTAATAAAAAAGTGACTTGGATACCAATAACAATATGTAGGTATGTCAAAAACAAAATTTCCTTTTAATGAATTCAATCACTGCATACAAATGAACTGGTCTCTGGGACTCACTGTAACTAATAAACATTATTTTCTATAACAGGTCTACATAGTACGGCAATGGGTAATAAGCGCTAAATCTCGATTCTCAAACGTCTCATCTGCTTGTATTTCGTAGCATTCCATCAGTTCTATCTCACTGTTGACATTCGTTGTTTGTGCACTGGCGTTAGGCGTTGCGGCGTCTGCGCAGGTGGTGCTCGCCTCGACTTTTCGGCGCTGCCTCATCCTCTGCATTCGTTCTGGTGGAGCCATAGAGGCCTTTTTGGATTCCTCATTCATTCTTCTTTTATTTTGTAAGCGTTTACGATAGGTATTTACTTTCTTGTTGTTAAGATATTTTGACATTTTCAGGAAATTTGTCCGCGTTCAACACTTTTGCACTGTATTATTTATTAAGTTCTTTCACTGTTAGTGTTTTATTTTATAGAACTCGTGAAGCTTTATGAAACGGCACCTCAAATAACGTCCTGCGTATACGCATTCCCGAGCAATACTAATTTTTCCGCGCAGTGAACCGCTGATTTTCCACTCCAACTTGGCGGCCATCTTGTGATGGCGTGTGACGTCACGCGCTCAAGGTTAATATCGCGTGATATTTTTTCATCCTTGTTCTTTTGAATTGTGTATTGGTTAGTTAAATTCGCATTATAGGTTTAAAGATAGTATTAAAGTTTGTCTGGTACACAGAAAATCGTAACATCGACTTTCGCATAGGTTCCCCTTACACCGAACTCGCGGTTTAAGATGTTTTCTGTCAAAATTTACCCAATTACACTGGTAAACAAAGCTTTGTCCCAGAGCAAGTAAAGGCGTTTTTCGTATGTATTTTTCCCCTGAATTCAAAAATTTTAACAGAATTTTTCTATCACCCTTAGTTTTCAAGTTACCCCCTCTTAAGTGTTATATATGTTATGGAAATTATGCAATTATGTTATGGTATTATTTATAAAACATAAATGAATAAAAAATTGTATTGATTAAGCATTTAAGAATGATCAGTTTTGATATTAAAGAAAGTCTGAAATGGAATAGAACAATAAACAATATTAGTCATAACTGCTGGATGAATTTTTTTTTCATTTGAAGATGGACTTGTTTTTTGTAATAATAAAACAGAGGAGTGGCCTTTGTTTATTGATTCTTCTAAAGTTAGTCTGAAAGCCGTGCTTCTGCACATTAGTAATAAGTTTCCATCAGTGCCACTAGCTTATACTACGGATTTGAAGGAAAATTACTAGAACATGAAACTTCTGCTAGATAATATAAGGCATGAAGAATTAAATGGAATATTTGTGGTGACTTAAAAATAATTGCTCTCTTGCTAGGTCGTCAACTTGATTTCAGCAAGTACACTATTGTTTTCTTTGCGAGTGGGACACCAGAGACCGAAAAAATCATTACGTACAGATAGAGTGGCCAAATCGAACATGATTAACTCTGTAACGCCAAAACACGAAAAAAAAGGGAAAGATGAAGAGGTGGCAGCTGTTGGATTGACATTGACGTATGTGGGAAGCTATAAAAGGAGTTAACACAAAGGAGTGTAACAGCCGTCAACGTCGACGTGCACATGTCTGTAGGTATCATAAATCTAACAAGAGCAGAGGTTCGGCAGGGAGAAAATTTACCAGGAAATACAGCAGAGGCGTGTGTACAAGCTTAACAAGTGTAGTTGAAAGCGTGGAGAAATTAAGGGATTGTTCTGGCTGATAGGCAGAACAATCGCCAGAACAAAGTACAATGAGAAAATACTAAGAAGGAATACGACGGAGGCGAACGCACTAATCAACGGGGCAGCTGGACGTTTAGCGAAACCAAAGATTGTTCTAGCTGAATGTCATAGGAAGACACCCTAGCGAGGAGTACAAAGAGAGCTACACAGGAGGTTATTAAACTAATGTAACGAGTACATCTGGACGCTTAAAGAAAAGGGTGGTTCTGAGTAAGGGATAGCAAAAACACCAGAGAGAAATTTACTAAGAAAGGCCACACCAAGTGTGTGAACTCTAACAGAGGATGCAGCTGGACATGTAAGAAAATAAAGGAATTGGACTCGCTTGGGTATAGAAAAAGTCAGCGAGGGGCCAGACAAGGAGATACTGAGAAATCTAGAACAAAGTGGAGTACACTCATTAAGCAGATGCAGCTGTGCGTTAGCAGGCAATTAAGAGAATTTGTCTGAAAGGGACATAAGAAAAAATGACAGGATGATTGACGCGTGTGAAATCGAACTATCGTCACAAACTGAGGGTGGAACCAAAAGCAAGGAAAATAGAGTAGGGCAGTAACATATCCTATCACAAACCAGAGTTCAACGTAGGCGAGTTTCCAGGAGTCAAGTTCTTAGAAAACCTAGAACGAAAAACCAATGGAAACGTAGCGGTGTAACGTGTAAAAGAAATAGGAGGTAATTTTCGTAGAAAAGAAGAACGATAACCAATGGTAACGAAGGTGGTGGACTAAGAGAGTCTTAAGGGGGAGTTAGGTGTAATCAGTTTAATCAGTATATAAAATAAGCCGAGAGCGGGATCGTGGGAGTCTAATAATAATCTTTCGGGGGAGTCGGTCATAAGTGTTGACGAGAGTATGTTATAAGTTTCGTGGCGTCTTAACTTAACAGTTCAGAGTCTTTACGGAAATTCAGAATTAGTCGGTAGTGAAAATCCCGCGAATTGACTTAAAACGTACGAAGATTTAACATGAGTAAATAATTGTAACTTATATTATATTTCGTAGAATCAAAATTAACAAACAATGTGTATAATACAATTAATATTGAGGAGCGCGAACTAAGGTAGTAGTAATATATAACTTGTAAAACAATTAGGATCGGTACATGTGTTCTAAAACAGTCGTGTGAAAACTATAATTCGTGTAACAAGAATAAACGTTATAACTAGTAACCGGTAATTATTTTATTGGAACGTCGGAAGATGCCGGAGTGTATTAGTCAAGGTGGAGTGATCAAAAAAGTGTTCAACTATCATGCAATACGAGAATAAACCACGATATGATAAGCGCATCTACACTTTCATGGCAGATCTAAGGAGTGGGAGATGATAATCAGCGCAGTTCTACACGCCGCAGAGTGGATAACGTACCAACAGTAAATTTTATGCATTAATTAATATTTTGTTAAAACACCTGTCTGTCCTACTCAAAGAACCTACGTATAAAATATGGCTTACTTAAAAAACTCACGTATGTCTTATTAAAAATAAACTTCATATATTAAACAGGAATCCATTTCTAAATAAAAATATATGTAATATGATGTTTAATAGAGATAAGTGTTAAAATTTAAATCGAACCTTGAGATAGAGATCTTAGAATGAATGTCTATTGAGATAGATCATATTTTAAATTAACGAATGATCATAAAATGTTAAAATCATATGGAATTAATATGAATGACAAGTAACGTAATAATAATAAATGCAACAATTATACTGATAAATGTGTATGCGTTTCATTATTTAATAACTACCTGAGGGATGATACAACAATTAGTATTCTTGAACATAAAAGATTATTTGTACTCAGCACGCATAAGTAAGCTTAATACAATTACAATTAACATCAGTAGACTTCATCGCAAATTTAATTACCACTGCTAGATTGAAAGAATATAATCTCTTAATTGTAACACAATATAATTAATGGTAATATCTAGTTAACGTAAATTATAATTATAATTGGCGCTCCAATCGCGGGGCTTAAGAAGGTAATTAATGGCAACGAGTAATTAAACTTATAACTCCAGGAAAGAAGAATGTTGTTAATGCATTACTTGTTGAATCAAAAAGTTTATTTGCCTCCACTACGTATAAAGCTGGGGCTTATGAAAAATTTCGTGAAAGCAATGTATCAAAATGGGCTTGGATTTGCGTATTTAAAAAACAAGTTTCCAAAGATCGGTGACGCAGAAATCAAAGAAGGAATCTTTGTAGGACCTCAAATAAGAGGCTTTATTTAAGATGACAACTTTGATAGTGCGTTAAACGAGGTGGAGAAAGTTGCATGGGAGTCTTTTAAGAGCATTTGCCAGAACTTCTTAGGAAACCATAAATCCGAAAATTACAAAGAAATAGTGGATGATCTTTTATAATCTTATAAAATCATGGGATCCAACATGTCACTGAAGATTCACTTCATGGACTCATACTTAGATTTCTTTCCACCAAATCTAGGAGCAATCAGCGACGAAAATGGTGAAATGGTCAACGGTTCCATCAGGATATTTCGGACATGGAAAAGCGGTAGCAGGGCAAGTGGAGTCAGAGACTCCATTTCTATTGTTGGACCCTAAAGCGAGATGTTCGTGAGGCAAAATATCGTAGAAAATCCAAAATTACTAATTTTTAGGTAAGAGAATATTGTATTGAGTATGCATTTTAAATATGTACCTACGTTATGTTGTAAAATTAAATAATTGTCTCTAAAAATCTTAACGTGATAGAAAAATTCTGAAACCATATCTGAATTCAGCTCGAAAAATGATATTAAAATCATCCATTCTCACATTTGGGACGCATAATTTTAATTTTGTATCACAGTGTTATCAATAAAACACAAGAATCTGTATATTAATAATTAATAATAAAATATCAATAAAAATCAATGCCACACTTACTGTTTGCATCTTCTTTTTGTAGTTTCTGTAATTCCGCTTCTAACTTCTTTATTTGCACTTCCAAGTCTTTGTTGCTTTGAATCATTGCGTCCCTGTACAGAAAGGTATCTACGTTGGGCATAGTCTTCGACAATAAAAAAAAACAATCATACAATTAAAAACACGCTTCACAATTTCGTAAAATTACAGTAAAACCCTGTACAACCGAACTCGGCTTATCCGAAAACCGGGTTAACCGAAACGATGTCAGAAGAAAAATCACAACAAATTAAAAAAAAATGCTGGAAATCGATACACGTAACGACAAAGACGAGAATGCTGGCCGCGTGTCAGTGACCCCATGCGGACATTTCAGGCTGAGAAAACAACACCATCAGACATCTTCCTTTTAAAGAGATGGTGTGACATTGCAGCGCGCAAATGCTGTGAAGAAACTGTTTAGAAAAAAAATTACGGACTTTTTAAAGTAAAACTATATAACTGTGAACATAGATTTCAATGTATTGTATGTTTATAATTTAAACTTGTATACTTAAATATGATTTTACTGATAATTTTGGGTGTTGTAATGCCTTAAAAACAAAAACGAAAATAGACTCCATGGATTATAAAAAAAAGGCGTTATCCGAAATGGCCCCGCCCCCTTTAATTCTGTTAAAAAGGGTTCTACTGTAATTTCTCTGGTAAATGTTTCAGCCAGAGAGTTTTTTGCAAATAATTATAGTAATAATTTATTACAATAAAAGTTTCAATGTGAATTTTTGTTACGAATAGGTAAGGAGAGAGAGAGAGAGAGAGAGAGAGAGAGAGAGAGAGAGAGAGAGAGAGAGAGAGAGAGAGAGAGAGAGAGAGAGAGAGAGAGAGAGAGAGAGAGAGAGAGAGAGACAGACAGACAGACAGACAGACAGACAGACAGAATGTGTGGAAGTCGTAAAGGGATATCCTTGTAGGGATAAAGAGCGTGAGATCAAGAAGCCACTGAATAACCCCAGGTATGACATACCATCTTTACAAAGAGCCGGACATTGTCAGGATAATCAAAATAAACAGGTTAAGGTCGGTTGGACACATAGAGAGAATGGAGGAAGGACAGCCTACAAAACATATTTTCTACTAGAAACCACTGGGTAATAGAAAAGGGGGAAGACCCCGAAGTAGATTCAAAGACCAGATAGATGAGGACCTCGGAAAGCTGAACATAAGAAACTGGAAAGCCAGGGAACGCAATAGGAATGAATGGAATCGACTCTTGGAGCAGTCCAAGAGATCCACCAAGGGTTGTAGAGCCACGGCTAATGATGATGACAGAAATACAACACATTATACATATAAACTCAAATTACTGACTCTATCAAAGGAAATGCATAGTAGTTTATTTTTTTATTACTAATATTGCTGTTTTGTTTAAGGGAGTCTTCAATTTTAAATAGTTAGGGACAATGGTTGAAAGATAAAAAACAGCAGAGCAGGCAGGTCAACAGTCACAGCACAAGGCATTCCTCACATATAAAATATTAATGAAAAGCAGATGGAAATAGTGGCTGATTAAAGGGGGCGAGGGGGCAGATCCCCCTAGGCCCCACTTAGTAGGGGGCCTCCAGATTTCGAAAACGAAGTTTTTTGTATAAATTTTTTAATTTATTTGCAAATGTTCTATTGTCACGTCCTGAAACGCAACACTACGAGAGGTCCAGAATGTAATCGATCGATTCCAAAGTTTTTTTCATATTATTTCCAAATATACCTTAAAACCCTACCTCATAAAGTGTTTACAGATATTAAGAAAAAACTTATAAAGGTAAGTTTATTATTAGAAATATATTCAGCTACAAAAGAAGCGTCAGTTGTAGTTGGTGTCAATGCCTCACCACGTCGCAAATTGAACCCCAAACTGCACGGACGGTAACGGCAATGGCAGCGACTTAAGAAGGCCGTACCTGCCTAGGTACGAGATTGTAGGCCTAAACTGCGGAGTGAAATACCGGGCAATAACGTCTAGGCCTACGCTAAAAGAGATTACACCAGTGAACAATATTTAACATTTCAGGACACCAATAATTTATTTAAAATCTGTCATCAGAATTTTTACTGAGCAGTGGATAATTCAGAATGCAGAAATCGGGTCAGTTACTCGAACAAGAAAAATTTTCGTAGGCCAAAACTGTAAACCAGCCATTTTATGAAGTTCATCTTATTTTCACTAAAACTGTTAACTGACTTGAAAAAAAAATGCCAAGTATTGTTTGTGGTATTTAAGTTAATGTATATTAAAAAGTACGTATTGTAATAAATTTAATAATGCAGTGCATAAATAATACTACTTCTATTATTTCTTTAAACTCTGTGTTTACAATATAAAAATGGATTTTTATTTCAAACATTACTACAGCTTCTTATAAAGTTTCCTATCTAGTTTCCAATGTGTCGATACAGTATTTGGTCAATAAACATAGGCTACAACCATGGGCGTAAGTTGGGACCTAACTCAGGTGGGGGGGTAAAGCTTCATAAATTCACGTGTGTAATGAGACTATCTATATAATAAAATAAATAAAATATATTATATAAAAAATTAGAAAGTTTAGTAATAATTCTTAGTAAACGAGGGACAATTTCATTTTTTAATGATCAACAAACCTTTCTTCATAAGTTGTACTTCCAGTTATGTTTACCTAGAACAAATATACTGTAGGCCTATAAACATAAACAATTTCAATTCTTCCAATTCTTATACCCAGTTTTCGTAAACGCATCCTCTCCCTTAGGCACACTGTCACAAAATGCTCGGTAGCAGTAGCAGTAAGCCGAATCAGTCACAACACAAAGAAATTTTCAAGTTGCCAGTCAGGCAATTTTAAAAGAAATTAAGCAGTGCTACTCCTTTGCGTTTCTTGTCCCCCATTTCCCAGCACTTATCAACACAAAAAACCAAAACAATCACAACAATAACGAATTAAGTAAGAGACAAGCGATGTGTACTTTAACGGACTACGTACACGACCGAGTAACCGACCGCACTTGTATCAGTAATCATTGACAAATAACAGTTCCAAACGACCGTCTTTTAAGATTCGTGAGAAAGCCATCGACGTCTTGCGGTGTTCCAAAACAAGTCTTTGTTTATGTAAAAGGCACGCATTGTATTCCAGTTAATTAGGTCTCTAGCGTTTGTTTTTTTTTCCGAACAGAAATATTATTTTGACGTATATCATTCAAATCTGTCAAACATTCTCCTTACAAGTTTCTTAGAAAGAAATAAGAGTAATAAATTTATGGCAACTAGTCGTCTGATAACAGTACAGACGTTGAGAAATGGTGCTTACTGGGCTCGCAAGCATAGAAACTGTCTCCTGTTTGACTATTTGTTAGTTTTTATTTATAAAGAACGGGAAACAAAATTTTATAATGCTCGGAACATTGGGGGGGGAGTGCCCCCCTTGCCCCTCCCAAGTTACGCCTATGGCTACAACAGTAAAGTGTTTTTGCTATGCATTACTTAAAGATAAATTGGATTATAAACACCCGTGCTATGGGAGGAGGCCCTCAGAGAAAATCTGCCCCGGGCCTCCAGTGGCCTAGGTACGTCACTGGATTGAAAAAAATGGAAACATGTACGGGATTTTATCGTTGTTCGCTTATGTAAATATGAAATTTTGTTCCCCGCAAACAGACCCTGAATATCTTAAATCCATGCGTAAACAGGCCATCGTGTGCTTCTCTTTAATTTTGCGTATAATATTACATTTGCGATGGTAGTCGAAAACAGTGGCGTTCCTAGGTCACTGCAGGCCTGGGACGGATTTCTTTCTGATGTCCCCCCTCCCATAAGACTGGTGTTTATAATCCAATTTATCTTTAAGTAATACGTAGCAAAAATATTTTACTGTTATATATTTATTGTTTGATTACTGTATTGATACAACTACTTAGGAAACTTTATAAGAAGCTGTAGTGATGTTTGAAATAAAAATCCACTTTCATATTGTAAATACAAAGTTCAAAGAAATACTAGAAGTAGTATTATTTATAGACTGCATTAAATTTATTACAATACTGTTACGACGGTCTAGCTGATCGTCGTATGGTACAGTGGAAAACTAAATACAAGACACCAATTAAGTCACTAATCACCAACTTTAATTATCACAATTGAACAGTTTGTAATCAACAAGATAGTCTCATACAACAAATCAAATGAAAATTGTTCACATGCAATAATAATGTCAACTAATATAAAACACCATTGTATTACAATTGTCCCGCACAATTATAAAACATATAACACTACCACAATACTTCGAACCGCACTGAAATAAATCGCAACTCAAACTGAACTGAGCGTCGTTGGGTACTTGTATTTATACCCCGCCTAAATACCAGAAAATTCCATACTGCGCGTCAAGAACGCTACTAGAAAACACCAGAACGTAATTGACTGCGGCCTTGCACACAGCGCGCGCGGACTGGTTAAATCTGGATCAGTCTCGTTGCGGACGCGTGACAAGTGTCACGTAATTGTCCTTCATCTCAAAGTAGCAGCAATATGTACGCACACACACATTACAGCCGGATTCCACTGGAATAGCCGAGAAACACGTAGAATGTATTGTATTGGTGCAACACTTTTTCCTCATTACGTAACACTGCCCCCTACTTAAGCCTGTTCGTCTCGAACTGGCAACCCGTCTCTGAAGTAATACTTGGCCAGGCGATCTACATAGCTGGTTTACTTGCGAAAGAGTATTCTCCGGTTCTTCGAATTCAGTCTCGTGTGATCCGAATATCAAGTTCCCAGGAATATGAGACTTCCGCTTAACCACTAGTTTTGCGGTAATCGGTCCCGTTGCGTCATGTACTGATGATCTATACGCCATTAGCTGGTCCAAGTCTGATTAGTTCTCGTCAACAACATCTTGCGTGACTTCATCTTCAGCAACGTTTTCACCGGGCTCTTCCGTTAACTCAGGAACAAGCAAGAGTCTTATCTCGACACCCATAGTTGGCTTTTCAAGCACTTCTTTTGTCTTTACACTTATTTGTAGTTACTCTGCTAGTTCTTCCTCCATTTCCGCTTGCAATAGGGAGGGCTCCTCTTGACCGGACCTGTTGACTTTTTCTTCGGCCAATGCCACTTGCTTAATTGAATGATTGGTAGACTCTGTAATTTTAGCCATGCAAAGCTTTATCTTTTCTTGGCCAATCCTCAGGACGTTCTCTTTTAAGTCCACAACGAATCCGTAGGCATTCATAATGTCCGTGCCAAGAGTCACTTCATCGACAATGTCTGCAACGAACATTTGGTGGCTAAACTCGAGAAGACCCAGGCGTACACGTACGTCTATATTTCCTATCACATTGACGGGGATTCCAGTCACAGTCTTTATTGTACAAGCAATAACGCGGAATAACGCGGACCAATCAGAATCACCTTAAGAGGCCAAAACGTTATAAATAGAAACAGCGTAGCCTTCTCTCACTGTTGCTTGTTCCCAGTTCATTGGGCGACTGTTCGGCATACCACCTATTACGAACATTTTTGCTACTGAAGATGGCCACCGCTGGTGTGGCCGAAACGTCTAGCTGCACAACATCAAGCATTCGACCACGGCCTTTCAGCCCGGAAGTTTTAAGTATTTATAATGACACCGGCCGTGAAAGCCTACGTACTAAAAGTAAATGATGTTTGTTTACCTTCTGCAATTCCATTAACGATCAGGTTTCCACTAGTCTTGTGTAGCGTGGAAACTGTGTGCTGTTCTGGGGCTTTACTTCTCCAATTGGTGCGACCACTCCCTTCTCTCGGTATTTTATTCTTCCAGCACTCTACCTGTAGATGACCGCGTTTTCCACAGTTGTAACACTTCGGTCTTCTGTCTTTATCCTCTGGTTCGAAAGATCGTTGTGGCGCTGCTGACTTCTTAAACTGTTGTTCTTGAATCGTCTCTTTATTCCGTCCGCTATGACGATACTGTGGTATTGGATCCGTTTGGCTACAACGTGATGGCATACTTTGATTAATGTAGGTCGCCGACTTGGCAGCTTCAAAACGGAGAGCACGAACTAGAGCGTCTGAGAAATTATGATGCCGTGCCATTCTTAAAACTTGTTGTAATTGACTATCTCTGATACCGTCAATAAACACAATGTGAGCAATCCACGTTCGGAAGTCCTCAGATTCTTTGGGATAAGCCAAGCTCGTCAGTCGGTCGACATTTGCTTCAAACTCTTGAAGGCTCTCCCCTGAACGCTGTCGCCTCGCTTTAAGTTGAACACGGTACACTTCGCACAAACGCTGGTCACTGTACCGTAATTCCAGAGCTATTGTTAATTCGGCATTTGATATTCTGGCTGTCAAATGGCACTTTCTGCATTAGCTCTGCGGCAGGTCCTTTTAAACAACAATTAATGAAAGACCTTTCTCTACTTCCGTCCAATTACTTAAGCCAGCGGCAGCTTAAAATTGGCGAATATAAGTTGCCCAGTGAGTGCTTCCCTCAAACGTTGGGGCCTTTGCGTAAACTGGCCCTACTACAGTTTGATTTCTCTGATATTTTGAATCTCCTTCAGCATTTATTAATGGTCTTTCATTATCAACTATTTCTTTCACTAAATGTTCGACTTCCTTTTTAATTTGTTTTATTGAATTTGTAATAGAAACTTCTAAACTTGAAATATTTGTTTTCATAGTTGATACAGATTTTTCTATTTCAGATATTCTGTCAACTTGTTTGTTCAGCTCACCTAGTATCAGAACGAATTTGCAGTGGTATCCTCTTGTACGAACGCTTCAACGTCGTCTGCTTGACGACTAAATTCTTCTTTTTTCCGCCCCTCTGGTGTTTTATTTTCACCCTTACGTTTTTCGTATTGCCGTTTTTCTGCTTCTTCTCTTCGTTCTTCTTTTTGTTGTTCCTGTCTTTGCCGTAGCATTGCTCGGAATTCTTCTATCATCTGACTGGTATTCGTTTTATTTTTATCAACTACCGGTAACACCACTCTTCTACGAAGTGTCCTCTGTTTTCACTGTTAACCGTTCTTTCCCACTTCTGACACCACTGTTACCACTGTCTCGTGATCGTCGTATGGTACAGTGGAAAACAAAATACAAGACACGAATTAAGTCACTAATGACCAACTTTAATTATCACAATTAAACAGTTTGTAGTCAACAAGATAGTCTCTTACGACAAGACTAATGAAAATTGTTCACATGCAATAATAATGTCAACTAATATAAAACACCATTGTATTACAATTGTCCCGCACAATTATAAAACATATAACACTACCACAATACTTCGAACCGCACTGAAATAAATCGCAACTCAAACTGAACTGAGCGTCGTTGAGTACTTGTATTTATACCCCGCTTAAATACCAGAATATTCCATACTGCGCGTCAAGAACGCTACTAGAAAACATCAGAACGTAATTGACTGCGGCCTTGCACACAGCGCTCGCGGACTGGTGAAGTCTGGATCAGTTTCGTTGCGGACGCGTGACAAGTGTCACGTAATTGTCCTTCATCTCAAAGTAGCAGCAATATGTGCGCACACACACATTACAGCCGGATTCCACTGGAATAGCCGAGAAACACGTAGAATGTATTGTATTGGTGCAACACTTTCTCCGCATTACGTAATAATGTTATAATAACAGTAAGCGTATCTAGGCCTACTGCAAAACAAATTTACCATTCCTCCAACCAATACGTGGCAATTCTTTTTTCAAGTCAGTTAGCAGTTTTAGTGTATAACACACACACACACACACACACACACACACACACACACACACACACACACACACACACACACACACACACACACACACACACACACACACACACATCTGTACAGTTGTACGTGCAGTTGTCTTCGGTGTCATTCACGATTTTGTTCACTCACGCAATATGTGATGCACTTTTTTGTGAACTCGTTCATTCGAGAAACTGACCTGATTTCCGCACTCTGAATTATCCACTGTTCGGTAAAAATTCTAATGAGAGGTTTTGAATAAACTGTTGGTGTATTAAACATAATTTTCCAAATCTGGAGGCCGACTACTAAGTGGGGCCAGGGGCGGTCCCTTTAGTCCGCTACTGGTCGAAAGTAGCGGTACACTTCTACCGTTTTGAGTAGGTATGGGATTTCCGGTGTATTTGAGATGTGTGATAATATTTCGTGGGGTCTAGGCAGAGATGTGGAGAACAAGTTGAGTGAATTTAAGTCTACCTGTGGGACGATTCAGAGAACATTACACATAAAGTTGGACCAGAAACCAAAATTAAATTTTATAAGTTTATGGTGGTACCTACTCTGCTGTACTCTTCGAAAGGAGGTTGTAAACAAAATCACCACGGCAGAAATAAGATTTTCAAGAATGGTCACAATCAGACGTGCTTCGCAATGAGGACATACGGAGTGAACTAAGGGGCGTTTGTAAGCCCTATTTCGCCCATGTTAATTTACTAGATTTTATGACCCGTCTTCTCAAACACTAATTAACTGAGCTGTTTGAAACGTTTACCGTTAATTGATTGGCTCTCAATAGAAACTTTAACACAGTGGTTTTAGGATATGCTTACGTTGAGCCATTTTAAATGTTAATCGAATGCAATGCAATTATGTTGTTTACCGACTCATTGAGGTTTTGACTTTTATCATGGAGACACTTTTTTAAAAGTTCTGGGTTACCCAAGTCTCTAAATATAGGTTAAATCTCATCCATGTGTGTAGTATAATTACAAAGAGAAATAAGAACGAAAAGCAATAGTTCTGTGTACCGAAGTATTCATAAACTCGAATGGGTGACATATTTGATCGAGTTTATCCCTAACATCATCTAAAAAAAATCGTAAAAAATTGTCTAGTTGACCGATTAATTTTAAAATTAATATCAAATGAAACAGATATTCCATACAATATTTTGGTACAAAAAAAATTAGAATCGATTTTTTGACCAAAATGCCTTAAGAAAACCGAAAAATCTTCAGAAACACCTACAGCAGACGACGATAACCATAAAGCATTCTTACCTTACGTAAAAGGTACCACAGATAAAATTAGCAGTATGTTGAGGAAATACGGCATTAAAACAGTGTTTCGAACACATAAGAAGCTGTCACAGTTTTTAAAACCAATCAAAGATAGAATCCCGTTCAACACTGAAGGTATCTACAAAATGCCGTGCAGTTGCGGAAAAGTTTACATTGGCCAGACGGGCCGCCTGATTTCCACAAGAGTGCAAGAACATGTCAGACACACGAAGAACTCGGCAGTTGAAAAGTCTGCGATTGCTGAGCATTCAGCCTTAACGAATCACATGGTAAACTTCGAAGACGCATCTGTAATAAGATCATGTAATAGGTATTGTGACAGATTTATTCTAGAAGCAATAGAAATTAATAAACACATGAATAACTTTAACAAAGAAACCGCCACGCTTAGTACATGGTACCCTTTACTTTCTGGTTTGACTGCACGCGGGTTGACTGACCGCACAAACAAGGCACAATGCGTAACGCCCACAGGGCAGGGTCCACTTACCTACCGGACCACCCACCGCCACTTCGCCACTATATAACTGAGTTCGCTTGTCGGCGTTTTTGTTACTTAGACCTGAGGATACTCACTGTAATATGAGTGAAACGTTGTCATACAAGACATTTTTGCCGCGGTCCATACCGGAAGAAGATTTTAAAACATAATGGACACCGGCCGCGGAACCCTACGTGAAAACATACCCCTTAAGGGAGTCCTCACTATTTGAGAAAACTTGAATACAAGAATAAATGGATGGAACAGGTTCTTCGCATGGAAAATCTATACCGAAGGTCGCATGTCTTTATGCTGGACAGGGTAGTCGTAATGTAGCAAGGCCCAGAAAACGACTGATTTTTAATTCAGCTTATACTTAATAGTAAATGATATCGCTGTACCATAAGGCAACCACTAACACGCAATTATACTTTCCATAAGCGCTTTCAAGCTTTTCGGCTCATCTTCAGATGGAACACAACAATCTACCTAAAAACCTTCACGTCTTTATATCTTATCTACAACCCGGAAGCGTCAACTTGACATAAACAAACGTAGCAGGTAAACACCCTTGTTACGCCTTAGCCAGCAAACAAACCAGTGGTGACTCGGCTGATTGTTTGCTGGCTAAGGCGTAACAAGGGTGTTTACCTGCTATGTTTGTTTATGTCAAGTTGACGCTTCCGGGTTGTAGATAAGATATATATAAAGGGGTGAAGGTTCCTAGGTAGGTTGTTGTGTTCCATCTGCATATGAGCCGAGAGGTTTGAAAGCGCTTATGGAAAGTATAATTGCGTGTTAGTGGTTGCAATACAAGTTTAGTAAAAATTAGACTTAACCACAAAATTGTGTTTATCTTTTAACTGTACATAAGGCTTATGAAACTGGGACAGGTGTCTACACCTGCTCTAGGATGTAAGAAGAAGACGAAGGGCGAGAAGAAAAGCAAAGGAATCAGTAAGAAACAAAAGACCGCTAGTGACGTATCCAACGGAGACGATGTAATTGGCAATGAAGAGAGGCTGCATATATTGAAAAGAAAGGATATAAGAAATAGGAATAAAAACCAACAGGAAGTAGAAGATGAATACCGGTTTTGAAAAACTTTGAAATTGAGGAAACGCTGCGCAGAAAAGGGTAATAAATGCTCAAAGAATACGCTGGTGTGGAAAACGGAAGCACGAACTTCCCCTAGCTTCCGGATGTCAAACGGAGCTAGATTAAGAAGAAGACAAATTAAACCGATGGGCAGGCCGAATAATATGGGACGTGAAAAATATGGAAATAGTACGCAACGAGGAAATTTTGGAAAACGGAAGGTTGGAGAAGCAAGGACACTTATACACCGATAAAAGATTAAACGAAAGGAAATATGGAATGATAATCACAACAAATAGCCTAAGGAATTCGAAAAAAACCTCTGTGACCACTGTTCCACAACGAATATAGGGTCTTATTATATTATTAATAATAGTGCTACGACAATTACGGAACCTTCTCGAAAACATGAGAGTGTCGTTCTACACGCTTGTGGCGTCTGTGTCAAGGGCGGCCACTCGCTTAGCACTCCAGACTGTTCGAGAGTACTTTGTTAACTAGGCAAATTGTGCTGGCACACCGCCAAAAGGGTGGAAAATTATTCTGGAACACCTGCGGGACCTATATAAGCAACAGTGGCCGGCTTAGAAGTAAATTACAGTGGGCGATTTCTTTAGTGCGGATCAAGTGATTGTTGCTGAATAGTGGAAAGTGATTATTGTGTTATAATTAGTGCAGAACTAAATAGTTGACATTATTAGTGCGCGTGGACAAATTTAACTTGAATTACAGTGTATGAGAGAGTCTCGTTGGTTTCAATTGTTATTTTGACTCATTAAAGCTGGTAATTAGTGATTTCCTTGGTGCCTGTATTTTGTTTTCATTGTAAATTACGACGATACGTGAGACCGTCGTAATAATTGGTTATTATTGACAGCTTTCTACTTTTAAACGTTCTGATCTTCTTCTTCTTTATCAATGTTAGTCTACCTAATAATTTTACGTCTTTTGTATCTTACTACAAATTATATCTTGTTTATTACATTTTTCAGGAAAAGATCTCTTCTGGCGTCGCGAAACGTGTCCTGTAAACCAAGAAGAAATTCACGAAAAGTTTCGTTTGGAGCGTATGCAAATGTGGGTCAGAAACCTGGACCCTTAGGAAGTTGGAGAAAGGCTAACTTGCAGCTTTTGAGACGCAGTGCTGGAGCAACATCTTTAAAAAAATGCCGTGGCCAAAAAGTGTACCTATTGATGAGATTCTGAAGAGAGTAGATGGAAAAAATATTGTGATTGAAACGATTGCGGAAATTAGAAGCAGATGGTTGTTCAGACCCCCCCCCCCCCCCGAGGATCAAAAAAAGTTAACGATTTTGTTAATCTCTTAATTATTAGACTCTTTATTATTTTTTCAGCTCTGTTTATCAGCTACGAATTTTTTTAAATATGCAGAGTATAAGTTTTTGAAATATGAAATAGGAAAATCTATTCAGTCAGTATCTTCTTAACGTTTCAGTAACGCGTATTTTTATTGTGTTATTACGGTTGACTTTAATGTGACTGATTTCATGATGTTGTCTCACGTTTTCCAGCCAATTTAAAGACAGTAATGTTGGTCGACTCGACCAGACCCCGAACCCCCTCCGAAAGCCCCTCTAGATACGCCACTGTGGTTAGTCACCTGCTACACTATTCAAACTGGTTCACCACCCAGACTGAGAGACGTAGTGGGAGGGAAAGGCCAAGACAGGAGTACGTGGAAGAGATAAAAGCAGGAAGAAGGTATGTGGTGATTAAGAGACTGTCTTCGACAGGAAATAAATTACAAGCCCACCAGCCTAATGCTGATGATATGATGATAAAAACAAAACGAGCCCATTTACCAGGTTGCAGACTCACTTTTAATATAAGGTTGTTAATGTAATAAATTAGGCCTATTCGTATCTTTTTTTACAATAACACGTTTAATATAAAGGAGATTTCTTCGCAAGTAACTCGATTTTTTTTTATTCTACAGGCAAAATAAGTGACGCACATTGTTCCGAAAATAATTTGGGATTCGGAAGTTTATATAGTACGAGTCATGATTTTTTTTAATTTTGAGGTTATGGAACGGTTCAGCTTTACTAAATATCACTATAAAATTGACGACTCGGAACACTAAGTTTTTTATAAGTAAAAACGTAAAGTTTTACCTTACAGCCTAAACCGGCTTTCACCTATAGAAGGCTTCATCAGAGGCTGTCGTTAGTAGCGCTGCTCGTCTTGTTGTTGGCGACGAGATAGTGTTTCGAAAGATTGAAGCTGTGTGTGTGTGGGTGTGGGTGTGTTAAAAAACTTAGTGTTCCGAGTCGTCAATTTTATAGTGATATTTAGTTAAGTAACGGACACGTCATGGACAACGAAATCCAAGGGTTCAGCTTTCTCTAGGGTTGCATTACTTATAGGCCTACTTAAGCCTACATACACGCGCGAGAGCGCACGCGCACGTAGGTCTCTCGACGGAAACTTTTCAATACAGTCATGTTATACTATAAATGACACGATGTTACGTGTAATAGGTTTATTCTCTAAGTTTACATTATATTGTTTACCTCGACCCCATGCACGTTTCGCAGTTTGATTTCGCTTCATCAGAGTCTACTACGGAATAATGTGCGCATTAACAAACAATCGATTTGCACTTAGATATAAATATTTCGATCGTTGTGGTATTTGCATACCAAACATTTTAATACCAAATTAATTTGTTGTTAGTATATTGCACAGATTCTAACGATGCAGAATCAATCTGCGAAACGCGCTCGTGCGAGGCAAACAATATAATAACACAGAAGAAATTTATATTATTATTATTACTGACCCTCTATCCATGTTTTCTTGGGCCTTCCTTCCTTTCTGTGCTTTCTAGGTATCCTTCTCTCCAAAGAAAACAATGAGATGGATACCTAGAGAGCACAGAAAGAAAGGAAGACCCAAGAAACCATGGATAGAAGGTGTAAGAAGATCAATAAGCGATAGAGGACTAAACGATGAAAACTACGACACAAAACAATGGAGGTTAGGCATCGGACAACGTCGTAGGATGTTTTGACCCCGAATTAATAATAACTATTATTACTGACATTTATAACACATCCATCCCCCCCACACACACACACACACATGTGCACGATATTGAAATTATTTATTCATGTAAATTGTTAAATATTATCTGTTCTATCTCATTTCCCAAAACATAACTTCCGTGTTTATTCGCTATTTTACACTTAATTTTCTTTTTTGTCGCTTGATGCTACGAAATAAATTAAACAAAATAGAACTCGGCTTTATTGTCGATCGAATACAACGTGTTTTTTCGTTCTACAACCACTTTTAATCGATATAATTTTATTTTAATAATAATATCTATAGAAAAATTTGTCTACCCGAAAACAGCGTTGTCATTTAAAATTTCTAACATGCAAGTCACGAGTGTTGAGCCAAAAAAGCGTTCCTACGCTGTGCAATCTATTAAGTGTTAAACAGCTGATCGTACTACGTACCTGTACTTCTTCTCCTGTTCCAGTTCTTGTTTGAGCGTCAGAATTTCGATTCCCTCCTTCATGGCACTACTGACAGACTAGCTACATCCGAATGTCCTATTGACCAAACACAATAGCAGTTGCTGTGACGACCGCCGCCGTCGAACCTACGCCAATTACATTGTTCCAAAGAGAAACTATTTTTTGTGTGTATGTGTGTGTAAGTTTCAACAATTATTCACCCGCCTGTCGGAAATATTATCAACGGTGCATTGAACAGCGCCGGTGTCATTCAATACTGTTTATTGCGTTCTAGTTTTTTTTTTCTTTTTAATTATGATTCGTGTGATAATAGTACGAATAAAAAGATATTAAGTTTCAGCAACAATGATAATAATATTATAATAGATTATTATTGTAATACAGTACTTGTATTTTGTCATATTATCGTTACCGAAACTGGAATAATGATGTAAAAAATGAGACGAGATCATTCCATTAGGTAGCATATTTTGTTGGACATTATTTATTATTATCTTATTATTGTCTTAATATATAGCCTATTATATAGGCCTATCTTATTACTTATAATATATCTCATTATTTCTTATTATATCTTATCATAACAATAATGTAATTATCTTATTATATATAATCACTTCCCAATGAACAGCAATAATCACTTCGATCCGCACTTACAGTATCACCAGGTGTAACTGAAATGGGCCATAGAGGGCCTGGATGCAGTCGAGTAACATCTGGAAAGGGCATCTAGAATGACCTAGAACGTTACGTAATTCTGCTGCGCAGAATGATCTCCAAACGTCTGCATGATCTCCATGGAGGTACAGCCTCGCGCCCCGCCGCGTGTCAGGAGTCATTTAATCACTTTTATTTTTCATCTTAACGTAACATATATATATATATATATATATATATATATACTGTATATTGCGATTTTGAACAACATTTAAAGTCGATTTTCGCATCGTAGCTTCCAACCTCTACAGTCTTTCCAATCATCACCCTTCAGATTTCTTTGTGTCACTGCATTCTTTATACATTCTATCCAAGTCTTTCATGACCTCCCTCTTTTCGTATTTTAGGAGGGGTCCATTCTATTAATTTCATTGACTGTCTATCATTATCCACATGATAGCCCGTACCATCTCAATCTTTTTGCATCGATTGTGTCATTTATACTGGTATATGTGTGTGTGTATTCATTTTTTATCTTATTTCTTCACTTTGTACCCTATCCTCCAACGTAAATCTACAGCACCTTCTCTAGGAACCCATTTCCATGGCTCATAGTATTTTCCTCATATATCTCTAGTCTCCCACACCTCAGCCCAAATGTTACAATACTTTCCACTATTGTCTTATACATTCTGATTTTTGTTTTGGGCCTTAGTTGATTGCTCCATAAAGTGGATTGTAACTGTCTCATCACTTGTTTCCCTTGTCCAATACAATTTTCATTTCTATTACACTTCAGCCGTCTTTTGTAACCATGACTCCTAGGTATTTGTACAAATCAACTCCCTCCACAGCTCCCCTTCCAACAATATATCTTTGCATGTATTTCTGATGACAATGTATTCAGTCTTATTTGTATTTATAGTTAAGCCCCATTTCTGGTATTCCTCATCTAACTTTCCAAGGAAATAACAGATGCCAACCTCATCCTCAGCTATAATTACCTAATCATCCAAAAATGCAAAGTGAAGAGCTTTTCATCATTGATACCAGGTGCAGCAATATGGACCCGCAAAGCCTGCAACTACGGGGGGTGTATGGTCTTCAGGGGCGCAATATTAATGATAGGGTAAAGAATAGGGATGGGAAATGCCCATAAATTAATTCAACAAATTAATCATGAGATGTAAATAATTTACAGACTTTTAAATGGACCTGGTGGAATATGAAGGAGGGGTCAGCCCAGAAAATGTTGGTTGGATGATCTTGAGGATGACCTGCGCAGGCTCGTTGTAAGAAGATGGAGACCGAGAGCAGAGGATCGAGACTACTGGAGGCGGATTGTCCAGGAGGCCAAGGCTCTCTAAGAGCTGTAGCACCAATTAAGAAGAAGAAGATTTTTAAATGAGGGTTTGCCGGATATTACTTTATACAAGACTTTGCCAGCTTAACTTAAAAGGGTTAATTTCAGAAGTGTGGGGGAGTAAAAAGTGTAGGCCTAACCTCCAGATGACTAGAAGTATACCTTCAAACTAGAAGTATAGTCAGTCCTTCTAAATAATAACATACCTTCTCAAAATCTTTATAGGTTGTGTCCAAGCAGGTTCAGACAAGTGATTAAAGCACTTCTTTGGACATCCCACACCTCTCCATCCTTTTGGCTTATAATTCCATAGTTGTTTGGGGATGTGGGATTTGGTTAAAATGTTCCAACCATTTTAGCCGATATTGGACAATCCTATCAAGTATACTCATAACATTCAGCTCCTGCGTTACGTCAATATTTCATTTGCGATCTTGAAGAATATACCCTGCCATGTGCCTGAGAAATCTCATTTTAGTCATTTGAATATGATTGGCCTGGTACTTCATTAAACTCCAATTCTCAGATCCGTAGAGAAGTGTGGGAAGGGCCATCACTTTGTAGTACTTCAGATATGTTTCTGTACTCGTTAATTTTAGAGTTCTACTGATAGTCCCACACTACTGTTGAACTAGTGCAGCTTCTTCACCACATCATTGCTTGTAATGTAAAACACATTATAGCCCAGATGTTCAAAATTACTGGCCTGCTCCATAACAGTACCATCTAGACCACTTTTTGCTCATACGGGATCAGCTTCATGAAAAGCCATCACCTTAGTCTTCAACATGGAGATCTGCAATACAAAATCTTTGCAGATTTCACTCAATAAGAAAGTTGTTTTGAACAAGGAATACACTTTGGAAATTAAAAAAAAAACAACTGGTTAAATTACTCTGTGAATATCTTTATTTACTTCTTTCTATATATTTTTTCTTAATTCATTTACTACAATACTATGGTCTTTGTATAATATTATCAGGTACAATGATGACTACCAATCAGTGCAGAGTTCGATTACTCTGGAATAAGTACAGTTAATTTTTTTCACATGTCACACTGAATTTGACATAATCAATCATAAAATTATAACCCTAAAAACTATGTAACTTCATAAATTTATTTCAATTAAAATCATTAAAAATACTTACAAAAGTATAAAAATGTTATCATTAAACATAAACAAAATGTTAAATAAATGTATTATCATTGAATCTTTAAATAGTTCTTAAGGCATAACTAGTAATTATAAAAAAATTGTTTGTTTTTGTGATAACATTAAAATGATAACAAAAACTTTTATGATAATTAAAAGGAATTTCTATTATTACAAATGTTTCATGATATATTTGTCTCTCCTATATAACTGTCAGTATGTGCAACTATTGCCACTCATACTTCATTCCACAACAGCTGATCAACTTTTGTATTTCTACAGCTGATCAGCTGAGTTTGTTTCACCGAGCTTAGAGCGTTTAATGGCCACAGGACTGTATCCCACAGCAATGCAAGACATTTCAACCCAGTTTTCAAGATCATTTTGGCTTGCAGTTTTCTTACACTTTGCTCTCTACAATCTTACCCCCCCCTCCCCAATATCTTTCAAAACTCCACCAGCAACCTCTGCATCATCAGTTCACATGTTTCTTGGGCTCCATCTACGTTGCTTTTCAAATGGTTTCCAATTTAAGATCTTGTTTATAATGATTATCCACTCTTTCAGTGAGACTTAACCATGCAAGTCAATTAAGTAGACATAATTTAAATTAAATTGTTTGTCATTTCGTAATTTAATATTCAACAACCCATTTCAATTTGACAACTCACTATCTGGCACAAATAGTTTATGTTGTGTCTACTTAACCAACCAAATCTTGCTAAGTGTTTCCTCGTTTATTAGGAACAAAATTCTGTAAACATTTGGAAAAACATGAGGTGGCAATAGTAACATTATCGGTATTTTTCGCTCATAAGCTTTTATGGTATTACTTGATAATAACAAACTTTTTTGGTTTGACATGTCACTTTATTTTTCTTTAAGCCAAACGTGTTGCCCATATTATGATGAGGCAACCTCAGTGGGTTGACTGAGACAGCATGTAAGGACTTGATCCACTCACGAGAATGCCTCATACTATGGGCGAAACATTTGGTTTAAAGAAAAATTAAATGACGTGAGCAAGACTTGCTTGTGCCATCACTTATGAATAGATTATTATATTGACAGTAAGTTGGCCAAGTTTCAATCAATATGTGGCACAAGTCATCAAACAAGCCATTATTCAAAAATACCAGGAGACTCTTGAATAAAATTGTATGAAGTAATGGCTGGATCAGTGTTACTGAATGGTTCTGAAACTTGGGTTCTAGCGAAGAAACATCCGAGTAGGATACAGACATCAAAGATGAGATTCTTGTAATCTGTTAAAGGTTTCATATGAAGAGACAGACTGCACAATGAAGACATATGTAAAGAGTTGAAATTTTTTAATATCCAGGACCGTATTGCAGAAAACAAAAGACAGATAGATTTTTCATCTGAATAGGATGTCAAATGAGAGGTTGACTAAGAAAATTTTGCAATACTAGCCTATTGGACAAAGAAGTATAGGAATCAATGGTAAAGTGGATAAGTTTCCTTTGGGGCAAACACTAGGTGATGGGAGATGAAGAGAAGAGTTAAACAAAAAAAAGTGTTAAGTTTCGTTCAAGGCTTACACAGCCGGAGTCAATGTTGTTAAAATTATTTTCATGTTCCGGGCTGTTTGGCCGGGGTCCAGTGCTGAACAATTCAGCAGACGTTTCGACCATGCCATTGACGGACATCGTCAGTGAAAAATGAGCTAAAACAGTACCGCAGATGTCACAGTTAGTGACCAAAGTACTGTGGTAAAGGCTAGCGGCCCCGTGAAGGGTAACCAATAGTATGCTGCCTTCTTTGTGATTGGCTGGTGGGGTCTAATCTACAGGTTCATGGGATTTTTAAAAATGTATAAGTATAGGTACCCTTCACAGGGCTGCTAGCCTTTACCATATTACTGCGGTCACTAGCTAACATCTGCATTATTGTTTTAGCTCATTTTGCATTGATGATGGCCGTCAACGGCACGGTTGAAATGTCTGCTGAAATGTATAGCATTGGACCATGGCCAAACAGCCCGAAAAATGAAAATAATTTTAACAAAAAAAAAGTGTTGTTACTATCAAGATAGGATCATAAACAAATCAAGCAATCATATACAGACCATACAACTGACAACATGAGACAAACAAACCAAACAAATGTATAAACACATTTTGAATTCTTAATAATAAATAGAATACCAACTTAATGTGCTGCATATATTATAAATCTATATCTATACATGAGAGACTATTACAGAGGCAGAAAAAGAAGTAACGTACAAGTCATACAGTGAAATGACCATTGATCCCCCCCCCCCCCAGACCTAATGACAAAACTTGCCATTCCACTTATTATAAATTAAACAACTAATAGTGTCAGTGGCGTATCTAGACTTTGGCCTTGGGGAGGGGGAATTGTCTTCACACAAAAGGAAAAACAAGTTAAGGCTAATTAACATTACTACTTTAAAGTGATTGAAAAACGTGTGATTAATTCTGAAATCAATCCTATTAAAAAGAACGGCAATAACACAGTAAAAATACACATTATTGAAACATTGTTTAGAAGATACTTATTGACTGGATTGATTTTCCTAAAGAGTATTTTATATTTCAAATGTGTGTGCAAATGCTGTGTGATAAGCCTATTTGTATATTTAAAAAATAGTTATAACAATATTAGCATACACAGCTGAAAAAAACAATAAAAAAGTCTAAAAATTAAGAGAGTAACAAAATTTATCAACTTTTCAACCCTTTGGGGGAGGGTCTAGTCCTGTTCATCCCTCCCCCATAAATATGCTCCTGAATACTGTAGGGTGAATACAACTGAAATAATATTTTGTTTGGTGTAGGCAGTGTAAGGGATAATGACTATAGACCACTCAATTTGTATTAGACTGGCATGTTGCCGGTCAGTCCACAACACCTGACCATGGACTGACCATGGACCATGGCCTATTTGACCATCCCTCCCCCATAAATATGCTCCTGAATACTGTAGGGTGAATACAACTGAAATAATATTTTGTTTGGTGTAGGCAGTGTAAGGGATAATGACTATAGACCACTCAATTTGTACTAGACTGGCATGTTGCCGGTCAGTCCACAACACCTGACCATGGACTGACCATGGACCATGGCCTATTTGTACCATGTGTCACTATTCTTTAAGTCAACATGTTGCTATGATTTTAAATTTTGTAGTAAACTTAAATAAAATCAGTCTTTTTAAAGATAAAAAATTAATTTTGTTCTTTTAAGTTTATTTTTATATCAATTAAGTCTGAAAATGACAGCTCAGATTATTTAAGAAAGAGAATATTCTTTTACGCATCTTTCACATGTAGGCAAACACTGTTACCCATAAAACCACTATTCTTATTTTATTGTAGTTTCATTTAGGGTAATCGTCTTCTTTATACTCCTTTTTACCGCTTCAGCAGTCTAGAAGTTAGGCAGGGTATGAGAGCCATTCGACATAAAAAAGCTATGTTCGGCCACCATTATCACCCCATGACGTTATTCCAGGTTCCAGATACTCATTTCCACAGACTGAGTCAACCTGGGCATCAAATCTCGAATTCTAGATTCTGGTGTGGTTTGGTATGACCATGGTTTGGTGTAGTGAGTTAAAAAAATTGAAATATTTGTGGTTGCGAGTTTGCTGCAACTGCATCATGAAGACAACTGAGTAGCTACAATACAAAGTGGTCAGAATTTCAGCTGAGGTGTAATCAGCAGCTTGCAATCCATCTGAACAAGCCAAGCTCTTCAAACCAGTTGTGTTACATTTCAATAATTATTGTAAAGCCAGAATCAAAGATTGAAGTAGACTGGACATATATATATATAACTTATATGTATATATATAACTAGAATAAGAATAAAACTAACATTAAAAGAAAAATCAAAATGAAACTCTGAAAAGAAAATGAAAGAGCAAAAAAAGGCTAGAAAACAGAGACTGAAAAAAGTGGAACAGTCTCAGTTAAGCTACTGACGATGCCTCAGTAAATGGTTAGTGTTGAAAGAAAAAGAAAAATGATGGAGACAATCAGACTTTTAAGTGAGACTCCAGAAGTTTATGAATGAGGTTGTAACAAATAGCATCACCTAATCGTGAAATGGAGAATAAAAGAAACAGGGCCGTATTTACAGGGGGGGGGGAGGAGATGAATGTAACTGGATACCCCCTAGAGGATTTAAAAAAGTTGACATGGAGTTTAGTTAAACCTCTTAATTTTTAGACTGTTTTATTATTTTTTCAGCTGTGTACGGTAATATAGTAGTAACACTTTTTTAAATTACAAACAGGTTCTTACACAACATTAGCATATACATTTGAAATATGAAATATAGGAAAATAAATGCAGTGAATAAGTATCTTGTAAACAATGTTCCAGTAACGTAGTTTTATTGTGTTATTACCGTTTACTTTAACGGCATTGATTTCAGAATGTTATCACACATTTTGCAGCCATTTTAAAGATAGTAATATTGATTAGTCTCATTTTTTATTTTGTATGAAGCCAACTTGATCAGAACCACAAGGCCAAATTCTAGGTACACTAAACATAAGAAGAAGATAAAGAATATGAAGAATATTATTATTATTTGGTAGTACTAGCTGTAGTTTGTTAAACAATGTCCGCTATAAGATATTTCTTTTACTGCCTCTGTCTAAAATACTATACGTATATACAAACTTTCATAACTTTCACACACACACACACACACACACACACACACACACACACACACACACACACACACACACACAAGTGGTATAATAATTGACAGTACCGGTATAGTTGCCTATTTAGTAGTAGTAACAAGGAAGCAAAATTTTTCTTTTTATAACAATTGTGATGTTTCTAATGTTTGGTGATATTTAACAATAATTTCTTTCATTCTTTTGATTTTTACATCATTTTAACTTTCAAGTTTGACACTGTCTGATATTACACTAGTGAGTCTAACTAGTGTTCCATTGTTAGGAAAGAGAGACACATCAAATTCAGCTGCTGTGGAAGAGGTCTTTCAGTTAGTGTGGACTTTGCTTGATGCGTCATCTCTGGACTTTGTTTAGGAATATAGGATCAGTTAACCCACAAGCAATTCAGGCAAACTATGACAACGGTTGAGCCACAAACTAATCAGGAACTGACACAGACTGTATAGTTAGTAAGCGTTCTATTTATTGAGAGTTGAGAGTAGACACTATATAAGAAAAATTGAATCGGCACATGCTAAAAGGGCCTCAGTCACAAAAAAATGGTAAATTGAGTCATTCATGAAAATCCCATCTTTGAGGATAGCTTCATCATTCTATGCTAAAAGGGCCTCAGTCACATGCATTTTTACTTCCATATTCCTTAAGGAATGGAAGTATGGTGATGGCAAAAAAAATCGTGTTCGAGATTATTGCAGATTCTGATTCTACTACACTCAAAACATGAAAAAAGTCGTTTTCCGAAAAGTGTCTGTGTGTGTGTCTGTCTGTCTGTCTATGTGTCTGTCTGTAGATTTTTTTTCTATGGCAAACGATAACTGCCGCAAATTCAAACAGAATCAAATAATGTTTTGCATACAGCCCTGATTTGTAGAGTACTCAAGACCTATTGTTTTTGGTGAAGATCGGTTGAGGGAAAGGGGTAGTTTACCTGCAACGGTTTTTTTTTATCAAGGGAAATTTTTTTTTTTGGCAAACGATAACAGCCGCAAATTCAAACAGAATCAAATAATGTTTCGCATACAGCCCTGAATTGTAGAGTTCTCAAGACCTATTGTTTTTTGTGAAGATCGGTTAAGGGAAAGGGGTAGTTTACCTACAACGTTTTTTTAACAAGTGTATTTTCTATGGCAAACGATAACAGCCGCAAGTTCAAACAGAATCAAAAGATTATATGCATACAGCCCTGATTTGTAGAGTACTCAAGACCTATTGTTTTTGGCGAAGATCGGTTGAGGGGAAGGGGTAGTTTACCTGCAACGTTTTTTTTTCTATGGCAAACGATAACTGCCGCAAATTCAAACAGAATCAAATAATGTTTTGCATACATCCCTGAATTGTAGAGATCTCAAGGACTTTCGATTTTGGTGACGATCGGTTGAGGGAAAGGGGTAGTTTACCTGCAACCTTTTACGTTTTAACAAGAGTAAAGTACTTGAAAATTTATTTAAACTTTTTGAAACAATGGTAATTGTTTAAAATAAAATAATTTTGTTGCCAGGTAACAAAAATGAAGTCATTTTGATTATAAAATATAAATATTTACAACAAGAAAAGAATTTTCAGTTTTCAAAATTTAAATATATTTTTATAAAACAATGGGTTCTTCATTGAGGTGGGGACCATGTCACTCACTCCATCTCAAGCCTCTCCCATTTTGCAGAAAAAGAGGACCCTGTCAAGGCTGATACTTTGACGACAGTGACAGGGCTTTCCACCATATTCAGCAGAGTGACAGGTAGGCCCAACTCTGATTGGCTCCTCAGATTTCCCCAGCGTTAGTAGGTTCTATGAAAATATTTTATTTCAAAAATGATTTTAAATATAAATCTTAGATATGTTTTATAAATCTCATGTTGTATGTTTTAACATGGGTAATTTTTTATATGACGAACCATAACTGCCGTAAATTCAAACAGAATCAAATAATTTTTTACATATGTGCCTGAGCTATAGAGAACTCAATGTCTGTTGATTTTGGTGAAGATCGGTTACGGGGAAAGGGCAGTTTACCTGAAACATTTTTTGTTGTAACATGAGTAAAGTACTTAATTTTGATGAAGTATCCTGATAAGATCTTAATAATCCACTGTAGAAACATAGATGAAATATCTATAAATGTAGAGGCTAGTTGAACGGGCTGGGGGTAATTTTCTATAAATCAAAATTATAGTTGAAGGGGGAGGGGATAAATTTTTTTTTATATGTGTACTACGTTATTGGCAACAAAGAAGTATTTTTTTGTTAAAATTCCTTCCCTGGCTGTTTGGCTGAAAATGATTTTAAATATAAATCTTAGAATATGGAAGTCATGTATGGTTCTCCATACCGATATTTGCTATAGAAAATGTCTGATGAAAATATCAACATGTGCTAAAAGGGCCTCAGTCAGTGACTGAGTCAGGGCGTGTGCTGTTGGCTACACTGCCCAGTCTGTTGTCCACAATGTCTTGATCACCTGTCATTTTTCTTTGCAACTGCCTCAGATACCAGTGCAGGAGACCTTCTATCTCCGTCAACTGTCAACCAGTGTGTTTTGCATACATGATGTAAAAAAACCAAGCTGTGATTTATATCAATCATGAACGTACTGCTAAGAAAGGGTCGAATGAGGTTTGCTTGTTAGTTTATGACATCTTGAAGACTGTCCTCCCACAGTACACAGAGCTGCATGTGTATTCAGATAACTGTGGGGGCAAAATAAAAACAATGCTTTATCAAGGTTATTTTTAGCATTAACAGACAGTAAGCGATTTGAAAAAACTGAACAGTTTTTCTCATCTAGGGGTCATTTATTCCTCCCCTGTGACAGGGATTTTGGCATTATCAAAAAAGAGTTAAAAAAAAACATGATAGGACTTATAGCATTCACGAACTGACCAACCTTGTAATACAATCAAGCAAATCCCAAAAGTTTACGGTTAAAGAAGTACAATCTGAAGAAATACTTGAGTTCAAAACTTGGTGGCCTAAGTTTTATAAAAGAAAGTATATATCTGAAGAAAGTAAAACCAGGAATGTTCCACTAAATCAGAAAGTGTGTTTCATGATTAGCTCATTAATGCATTACAGCTATGATTCCAGGTTTCCCTCTCAGATTGTGGGTACAAACTTTATTGATTCATTAGTTTCCCATACTTTTTGCCTCAAAACACCAGGAACTCAAGCAATCGTGCTTCCAGATAAGGTTGTTTACCCTTTGGAAAAGGTCCCAATAAAATTTGCGAATCTAAACAATATCAGGAATCTATTGCCATATATTCCTCATGAACATTTGGAGTTTTCAACCAGATTTTGGACTGGCCAACTACTGAGGACAATGCTGAAGATATATCATTTTAATCACTTAATAACACTTAAATGTTCTTACTTTTATTCTAATAACTATGTACAGGCACATAACTTTCATTATATCTAATAAACTATTCCAAATGTATGCTTTAAAAAACCATGTTTTATTGAAAATCCTATTCCATGCTAAAAGGGCCTAAGTCAAGCACTTTTAAGAATTTTTTTAAAAATTATTAAAAGTAACACAAAAATTTAAACACAACAGAAAGATAAAGCAATGTAAGTACTAGCTTCTGGTAATTTTTATTTATTTTAATTGATGATTGGATGGGGTAGAAACAGTTTTTTTCGTTTTTCTCAAAACAGGGCGTCTTGACTGAGGCCCTTTTAGTATGTGCCGATTCAATTATGCTTATTAATATGAATAATTAAATCCTTAAATTCGTAGTGACCATCAATCAATGAATTTTAAGTGAAGGGTTAGTGAGGATCGGTCAAAACTAACACAAATTTTAACATATTTGAGTTGACGTTTTGACAATGTTTATTGCCATCATCAGGACAATTATTGTTAACGCCAAACACATAACTGTGATTGGCGTCACAGTTGTGTGTTTGGCGTCAGCAACAATTGTCCTGATGATGGCAATAAACATTGTCGAAACGTCGACACAAATATGTTGAAATTTGTGTTATTTTTTTACCATTCCTCACTAACCCTTCACTGAAAAATATGAATAATATTAGCACCAGTTATATGAGATTAAAACGTGTATTGGAAAATTTGAACACAGAATATGTGAATACTTTCTTCATATGCATTAATGAAACACTATTTACCAGTAGATTTGAAAGTTATTTCACTGAAATTGCAAAAAAAAAGATTACTATAAGCTGTCTATAAAAGATTAACAATGTCTAAGAATATTAAAACGAAAAATACTGTGAAAAAGTTTCAGGGAATCTACTTTTTCCATATAAATAGTTTTACCTTTTTCTTTTCCGTCTGGTGGCCTTTATCCTTTATGAATATCTACGCGTTTCGGGACATATGTCCCATCATCAGGAATATCCCTTGGTGAAGTTCGTCAATTATTAAAATATTAAAAACAACTTTATATAAAATTTTACACTTATCACAATAAATATAAATATAAACACAAAAAATATATAAAAACCCCCAAACATGAGAACACACGCGATATCGCTTTTGCGCACCAGCAATATCGCGCGTGTTCTCACATTTGGGGGTTTTTATATATTTTTTGTGTTTATATTTATATTTATTGTGATGTGTGTACAATTTTATATAAAGTTGTTTTTAATATTTTAATAATTGACGAACTTCACCAAGGGATATCCTGATGATGGGACATATGTCCCGAAACGCGTAGATATTCATAAAGGATAAAGGCCACCAGACGGGAAAGAAAAAGGTATTTTACTATTTATATACATATAGTGGCCTGGATACCAAATAGCATGGATCTACTTTTTCCAGTTTTTAATGTGTTTTCAAGACATCTGTAAGCCCATTTACAAAGCATGTTTCCCCACTAATTGTATTTTAATATTTACTTCTAGATTTTGTGCCACCAGTTGTAACTTATGTATGGGTATTAACATAAACAGTGTCGCAGAATATTTGAATGAAAGATATTAAATTAAAAAAAAAAAATTGGACCAGTGCAAAATAAGAACGGCTTGTGGAGAATACAAAGAAATCAAGGAATAAACAGTCTGACAAACAGAGCTGATATAGTAAGGTTTATAAAGATTAGAAGGACAGCCCGGCTGGGACACAGCTTGAGGATGGAACAACACAGAATTCCAAGAAAAATTCTAGAATGGAGACCAGTAGGTAGGAGATCGAGAGGAAGGCCGAAAAAGAGATGGATCTTGAGGAGGACCTGAGATGGAATATGGGGATAAGAAGATGGAGAAGACTATGTTGATGACATTTTTGTAGACAGGAGATGAGTTACACAGTAAAGGGGGTATAAACGTGATAATTTTAGTAGTAAAACTATCAAATATTTAAAGAAGCAGTTTAATTAATAAAAATATGTTAGTGGTTTTAATACAAACTGAAATTATGCTGTTGTATAATTTAATATAATATATAATATAATAATATATATTATATATAATATAATAATATATAATATATATTATATATATTATATAATATATATTATATATAATAATATATTATATATATATAATAATATATATTATATATAATATAATTATATATATATAATAATATATAATATAATATAATACACACTTCACAGCTCAAAAGTGCTAATTGGGAACTTTTTATATAGTGGTGTGCAACAGCATAATTTCTGTTTGAAAGAAGATGGGTCAAGACAAAAATCACACCACTGAAGACGACTTCTGTGACTGAAGTAAAACAACGTCTGGTCTTTCCAACAATGAACAAGCAGCATAGCCACAGCAAAGCTGGAGTTCTAGAGCTTACAATTCCCCCCCCCCCATTGTGTAGGTTCTGATGAGGTCTTGTAGCCAAAATCTTGTAAAACCTTCAACTACATGTCTTTCTACATGCATGCTGAGTGACAAGGGAGGTTGAGGTTACCGTGTTCAGCATCATTTTGTATGCCAATCAACAACAACCTACCCATCAACATCCCCAACCACGGTAAAATCTTGGCCATGTGGTTATAAGTTTGACATCAACTGACACGAATTGTTTCAGCCAACATGGAAGCTTTAGAGAATCTCTAGCATCATTAGTTAAGACTCTACACACTAGAAAGCTGGTGGGTACATACCTACACCTACATACTTGTTTTATCATGACAGTGAAATAAAGTTTTTAAAATTATTGTCAAACATAAACCGAACATGAACTGGGTCAGTTTTATATCTATGTATTTACAAAGTGCTTATAACAAACATTTAGTGTAATCATATCTATATACATACGTACACACACAGACAGACAGAACTTTTATTCTGAACTACAAAATATTTCTTTAAATATTAACGGTGATAGCTTATTTGTTTTTAAATGTAAAAACTTGTGTGTATTTTATGTGACCTTTTGCTTGCCTCTCTCTCTCTCTCTCTCTCTCTCTCTCTCTCTCTCTCTCTCTCTCTCTCTCTCTCAGTACACTTGAGTGTGAGAGTACTGTTTATGTTACCTTTTTTACTCTTTATTGGTTTCATAGGCTTTTATGGCTGGTGTCAGTTCTGTTGAAATTTGTTTGGCAACTCACCAGGGTATTAGGCTGTAGACCATTACTGTCACATAAAACAGACATTTCTGCCCCACCATTGGAGGCCATCTTCTGTGCAATAACTCGAGTTATGGGTACGTTCTTCACACCAGTTACTCGAGTCATCACACTGAAGATGGCCCCCAATGGTGGAGCAGAAATGTCTGTTTTACGTGGCAGTAGTGGGCCACGGACACATAAAACTGTATTGGTCATTGCAGTTTGCTGATGACCAATTACTTTTGGCTCAATATTTTTAAGACATAGAGTGCATGACTAGAAAATCAATACAGGAATTCAGAAATGGTGACTAAAGGTAAATATTAATAAACAAAATATATGGCAATAGGTGACCTTCATCAATACTTGATATTGGAGGAAGACATGGGGAAGATTTCATATACGGAGGAATACAACTATTTAGGGGTGAAAATCATGGCCAGTGGGAAGCAAGACAAAGAAATACAATCAAGAATTAATTTGGAAAAGATGACTATATCTACATTAAATGAAATCCTGTGGGATAAACAATTACAGCGGAAACTAAAACCAAAATATTTAAAACCATTGTTAGAAGTATCATGACTTACGGCTCAGAAGTTTGGACTACTAATAAACACACAAGAACAAAAGTAATGACAGCAGAGATGGACTTTTGGAGACGTTCGGCAAGAGTATCCAGATGTGAGAAAATTAAAATGAAGTCACTAAGGACAGAATGAATGTGAAAAATTCAATTGTTGATTTTATCTAAACTAAAAACGTTACTATTGTATGGACACACAAAAAGAATGGCTCAGGAAAGATTCCCAATGAGAGTTATGGAATGGACCCCATCAGGAAGAAGAAAAAGAGGAAGACCACCTATCACCTGGTTAGAAGAAATTCAGACTATATTAAGGGAACGAGAAATTGAAGAAGATCTTTGGATGGACAAGCAGCGGTGGAAGATGAGAATTCAATCACTTCTGTAATCTTTGGTTCTGGAAAATGTGTAGACATTGTACAGCCGGATAGACCATGGCCTAATAGCCTGGTGAGTTGTTAAACGAATTTCAACAGAATTTGTTCTTCATGTTTAAGATTAGCATAACGGCAGCTGCTGATTTCATCTGTAATCAAGAAGTTGCTTTACAAATTAATTCATTAATGATTGTAAGATGATTTGTATAAAAAATACTAGCAACTGAATCAGCCAGTAATAGTAGCCAACATAAGGTAGTGATGTCACGTCAATGAGAGAGTAGGAAATGGACATTGAAGATCAACTACCTACCACAATTGCAGCTGAAATGTCTGGCTGAACAACACACTACAATAGGCCAAGGTTTAATGCTCAAAATACCAATATGATGCCAAGATTAAGCACTGGCTGTCAGAGAAACCCGTAATAATGTTATTCACACAATTTCAAGAACATTAAGGTGGAAGGCCGGTATAGAGATGTAGATCAGGCTTTACATGATTGTGGCTGTATCCATGTTACTTTATGGTTCGTAATGATGAGACATTCGTAAAGACGGAAGGACTTGAAGGCCTTGCACATAACTGAAATGAAATTACTTCAGGTTGTACAATGGTGTTCAAGGCTGGATAGAGTGCATGAGGATAATATATGATCTGCTTTAGGTATTGAACAGCTGGTGACCACAGCTCATCGTTACAAGATGAACTGCAGGTATCATGTTGTACACATCTCCAGATAGAATACCAAGGATGATAGTGAAGTATGCCCCAATAAGGTGGGGAAATGTGGGTTAACTAAGGTTGAGATGGTAAATTCTGGAACAAGCAAAAATGTCTGTCCAATTCTGGACAGATAATGACTATGATGTAATTTACAGCTGGCTTTACCACATGGTTGAAGGGCTTATAGTCCAGGGTAGAACATTTTTGAGGGCAGCGGTATTATGACCTCAACAAAAATTGGTAAATTATTCTTGAGTATATGGTGACACTAGAGCTGAATCTATGGCCAGGATAACTTTGACATCAATAAATACCCATCGTGTTATAGTCAACAGATTGATTTTAGAATTAGATAAAGTGAAAAACTGTGTGTTATGAGCTGAGTTCTTTTTTTAGCATTATTACTGAAGAAATTACAATGCACTGTAAAGTATATTTGATAATGCAGCTTTCTTAGCTAATAAATACAAACAAGATTTACTGGAATTTCAAAATGAATGTGCCCACTGTACTGGCTTTGTATAAAGTTTGGAAAATCACGAAAGGTCACTGTACGAGTCTGCAAATTATTTAGGAAAGAGGTGGCTTCAACGCTGAGGAAGTTTTTATGTACCGTAGCCCCACTAACGCTAAGCAAACCAAAGCAATGATCTCATCGTTGTTGATGACAAGATCAAAACAGCCACTGAAAACAAATTACTGCAGTTGTCAGAAAAATATTAACGGCTGAAGATCAAACAACATCAGACACGTGGAAAATAAAATGACAATCCAAAGATGGCCAAAAAAATAAAATAAATTACAGCAATTAAAACGTATAACAGTATGCAGTGATTATTAACACAGTCGACATAGTGTCGAGAAACTGGGCACGTTTAGCTGCACAAAACATAAAGCGTCAAACACCGCAAGTAAATGGTCACTACTCACAATTGTTAATATTGTAATTTTTGTGAAGGCCATTCATAATTATTAAATATCATTGTTCCAGCATATTTGATATGAAAAATTGTACAAACAGTGAATTCACCACCTACAGAGCCCTACCTATTAAAAAAAAAATCTTTACCGAACAAAATGTCACACTTACAGTTGTTCAGTTGTCTCTCAACAACCAACCAAATTCTACTTCTACATTTTATTTATTGCTTAAATTAGATTATCACAAGTTATAATAGTAGTAGCAGTTGTAATAATGAAAAATAAAACAACAAATATTTATTTTTTTTTGTATGACTTTTTTATAAGGTACCTTTTTCATAAGCTCTGTAACATTGTTACCATATTCATACACATAACTCATTTACTTAGAATCATCACCTGCAATTCAAATCGTTAAAATCTTTTTATCACATAGAACTTTAGTTTCAACAATATTTACAAAAAAATATTTACAAAACATACGATACACATATATATTACATACACATATAACTGTTGACTACAAAATATAAATAATCATTTTCTAATAACTTATTTAAATATTTATATAACTTGTATATAAGAATAAACAATTTCATTACAATAATAATGATTATTTTTATAAAAAAGATGTCTTATTTTGTGGTTAAAAATATATTTACAAAAGACAAAGTGTTGTTTTTAAAAACACAGATCAAATCTACTTTAGTTCAAGTGCTAAAATGTTACAAAAGAAAGTTTGATTCATATGATGAAATTTAAACTAACCAATCAGAGGTGTCCCTCGTCATAACACATATGATTTCTATACAACAATTCTATTGTTAATTTTCTGATACATTTTTCATACAATCAGATGTTGCAACAATACAGTAACTTATTTGTCTACAATATAGCACCAACAAAACAGAAGTTAATATTCGGCAAATTATCTCGGAGAAGTAAAAATAATTTCCCAAGGGTTTAGAAATATGAGGAATTTGTTTGCAAAACACATCATTCACATTAATTGAAATCCTTTTTTAGAATTTACTGATTTACTAGCTTTTAAAATACAGTTGAATTTCCTTAATGCAAACTCAAGATTGAAACCAAAATTCAAGCTAAAGACAATTGAAATTACAGAATGTGAATTTTTCAAGTCCTATAGACCTACTCGTATTTATAGATACTTTTTAAAAATAGTATATACGTGACAAACATTAAAAGTATTTAAAAGTGTTTTAAATATTAAATTGTCCAAAATTATCAGTTATGATTGTACTCAAAACATATCTGACATCTACCAATTAAATAAACTGAGAATTTAAACATACAACACTATTTACAAAGAGATCACTTTCTTCTGAGTCTCACCAATTAAGCGCCTTATAGATATCATGCCTATACAATACTTGTACATTTTGCTTAATGTCTGCCAGCTATGAAAATAAAAAAATTAACATGCTCACATTGTTATGATCAAGGTGAGTGATTAAAGTTTAAAATCGTCCCTTCCCAAGACTCTCCAATACTGATACGCTTTAACAACAAACAGATGCCTTAACCCTGCCATGATATTGTACTATTCAGGTGTGGATCCAAGGAAGGGAATCACGAAATCCTTCCTAAATCTTACAAAAATAATTTTTACTGCTGTGCTGTGATAAAATTATTTAACTTTTTCGGACATCCATATTTTTATTTTTAATATATTTCAAAAATTCTGTACAAAAATAATAAAAAATTGTACTTTAAATTTGAAAGAAAAACTTGATGTAACAACAATAATATTGCCTTTGTTTCGTCCTACTGAAGTAATTTACAAGTTAGACAGGGTAGGAGCATACAAGGAAGGTACAGTGGCCAGCACTATTCTTTACTTCCCTATTAATACCATGGATGTTATCCTAGTTATTCATTTACACAGGTTGAGTTGACCTGAGAGTTAAAATATCACATAAATTTTACAGTGCTACCTGGGAATCAAAACTAAGACCTCTAGATGTAACTGTTCCCAGGCACCCAGACACCATACTCACTAAAAAATTATGCCTCTTTGTAATCCATACTTACATGTTCTGAAGTTCCTCTAAAAAAACTTCTCTGGTTCAAACAAGACTTTGTGTACATTTTTATCAGAAAAAATCATTGGAATGGTCAACACAGCCAATAAAGAAAGTCTACCTGTCACTGGTAAAACCAAAGCCACACATATGGCTGAAGGAAAGACCATGGCCTCGACACCCAGAAACCCAAAACAATTTTAAGGTTACTTGTAACCAGCAAAATCAACAAAAAATCGTTTTTTGTTTTTACTTTTGTCTTAAAAAGAATATTCAATAGTGTCTGAGTAATTTGATATGAAATTTATTTGAATACATCTAATAATACATTTTTTATGATTAAAAAAATTTGAGGTTGTAGGGAAAGTTCACTCAAAAGTGCTGATAAAGTTACTATTTTTACAAATCTTACAACAAATCATAGAGACATGCAATTTTTATCATTGGAAAGGGAATTTCAATACACATTCACTACTAACATCGATAATAAAGCCAATGTTTGCTGATCTGAATCATCCTAATTTGTTAAAAAAATGTCTCCATGGTAGTACACAGAATGCAAACGATTTGCTGAACCATTTGATTTGGAACAATTTGGCAACTGGAATTTGTTTTACTGGATACTTTGGTTTTTGGCATACATGATACTGTGGTAACTTTCAATGAAGGTAGTATAAGTAAGTGTCAAGTCTTATAAAAATTAGGGATCAAAAGAGGATCAAATAAAGTTAAGGTAATGACAAAAATTGATTTGCAAGGAATCCTTTGAGGCAGAGATAGCAGTAGATGAATTGATGGAAAAGGTTACACAGTCAATTAGAAATGTGAAGAGAAAACTAGAGGATAAAGCGAACATAAATGAAGACCCCGAGTATGGAGCTGGACTGTTTTAAATCAGCATAAATAATAAAAATGAGTTTTAAAAACTTTAATTGCATTTACTAAATATAATTAAATCACTACCGACTCGGAACTTTGTGTTCCAAGTCGGTAGTGATTTAATTATATTTAGTTAATCAATGGACACGTCATGGACAACGAAATCCAAGAATTTAATTGCGTTTTTCTGAAAGTCTTTTTTTTCTTTATAAATGGCCCATTATTTCAGAAACCAAGTGAACTATCAAGCTGAATTATTTTGTGGTTATTGTGCTAATGGAGGTGTAACTACACTACTAGAACTACACAGTTTCACCAAAAAATAAAAACAAAAAAATTATAAGTATGTTTTTTGTATGCAAATTTTTAGAGCAAAACATAAATTATAAAAAAATCATAAAGTTGAGATATATTCATAATTGTAGTAGCGTTTGTAGTGTATATGCTGCTTACTTGCACTCTAAAATTTCAAACTTATATCTTTTACAGGTTCTGAGATAATGGGTCTCAAAGTTGATGAATTTAACGTGGTAAGCATAGCTGGTTACGAGTGCCCTTAATGCATTTTTCAACAGTGTAGACAACAATAGACACAATCGAGCAAACAAATGTTCTATTCTTACTCTGTTTCTTATGTACTGTACATGTGCTGTCAGCTCAACGGATTTAGGTTATAGCCCGAATCCCTATTAAACTTCTTTAAAAGCGTCAATAATGGCCAAGTGTCCTGGAATATACACTGGACAGCACTGGCCCACATTGCTTCTTTGGATAGCTTTCATTGAGAAAATTTTGAAGTTATTTTGAAATTCACTGATAACCAAAGTTATCAAACTACAGTATTTTAATACATCTACCTTCTGCCATTAAATACCAGCAAACATTAATTAAAAGTGTACTTTGTTTTATTAAAATAAATTCTATTTTTATTAAAAATAAATACTTTTCTTTCAATCTTCTTATCATACTATTTAACAGACTACTCTGACTAGATTAAAAATGTATGTATACACACTTCTCATACAAGACGATGTTATTTCAAGTTAAGTCCCACAGTAAACATGTTTGTTTCCCTGAAAGGAAGGGGGTTTACAATATTCTGATATTTTGCCCAACCCCAGGGCCAAATGACTAAATGACTGAACTCATTTGGATTTTATATAGTCTTATGGAGGTAAAAAATATTTTATATTGCCAACACATTACAAAATCAAAACCAATTCCAGCATAATATGCATAATTCAATATGGGTCTCAACTCAAAATAATATCAGTCTGCATATGCACACACATGTAGGTACAATAAAAATATACATATATACATAAGTACATTAGAACGTTGATAATTTGAACATTAAAAATGGGCTTCTCCATGCAAAGTTATCAAATGGGTCTCTTCTATTCATATCCCAATACCAATCAAAATATCAAAACTATAGAGGATAAATCCAAAAAGAAAACACACCAATATTTATAAAATATTTCTTACTTCCAATTTTATATGCAACAGTTAACTTTGGCAGTCCAAAAAACCCCCATTTAAACAGACTACATTGAAATAAGCAAATAAACAAAATCAGTATACCTTTCTCAGTGTGTAAACTAATGTTTGTCTTTTATTAACACTTATGTGTTTACAATATAATGATCAACAACTCACCAAAACATCCGAGTCTCATTCACAATTTCTTGAAACAGTGTCCACTGCCTGAGAAAATTCAATTTTCCTTAAATACTTTCTATTTTTAATTTCCCTGTTTCATTTTAATTGCACTACAGTACCCGTTTGCGTTATTTTTATTTCTTACTGCATAAAAAGTTAGTACAGAAGAAAAGAGGTTAACTGACAAGTGTAATTTTCAAATGATAGATATTACTTGAAACTTCTAGGTTGCTTTGAAAGACGGACTCTAAGAACAATATTCAAAGGAGTACAAGAAAATGGAATGTGGTGGAGGTGCCTACAGTTATGAACTATACCATCTTTACAATGAACTGGACATTGTCAGGATAATCAAAATGTACAGGCTAAGGTGGGTTGGACACATAGAGAGAATGGAGGAAGGACAACCTACGAAACATATCTTCTACCAAAAATCAATTGGTAGTAGAGCAAAGGGAAGACCCTGAAGTAGATTCAAAGACCAGATAGAGGAGGACCTCAGAAAGCTGAACATTACAAACCGGAAAGCCAGGGAACGCAATAGGGAAGAATGCAATCAACTCTTGGAGCAGGCCAAGGCCCACCAAGGGTTGTAGACCCATGGCTGATGATGATGATATAACTTGAGACTTGATAGATAATACAAGTTATTGAGACTCTGAAACTTAACATCATCTGTATGTGGGCCCCCTTAAGTCGTGCCCACTCCCTGCACATTTCGCGTCTGTTAGTTATGCCACTGGTTCTACAGTACTGAAGGCAACTGGCATTTATCAGGCAACGACCTAGACAATGCAAACATACCAGGGTTTTAAGACTTTTCCCCTGCCCACAAAGAATATAGATTATGGTAATTCATATATTGTTTGCTATAATATAAACACATCCATTTTTATATTTTTTATAACGAAATGTAGAGTAATACTCTATCTTTAAAAATATAGACACACTGATAATTCAAAATACCTCTGATACCAATCGTTACAGAGTATCATGAAATTTCTAATGTACTTGAATATGTGTATTGTATGCATATATTACAAAACTATACATTTTAATAATTGGACACAGTGAATTCAATGTCAATTAAATTTGTTACTTGATTCACTTCCGCTGCCGCAGTGTTTCTTCTTAAACCAAGAAGCCTCAAGCTGTTGAATGCCATCCGTCGTCACTGAAATAACTGCAAACAGTGCACAATGAAATACACACCAGATCTGCGCGTACGTCGACACACAAACGGCGTACAAGGTGCACATGATAAGACCTGACCAGAATATGAACGCAAGTAACAACGCGTTGCAGATCTGTGGCCGGTGTCTTGGCTTGTGATTGTCTGTTGTCGTCAGTCCGGGTGTAAATGTACGCTGTGTGTAGAAGTCATTCAATTTGTGCTCCTTCTGTTGCCACAAGTCGTTGAGCCACTCTTTCAGACCTGCTTCACTTGTTGGCAGCTCGCTCATGGAATACCTGCAGCAAGTGAAAATTGTGCTACAAAATACACATAATAATAATAATTTATTTAATATTTATAATTTCTTTACCTCAAGATGTTTTTCCCTTATTTGGAACATGTTTCGGGGATCCTGTTGTTCCTATCCTCAGCCATCTTAATTTTGTATCTTGTTGAGTACTTGTGTTTTGGTTGGTTGTTTTTATGGTTTCCTGTTGGTTTTTAGTATTTTGAATTGGTATCATTGTGTGTGATTGTGGTGTATACATTAGCTTTTTGAGTATTTTCGATGTTGAGTGCTTTGAAAATTGTCTCATGTTTTGTATTGATTTGTATTAGTTTGTTTTGTGTTTTGTGTTTGTACATTTGTAAATTTTCCCATATGTTCATTATGGTTCATATGGGAAAATGCATATGCTTAATGCATATGAATCATGTCTTCAGGATGATTTCACTATATGTCAGACGCAGTATTGCGACAATACAAGCATATGCTGTAATGTGCATTTATTAAATAAAATAAATATTTAGATTAATTTTAGTAATATGTAACAGACAAGCGGGTATGAAGTTGAAAGCTGAATTAGACGCAGGAATGAACATGCATAATCATGCGATTATTGCTGAGAGAGTGTACAGTAGTAAATAGTGTGTGTGCGTGGAGCCTGTTCAAGCCTGAAAGTTTGAAATCTCACCCCAAATAGATACTAAATTATAGTTTTATTTAATTATAAGCAAACCGTAAATGTTAGAAATATTGCAAAGACTTCTAAATATGCATAAAAATCATGCACATGTGCAGTGCGAAAACGGTGTGATTATGACGTTCAGTGCGAATTCTGTACGATTTTAAGAGCATAGTAATTACACTAATTATGCGATCACTATGGTAATTATGTATAATATGTGTAATTAAATTAGACAATGTTAGATCACTTTGAAATCCGCATTAGACATTGCAATTGGCAGAAATGTGCGAATATGTGAAATTGGACGGTAGTGGGGGAACTGATGCCACGGACAGTTTCTGACATGCAGACAGGTGTGGTTTTTTTGTTGTTTATAAATACGGGCCCAGGAGAGCCAAATTTTACTCTCAATCAGTCTTCGGAAGCAGCGGGACGCTATGTCCGTTAGCGACGTGATTTTTTTAAAATAAACTGTAAAGTCAGATGGACAATACGTTCATCCGAGTATCAAACAGCAACTCTTAGTTTGATTATTTTAAATACAATTATCGAACATACACCACTAGTCTACAACCACAAATGTTCAGCACTCTAGACAGCGTGGTCACATCAAGCAGAGGAACGATATGCAGAGAAATCGAGGCGTCTGCTAGGACAACAGCAGCTGATGCAGAGCGACATATCATTCTACAGCAACCAGAGAGGACCAAAAGGAACGAGTAACTGAAGGACGACAAGTGGAACCAGAGAACGTGCAGGGAAATCCATTAGAAGAGGACCTACCGATCACCGGAGGACAGGGGTACAATCTACAGAAGTGAGGTGCCGAATAAATAATTTATAGTTAATAAATGAAAGAATAAAGACATTGAAAAGACATTTTAAAATAAAGAAAATTTGTGTCAAATGTAGTTAGAGATAACAGAATATAATTTAAATTTAGTAAGAATTTTAATAATTGTATTACAATTAATGTAATAAATTTAAATTTTCATTTAAAGCGTGTAAAGTAATCAGTGAGTAATATTACACGCAATGTATAAAGTAACATAGTTGGAAGTATAGAAGAAGACTAACAATTCTATTATAGTCAATTTAAAATTTTATAAAGCATTAAGATGTATGCAATGCATAGAGTAATGTAATAAAGAAAAAATATATAAAGCAAAGAAAACAAGACTGCAAATAAAGCACACAGTCAGACTGATCGGTCGAGAAATTTTTGAGTAACAAATAAATGTTTAACATAGATTTTTGTGAATATAGTATATAAGATTTATTTTATGATGAATGTACTGCAACAAAGAAACGTTTAAACGAATGATAATGAATATTTTATGGCGAAGTAAATGCTATTTTAAAAACACTTATAATTTCTTTTGAATAAATTAATGAAAACATTTAAAAATGACTACTCTTATTATCATTACACCCAAACTCCAATTATACATACATGTTATCAATAATGTTGTATGAGCTATACCACTACACAATTTAGATTACATTTAATTAATACGTTGTGTCATTGTATAATTTTGGCATCCCAAGAACATGGGGCTCGTCAAACACAAATTGTTTGTATTGGTATTGGTTTGCATTTGTATTTGCAACCTGTATACACAAAATATATCATTGTAGTATGTTGTATATAAGTCCACAGAATAACTGATGTGTGTATCTGTGCATGTGTGTGTGTGTGTGTGTGTGTGTGTGTGTGTGTGTGTGTGTGTGTGTGTGTGTGTTTGTGCGTGTGTGTAGGCACAAGCACATGCCCCTCATAATTTTAGTTAGTTTTATTATTATATTAATATTATGTTAACCTCTTTATATGAAAGTGAACTTCTTCTGGAAACTTGCCACGAAGAACATCAAGCTCATTTTCAGGAAGTGTACCTGGATAGCCCACACTCAAATCATATATTGCATACATCTGTTTGTCTGGAAAACACAACACATTGACATTAGTCGTTTACAGAAAAATGTAAAATAAAAAGTTACTGTTCACAAAGCATATGCTTTTCATTATAAATGTAAAACATTTACTTTTTAAAACTAGTAAAAATTAATCAGTTTGTACAAAGACAGATGTTACTTCTACCTACAAGGAATATTTAAATGTAAAAACATAAGCAGAGCAATCAAGATCCGGCTCTACAAAACAGTTCTTAAGCCAGTGGTCATGTACGGGTCAAAAACTTGGACACTGACAGTGGCAGAGGAAGAGTGGTTGTGCAGGTGGGAAAGAAAAGTCCTCAGGAGGATATTTGGTGCAGTGAATGTCCAAGGAACATGGAGAATAAGGACAAATGCAGAAATCCAGCAAATCTATGGAGAACCAGATATTGTCACTCACATTAAGAAAAGTAGAATCCAGTGAACAGGGCATATCCAGAGAATGTCTGAGACATCCACATTAAAGACAATTTTTATGGGAAGACCTGGTGGAAGAAGAACGAGGGCTCGGCCCAGAAAATTATGGTCGAATGATCTTGAGGACAACCTGCGCAAGCTTGGTGTAAGAAGATGGAGACTGGGAGCAGAGGATCGAGACGTCTGGAGGCGGATTGTCCAGGAATCCAAGGATCTCCAAGAGCTGTAGCGCCAATTGAGAGAGGGAGAGAGAGTTATACAAAGTATATATATAAAGTAGGAAACAGAAATTAACCATGAGGAGAAGATATTAGAGATTGAGGTGGGTGAATGTATTGAATAGTTTCAAATATCTACTGTGCCAGGTCTCAATACCCCCAGCATTTACTGAAACTTCAAGTACTAGAGTATTTTGTGTGGGCCTTCATGCTCCTATATAATTTTGAATGTAATGTGTTTTGAGACTAAAATAGAACATTTTATATTATAAACATTGCTCCTTGCTAAACTGTAACGCTGTGGTCCAAAGTTATTCGTCACAGACGTTTCAGCCATGCCTTCGACGACCATCTTCAGTGCTAAAATTACTATACACAATGACACAGATATCACAGTCAGTGTGTATAGCCATCTATGCACTGAAAATGGCCGTCGAAGGCATGACTGAAATGTCTATGATGAACAACTTTGGACCATGGCCTTACAGCCCGTCAAGCAGCAATTTTAATAACATCAATTCAGGTCATGAAAGCGTCAGACAAAATTTTATGTTATACATTATTAATTAAAATTTAAACAATTTATATAAATTCAGACACTTACTGTCCCTCATTCTGTTTGCAAGGAAGATAAACCCAGTGGTCTTTGGATGCAACACATGTTGGTAATGCACAAGATGGTGTGCGTCGGCAAACTCGTTGCTCTTTTTGAGACTGCGTTCTGTCAGATCCGTCCCTTCAGGAAATATTAACACCTAAATAGCAACACCAACATGTCATGGTTATAACATTATGTATATGTTTATATGGTACAATCAAGAGGATACTTAAAACACAAGGCAAAAGATACACTTTAAACTTCATAAACTTTAGGGGAAAGGAGCCAATGAGATTGAAAGTGTGTTAAGCAGAAAGCTATTGGTATAGGCATGACACTTTCATTATGTATAGTCCAGTCTATCTTATTACTTTCACCATGAGTTTTGTAATAAAATCTTTAAATATTTAACAATATGTGGCACAATAAAAACAGCAAAAATATATAAATAAAAGTTATATATGCACAGAGGCGCGCCATTAGTATCCGGTGCCTGTAGTGTGTGCAGAACTTCAGTTGGCCCCCTACAATAAAAAAATCACTTCATAAAAACATATCAGTGAATATCTTTAGAAAAGTCTTCTTCACTGTCACTCTGAATAACAATTTCTGCCAATTTTTGCTTCAGATAAACACCTTTTAGACAAACAAGTCTAAAGAATAAATAAACACACCACACCAACAATTTACATATTACTTATAGCATAGAATATAAAACCTCAAGCACACTCACTTTTCAATTAGCAAATGTAAATAAAAAAATTAACTCCCCACAACAATGAATATTCCTGTTTGCTTATCGTAACAATTACAAAATCTCAAGTACACTCAACTGTCAAGTATCGCAGCACTTACATATCACAGACGCACTGAATGACACTGTCTTTGTTTCAACCGCTGACTCATCTCATAACTAACGATAAACAACTGACCTTATATGCACAAAGCTAGTCCACTTAGTTACAGCCATAGGCATATGAAACCGTTCTGAGCACTTTACCAATTTAAAATGATGTGCAACTTAACATGTCAGGAGAACCATACATCCATAAAAATTTGGCAAGAATACCCATCCAGAGCATGGAAATGGTTAAGACAATTAACTTAATGAATAATAATTTTTTTTTAATATTTACTTATCACCTGAAATTTTTGGTGCCTTCACTATCCTAGCACCTGTGTCCGTTGCACACTTTGCACCCTGTGTCAGCGCACAAATCTGATAGTGGTTCCAAAGTTACTATATAGCAGTGAATCAAGGGTCTTCACAAAGAATAACCTCTTCAGGTGGCAGTAGCAATGTTTTTGTAATCTATTAAAGGGTGTGCTAGGCTTATCCCACATACAAAATGATTGGGATAAGAAGGAAGTAAACAAATGGTTGATAACTGACTGGATCGAAAAGAACAGAAATACTTGGGATCAGCAAATTCAAATAATGAATAATAAAACATTTACAAAGGTAGCTTTCAATTATACGTCTGTAGAAAAGTCAAGAAACGGATACAGTATTTATACAGTGCAGTCCATGACCTACTCCTTAAAGTTGCTGTTGATGACATCGACAATGATGACAATGACAATGATGACAGTGGTGGTGGTGACAACAACGATGATGATGATGACTATGATGATGATAGAAGTTATGACGCTATCAACTTTTGTACTTGGACGTGAGACTTGGGCATTAACAGAGGACCAAACAAAAGAATAGAAACTGCAGGTATATCATTTCTGAGGAGAAAGAATGTGAGAAAACTGTTTGCACTGAAGAAGTTGACATGGTAGTGAATGGATGGAGTAAAGTGGAAGCATAAAATCTTCCTCTTAATCATCCTTTTGTACCCATTGGGTGTTAAGGTTTTCGAGAGAGCTCTCCATCTCGTCCTGTCCAGTGCCAAAAGATGACCCATGTCTTTCAGCTTTATATTTTAGTACCACTTTTGGTAATCCATCCTCTATCATCCTTTGAAAATGATAACACCATTGTCTTCTATAAGTTGAAATGATCGCATTTATGATTGCATCCCAAAACAGGGGAATTTTGGCTAAGGTATGCTAACCCTAATGGAAGAATCTCTGTCCCCCTGGTAGGGGATTATGCAACAGACTGTAACCTGTTCCCATAAAACTACTACTTAACAGTACTCAAATCAGCCTCAGCATAAGGATTGGAAACTCTACCAACAGGACCTTGGCAAAGGATAAGGATTTAAAATGATTAAACATTGTTGTTGTTGTTATTAACATGGATAAGATAGCTGACACAATGTAAAAACTGATACAACATGATTACCTGATATGTGTAGTTTATATCTCGCAGGTAGTCTAAAGAATTTGCCATTAGTGAACAGTCTCGTTCCCAGTGGCGGTGTATATAGAGGAAACCAGCCATCTGCATTACCCAACCTGTAACAGTTATTTTGCCAAATTATTGACTACTTAATTGCAATAGAACCTCCAGGATGTATAGTTATAGAAACAATATAACAAAAGCAATTAGCAGAGTACAGTCATCTCAGAAAAACAGAAGAAGGAAGAATCTGTAAAAGAATGGGAAGCTAAATGGAAAAGTCAGAAAGGAAAATCCTGGATGAATCGGAGTGGTTGTGTACAGGCTTCTGTGAATGAATATGATCTTCAACTGGAAGATATGGAAGAGACTGAAATGTAAGCAATGGGAAATTGATGTTTTGGTGGAAAGAAACCCTCAGTGCTCAGTAAAATCTTAAAAAAATAATCCTCAGTGTTTAATAAAAAAAATATAATAGATAACAATATAGACATCGGATCAAAGAATATGAAAAATTAAAATAAATGTATGATTGTATATTACACTACTTCATTTTAAAACTAATATTAATAATAAAACTAAATTATATCTTGAAGAAAATACTGTAAAACTATTTCTACACTACTACAGAAGGAAATAACGTGTTATTTATATGACTATTTTACTATAAAAATACAAAGAAAAACACGTAACACACAAAATTTAAAAAAAATCTGTCATTTGATTTCAATTGATGTGTATCCAACAATAGTCATTCTAACCATTCAGATACATAGTAGGTAGATTTAAAAAGTTCTGTGAACTAGTTTATTTTATAAAAACTATGTAGATAAAAACTGTGTACATTATTCCTTCAAATGCGCATAACCATTTCATAATTCATTTATATTATAAGTCGTTCAAAGTAGTTTCTTTTGGCAGCTACATACCTTTCCCAGCATTGATAAAGGTTTTGGATATATTCTGGAAAACATTATCAGAAACCTCCTCGAGCTTCTTAGTAGCTTTAGGAATACATAATACATCAGGCTCCTTGTATCATTTTTGTTTCAGAGACAATTTCAAGCAAGGAAATTAGTAAAAATTCCCTGGTACCAAGTTACAGAGAACGGTGTATTATATTAGAATTCAATGAATGGGCTTTTGCCATCAGCAGAATATTTAAAAGTGATGTTTCGTATACAACTATTAAATATTTCAGTGATGGCAAAAATTTGTCCAATGAATTCTAATATCCAAGATCCATCACTGTCATACTTTAGAGAAGTATGGTGGATACTGTTAATACTTCCCACGCTGTTAGGTCATGGTCTAGAATGATTACAATTAGTGCCAGATGTTTCTTGTATTGACTATAAGCAAAGACTGTCCTACCTGATTGAGGTACTCCTACTAATAAATTTTTCTAAGCTATAAAATTACACTCACTGGTGGTTGGTCAGTACTTGACCAATCACTTTCCTATCACTATATAAGATATAATCAGACCACTCAAAAAATAAAATTATAGCAAAGTATTGGCCAAACATTTAATAGTGTCGACGATGACCACACAATAGTGTCGACAGTACTACACAAATTGTGCACAAAAAATTAAAAAAAAAAATTCAGGTCTCAATTGGTGACTGCAAGGAGTTCTGGCGATCATGCAACTGCAAGGGGACTATATAATGATCATCATCATCGTATTCTAAAAAGATTAAACCAAAAACGGTTTATTCTGGTTCAAAGCAGATGATAGAGTAGAGCAGGTTGCTCCAGTGCTTCTTTAGATGTCCCATACCTCTCCACCCCTTTGGTTTATAATTCAATAGTTGTTTGCAGATGCAGCAGTCATATATTCAGTTAAGATGTTCCAACCATTTTAGCTGATATTGGACATCCTATGCTGTATATCCATAGTATTCTTGCCATACACCTCCATTTCTTCTTCAACCTTGGAGAGTACACACTCCAACAGATCTGAGAAATCTCATTTCATCTGCTTAAATATGACTAGCCTGAGATTTCTTTAAAGTCCAATTCTCAGGCTATGGAGAAGTGTGAGGAGGGAGGGCTATCACTTTATAGAACTTCAGGTGTTTCTTTACTCATTGATTTTAGAGTTCTCCTGATGATCCCGCACATCTGGTTGAACTTACGCAACTTATTCATTGCACCATAATTTATAATATATATACCAATTAACTGTAAGTATAAGTATAAGAATAAGTAATTGAAAGTATTTGTACGTAAGTGTTTGTAATATAATATATAATACCATATACTGATATTAACTACAATACTGTTGGATTTCGTTGTCCATGACGTGTCCGTTACTTAACTAAATACAACTATTTCACTAACGACTCGGAACACAAAGTTTTTTATGAGTAAAAACATAAAGTTTTACCTTACAACCTGAACCGGTTTTCACTTTTAAAAAGCTTCTTCAGAGCTTCATATTCATAAAAAACTTTGTGTCGTTAGTGAAATAGTTGTATATAATATTGTAGTTACTGAAATAAATTTTGTGTTGTAAAAAGTAAGTGTAACTACATTAATTGTAATTCAATATTTTAATATTGCAAGCCATCATATTTCAAGCTAAGACATACTATTCCCACATGGAACACAAGATTTTAAATTAAAATTTGTATCTTGTTACCTCAACTAGCTTTTTCTTATTGCAAGCTTCATCAGAGCACGCTGTGTTTTTAATGTCCAAGAATTCCATCATATTTGTTGTACAGTATCTTACTTTATAAAATTGTTCATTGCTGACTTACCAGGGCCAGGTGTATGTCGTATTGGTGCTTTCAGTACAAATTTTAATCGATGTGATGGAGGTTCAGCCGCGTAGAACATAAGTCCCCACACAAAGTTCCAGTCTAGCCGGGTTCTGTGGTTCATTACAAGTAGGCTACATTCTCTAGAACTTATTCTGTCACCACTCACTATGATTTGTGTACCAAACAGCAGCTCCATCAACACCTGAAATACAAATGAATATAATGCCAATGCAAATATTATAACAATTCTCATTCACAAGTGCAAGTCCACAGCAAATGCAATTCTGAAAGCACAGTGGGTTGAGAGGTGGGGAATAGAGTCTGTTGGAAGTCTGCTGACTCATTGTGGTATAATAGATTCCACAGCCTGTGGCAACGTTCATGGTGGGCATGGGGGAGGAAGAACATTCCATAACACAACAAGAGAGTACCTGCACCATTTAAACCTTGCTGAATCGACTGCATTCATGTCTTGTGATGAAGAGGTGGAAATATTGACATATGTGCTCCTTTCATGTTCTTCTTCTTCTTTTTTAACTTCCTTGTTACTTCTATAACAACTGTCCTACATGCTGTTACTCCACCTCTTCCTTGGCCAACCAATGCTCCTCTTGATGATTGGTTGGCTATCTCTTGCCTTTTCCATTAGCTTTGTGTCATCCGATCTAGATATGTGTTCATTCCATATCCTTCTTCTTTCCACAATCCTTCTTCTTTCCACAATCAACGAGTAAAGAAATACACCTAACATTCTACAAGGTGATGGCCCTCCCTACACTTCTCTATGGATCTGAGAATTGGAACTGGACAAAATACCAGTTCAGTAATATTCAGTCAGCTGAAATGAGATTTCTCAGGCATGTGACAGGTTATAACTCTCAAACATTGTAAAAGACATGCAGAGATAGGGCAGGGTTATGATTAGGCATATAGGCAGGGGTATAGGCATGAATGTTATGATTATACATGATAGGGATTGCCCAAAATTTGCGAAAATGGTTGGAACATCTTAACTGAATGAATGACTGCTGCATCCCCAAATAATTACTGAATTGTAAACCTAGGGAGGAAAAGGTGTGGGAAATTTGAAGAAGTACTGGAGTAACCAGCTCTAGTCTATCTGCTTGGGAATAAAACAAAGAATTTTTGGTTTAATCCTATTAGAAGATGGTGATGACTCTGCTTGTTCTTATGTTCTTAAAATTATTAGCAATGAATTCTCTGTTGTTCAATTATTTTTTCACTGTTTAAAAGCTACATTCCAAGCAATCACCTAAACAATATTATGGTGATGAAGTTGTCAGCCATTTGTTTTAAGTCATCTAGCTTTATTGCTTTATGTCGATGTCTTTTTCCCCCAAGTGTTTCCTCATTTTCTAGCTGCTTCTATAATGTTATCTACCCATTATCTTCCTTAACGTTTCATGTCGAACACTTTCTAGAGGCACTTCGATTTGCTTATATGTATTGTTTGTCCATAAGACTGAAGATGTCTAACTTCTGTGTTTCTCAGTTAGTGGCTTCTATTTGTAGTTCTTGCAGCTTGCTTCAATTTCTTATTCTGTCCTGACTTGCTTTTCTTACTATACGTTTTAAATGCTTCATTTCTGTTACAGTTGCTTTAAACTTTTGTTTATCCACAATGGTCTATTGACCTTTTGCTACTCTAGTTCTGAACTCTTCAGCCACTCTTCTGTCTTAGCTTACTATGTGAAAATAGGAAGGGACAGGAAGTGTGAGGGTGAAGGTTACCCCCATGTGCAAGTTCCTGTAAGAACTTACTCTGTTCTTGGTGACAGAAAATTCCTCATATCTTGTTTTTACTCGTTGCTGATATTATAGTTCTGGTATTACGAGGATTATTTTTTTTTTCAACCGCCGGTGAGTTGGAAAACCTGGTTCTGTTGTCATAGCAACAATCTGATTGTTGATTAATGTTTTTGAGACTTTGTTCTAACCAATAACTACTGGTTTTTCAGTTATTTTGTCTATTACTGTGATGACGACAGTTTAATTATGACAAATACAATTGAAATTGAATCCAAGTGTGAGATTCGGTCTGTTATTAGAGTTCTTCAAGCTGAAGGTTATAGTGATGCAGAAATTCATCGAAGGTTGTGTAATGTGTATGGAGAAAATGTGATGAGTGATGGTTCAGTCCAGGAATGGTGTTAAAAATTTAAAGAAGGGCGAATTGATGTTCATGATGAAGGAGGGCAAGGAAGAAAGTCCGTGGCTACTGATGATGTTGTTGAAAGGGTAGACAGGATGGTTCGAGAGTTCCGTCGTTTCACAATTACTAAACTTTCTGCTGATTTTCCTGAAATTTCTAGGTCTGCTCTTTATGATAGTCTTACTGAGAAGCTTGGGTATAAGAAACTCTGTGCTTGGTGGTTTCCTAAACAACTCACAGATGTCCACAAGACTCAAAGAATGGGTCCATCATTATCGTTTTTGGAGTGTTATGACAAAGAGAGTCAAAGGTTTTTGGACAGTATAGTGACAGGAGATGAGACATGAATTCGTTTTGTTAATCTGAAAACAAAGGAACAATCAAAATAGTGGATGCACACACACTTGCCTAGCAAACCAAAAACGTTTAGGCAGACTTTGACCAACAGAAAGTTAATGGCTACTGTCTTTTGGGATTGTAAGGGAATTTTGCTAATCGAGTTTATGGAGCCGGGAATTCCATCACAGCAGCTACATACTGTGAAACTTAAAAACGACTGAGAACATCAATCAAGAACAAAAGACGAGGCATGTTGTCGTCAGTGTTGTCATCTTGCATGACAATGCACGACCTCACGCAGCTGCACTCACACAAAACCTGCTTCATGAATTTGGTAGGGAAGTCCTTGATCACCCACCTTATAGTCCAGACTTGGCACCAAGTGACTACCATTTGTTAACTGACTTGAAAAAATGGTTAGGTGGGCAGCCATTTGACTCCAATGATGGGTTAAAGTCCAGTGTGCCAGATTGGCTGACTACTCAGGAGCAAACATTCTACAACATGGGCATAGAAAAGTTGTTAACATATATACGAAAATTTTGTATATAATAAAATTATTGGTGTCATTCTTGTGCCTGTTTATTGGTCTATCGGAGGTTGAAAACAAATAGCCCCCGTATATTCTGATATTACTCCTGAATATTCATGTTCACATATGGCTTAGGCCCTCCACACACAATGCGACTGTTTTGTGACTTTAGTTGTTGAATTATTGCACAACCAACTGTTTTGCAATCCATCACCATATTAGAGTGGAGCACCACACACGACGTGGTCACAAAGAAACCGGTTTGAAATCACTCACATTTCAGTCACATGCAACCCAGCTTGCTCATCGAAAAGCAACTTGTGTCCCGTCATTGTGCAACCTTTTCCATTTTGTATTTTTTACTGTAAATTCATTTTATAATTTTTTAAATTTCTTATAGTTTTATTTTACAGTTTCTGTAATTTTTATTAACCTTATACTTTCATCTGTAAAATGAATGATCAGGCGGTGAATGTAAAATTCATCCAAGAGGTGGAAAAGCCTCTTTTAAAATGTCGAATCTGACTCTGTCAGCTGAGTAGCCACTACAAAAAGCCTCCACTTAATATTTCTTTTGATGTAAGGATGAGTCCAGAATATCCTGCCAGGTCCCTCTTCGCCGTCTTCAATATAGTTTATAACCAACAACGTCTTCCTCATTGTAACTGCTACACAATAATAATAATAATTTGATAATAATATGAAGAAGAATGTCAACAAAACATCTCACTACAGTTCTGTTCACATCGTCTTCACTAGACAGGTTGCCCGATACTGATTTCATTTTGGTCAAAATTCAGTTGCTCCGTCTGCAGATAACAGCAACACGTTAACAACTAAAGTTTCAAAACAATCATGTCTCAAACCAATTGGTCAACTCGTATTGCAGACAAGTTGTGCCATATGCGGAGGCCCTTACACGTCTGTTTTAAAATCGATAAGCACACATCAATGTTCATAATAATTTACGATGATGATTTTACTCACCACTGGATACATTTCCCACACAGCGAAAATCAAATCAATCATTTGTCTATACAATTGACTCTGGAACACAAGTAATGGCAGTAGAGGGCAGCAGAGTACAAGAAAGCCGCACAATATGCTCAGATACCACAGCGCGCAATACACAACTCCACGCAACGCCATTGATTTTGATTGGATCATTTTTGGCTGCAATGATAACATACAAATTAAATTTAATTATATAAAACATGTATTACAAAAGTATTTCTATTTATGATATTTTGTTCATATCCCATTGTAGCTCACAAGAATTTGTTTCTGTGCTATGGGAACTTCTTCTATTTGGCTTTGTTAATATGTAACTTTTGTTTCTATAGTAACAGCTGATGCATTATACAATCTCTGGACACAATTTGGTTTTAGTATCCCTGGCAAATGTGTCACACATTCCTAGCTGGAAATATTTACTTCAACTTTAATTTAAAAAAAAATCAAAAATAGAAATGTATGGGTTCGTAGCTTAACAACTAAGCATACAATGGCAGTAATGTTTCAGCATACTGTACTGTGTAATCTCTAATCTCAGCTCATTATAAACTGGGCTTATGGAACAATTTTGTCTCACTGTATTGCAACCTTGCTAAGTCATAACTTTAATAATAAAAACAAAATAATGGGTATGTCATGGGACCACCCATGCCAAAAGTGAGAATTTGAGTGTTGAACTGCAAGTGAACCGATTCAACATGTAAAGAGTTGTTCATATGTATTTGGAGTAAGAAAGATTTCATTATAGAAAATTAAGGCTTCAAAGTGAATGGATAATTAAATCACATGAGGGCATAATAGTTTTTATATGTACGTATTTCATTATAAAAAATCAATATTTTTCACTGAACATAAATAGAATGATATCACATGTCATATTATTTTCAGTATACATACATATACAAACAATATGTAACAAATAATTTTTTCAATGTAACAATATGATTTACACAAATTTTGTTAAAAAGTAATCGGGATAATTATCAGGATAATAATTTAATTTTTTACAAAATAAATTTAAAAACATTATTGTTTTAATTAAGTTGATTGTGTAATCACAAATCTTGTTTGGTGCTGTTCTCTAGTGGTGGACCTGAATTTAACACTAATGTAACTATGATGAAAGAAATTACCGTAATGTTGCACTCTCGTGGGGGGGGGGGGGTAAACACCAAACATTTTGTCATTAGATATGATCAATGCCAAACAGATTAATTATAATATAACAAAATTATTTTTAATATTTACATTAGTCTTATAATAGTTGTTAAACATTTAGAATATGCACACATTCTTTAAAATATTACGCTTTGCCACATATTTGTGGCAGTGGGAAAATTTTGGGTAGCTATGTGGGGAAAAGAGGTTTGATTGATCTGGCAACACTGCTTTTTCATGAATAGTAAATTAAGTTTTGTTTTAACCGTACACAAGACTTGAATCAACATGAATCTAAAACATAAAAATCTCAACTTGAATCCAGATCGAACAGACTAAAAACTCAAGACCAAAGAAGGAAGACGATCAGAAAGAACACTGGAAAACAGAAGAGAGTAATTTTCAAGCAGAAATAAACTAATAGCAGCTCCTTTTGTAGGACTGAAACAGTTTAGAAGTTGGGCAGAGAAGGTTTCCTTTTGTAAGACATTCAGCATACGAAGAAGGTACCGTGGCCACCGCTATGCTCCACCCACTCATTATTATTCTTTGTATCTGGTGTTATAGCCTTTGGTGGGCTATAGCCTCCTCAACAATACTCTTCCATGCTTCCTTGTTCTCTGCCCTTCCTCTTCACCCTCTGATTCCCATGATAGCAAGATCTTCTGTCATACCATCCAACCATCTCATCCTCGGCCTGTCTCTACTTCTAGTAGTATATTCTACGACAGCACAGAACAATCTACGCGTTTATCGAATGCGCCAGAAAGATCTCGACGTAAGCGTGTGGTGTACGTGCTACTAGACGCATTTTGCGAGAATTTTCTCGACTGTGCCAGGCTTCGCTCGGGCGCTTGGACTGTGTCAAGGCCGTAGCAATTACGTAGTTCGCGAGAGATAAGACGCAGTTTGGAAGCTTCTGGTGTGTGAGCGTAACTATAAATACATCGCGTCGCGGCCTTAGTTTTCAGTTCAATGTGAGATTTTTGACTGTGCGGTTCGAGAGTATTAGTGCGATATATTTACAGAGCGGTTCGAGTTATTACGGTGTACGTTCAAGTAGTTATTAGTGAAGTGTTTCGTTTTATATTCGGACGGTATAATTGTAATACAGTTGAGTTTTAATATTAGTGGACATTTTATTGCGTATGAACAATTTCATTTGATTTGTTGTAGACATTGTGTTGTTAATTACGAACTGTTTTACTATAACAATTAAAGGTGTGATTAGTGACTTAATTGGTGTCTTGTAATTATTTTGTTTCCACTGTACCTACGACGATCGAGTAGACCGTCGTAACAGTGGTGTCAGAAGTGGGATAGAACGGTTAACAGTGGATACTTTGTACAAGACGAGTGTAATTCGTAATTAATCGAAAAACAATGGATGCCAGTCAGATGATGGAAAATTTCCAGGCGCTGTTGTTGCAGACAGAAGAACGACGACGACAGGATGCAGAGAAAGCGGAAGAGAGACAGAAAACCCTCCTGCTGGAAGCAGAAAGACGACAAAAAGAAGAACGAAGACAAGAAAGAGAAGAAGCTGAGGAACGTCAGAAAGCACTTATGCTAGAAACAGAAGAAAGACAGGATGAAAAACGTAAGCAAGAAGCAGGTGACATCAAAGCATTAATTCATGAACAAAAGCAGATGCAAGAACATACTACCGCAGAATTGGGTCTCTTACGTGGTGACGTAGGTGAATTACGAGGTGAGCTCAACAATCAGATTACCAGAGTATCTGACGTAGAAGAATCCATGTCAAATAAAATAGCTAAAGTAGAAAAATCTGTCTTGACTGTGGAAGAAGTTATGTCAACAAAAATATCTGCAGTAGAAAAGTCAATGGCAAACATAAGAGAACAAATTAAAATTGAAGTTGAACAGTGCATGAAGATTCAACCAAAACAAATTTCTGAACAGACTGTACCAGTGATCAAGACAGAAAAATACACAGAAAATAAGTTAACAGAGAAAGTCACTTTGCCTGCAGTAGGGACAGTTCATGTCAAAGCTCCAACCTTTGACGGAAGCACTCACTGGGCAACGTACCTCCGCCAATTTGAAGCTGCTGCATGCGCAAATAATTGGACAGAAAAAGACAAGGCTGTTTCACTCGTTCTCTCATTAAAAGGACCCGTGGCAGAACTATTACAGAAAGTGCCACCTGACAGCCAGAAAATTTATGCCGAGTTGATAAAAGCTCTAGAATTACGCTACGGTGATAAACATTTGCGAGAGGTGTACTACGCTCAGTTGAGAACAAGACGACAACGTTCCGGGGAAAGTCTGCAAGAATTTGAAGCAAGTATCGACAGATTGATTAGATTGGCCTATCCTGAAGCACCAGAAGACTTCCGAATAAGGTTTACGGTGCAGACATTTATTGATGGCATCGGAGATTGTCAACTTCAGCAAGTGTTACGAATGGCAAGACACCGAGATAGCTCAGAAGCTCTTGTTCACGCCCTAGAGTTTGAAGCTGCCAAGTCAGCGTCCCGCTACATTAATGGGTTTGTGCCATCACGTTGCAGTCAGAAGATCCCTGTATCACATTACCGTTACGATGGGTGCAGAAAAACAGTGTTGTCGGGCAAACAATTCAAAAGTTCAAGAGAGTCGCAACGATTTGAAAAAGACAGAAGACCGAAATGTTACAACTGTGGAAAACGTGGTCATCTACAGTAGACTGTTGGGAGAAGAAGATACAGAGAGAAGAGACTGATCGCACCAATTGGAGAAGTAAAGGCCCAGAACAGCACACAGTTTCCACGCTACATAAGTCCAGTGGAAACTTGATTGTTAGTGGATTTGCGGATGGTAAACCAACATCATTTACAGTTAACACGGGCGCAACAGTGTCCATTGTGCGCCCTGACTTAGTCTGTAACCGCCATCCTCTAATTAGCTCTTGTACAATACAGACTGTGACTGGAAGTCCCGTCAAGGTGCTAGGAAAGGTAGACGTACGTGTACGCCTGGGTCTTCTTGAGTTTAGCCACCAAATGCTCGTTGCAGACATTGTCGATGAAGTGATTCTTGGCACGGACATTATGAATGCCTACGGATTCGTTGTGGACTTAAGAGAGAATGTCCTGAAAGTTGGCCAAGAGAAGATACAGCTTTGCATGGCTAAAATGACAGGGTCTACCAACCATTCGCTTAAGCGAGTGGCATTAGTCGAAGAAAAAGTCAACAAGTCTGGTCAAGAGGAAACCTCCCTGTTGCAAGCGGAAATGGAGGAAGAACTAGCAGAGGAAGTACAAATAAGTATAACGACAAAAGAAGTGATTGGAGAGCCAACTATGGGTGTCGAGACAAAACTCTTGCTTGTTCCTGAGCTGATAGAAGCGGCCGAGGGTAAAGTGGCTGAAGATGAGGTTACGCAAGAGGTTGTTGACGAGAACCAAACAAACTTGGATCAGCCAGTGGTATTTAGGTCATTAGCACATGACGCAACGATATAGAGTGATTCCAGCGAAGCTAGTGGTTGCGCGAAAGATTCGCATTCCTGGGAACGTGATGTTCGGATCACACGAGACTGAATTCGAAGAACGGGAAAATTATCCTTCGCAAGGATGGCCACCTAGATCGCCTGGTCGAGTATTACTTCGAAGACGCTTTGCCAGTTCGGGACGAACAGGCTTAAGGAGGGGGTGGTGCTACGACAGCACAGAACAATCTACGCGTTTATCGAATGCGCCAGAAAGATCTCGACGTAAGCGTGTGGTGTACGTGCTACTAGACGCATTTTGCGAGAATTTTCTCGACTGTGCCAGGCTTCGCTCGGGCGCTTGGACTGTGTCAAGGCCGTAGCAATTACGTAGTTCGCGAGAGATAAGACGCAGTTTGGAAGCTTCTGGTGTGTGAGCGTAACTATAAATACATCGCGTCGCGGCCTTAGTTTTCAGTTCAATGCGAGATTTTACTTCCATATTCCTTAAGGAATGGAAGTATGGTGATGGCAAAAAAAATCGTGTTCGAGATTATTGCAGATTCTGATTATACTACACTCAAAACATGAAAAAAAGTCGTTTTCCGAAAAGTGTCTGTGTGTGTGTCTGTCTGTCTATCTGTCTGTCTGTGTGTAGATTTTTTTCTATGGCAAACGATAACTGCCGCAAATTCAAACAGAATCAAATAATTTTTTGCATACAGCCCTGATTTGTAGAGTACTCACGACCTATTGTTTTTGGTGAAGATCGGTTGAGGGAAAGGGGTAGTTTACCTGCAACGGTTTTTTTTATCAAGGGAAATTTTTTTTTTTGGCAAACGATAACAGCCGCAAATTGAAACAGAATCAAATAATGTTTCGCATACAGCCCTGAATTGTAGAGTTCTCAAGACCTATTGTTTTTGGTGAAGATCGGTTAAGGGAAAGGGGTAGTTTACCTACAACGTTTTTTTAACAAGGGTATTTTCTATGCAAACGATAACAGCCGCAAATTCAAACAGAATCAAAAGATTATTTGCATACAGCCCTAAATTGTAGAGTTCTCAAGACCTATTGTTTTTGGTGAAGATCGGTTGAGGGAAAGGGGTAGTTTACCTACAACGTTTTTTTAACAAGGGTATTTTCTATGGCAAACGATAACAGCCGCAAATTCAAACAGAATCAAATAATGTTTTGCATACAGCCCTGATTTGTAGAGTACTCAAGACCTATTGTTTTTGGTGAAGATCGGTTAAGGGGAAGGGGTAGTTTACCTGCAACGTTTTTTTATCAAGCGTATTTTCTATGGCAAACGATAACAGCCGCAAATTCAAACAGAATCAAATAATTTTTTGCATACGTCCCTGAATTGTAGAGGTCTCAACGACTTTCGATTTTGGTGAAGATCGGTTAAGGAGAAGGGGTAGTTTACCTGCAACCTTTTACGTTTTAACAAGAGTAAAGTACTTGAAAATTTATTTAAACTTTTTGAAACAATGGTAATTGTTAAAAATAAAATAATTTTGTTGCCAGGCAATAAAATTATAATTTTTTCATTTTAATGTAATATAATATTTTTCATTTAATACAGCAATAAAAAGGCAGGTAAGACACAGCCTGGCTGTTTGGCTGAAAATGATTTTAAATATAAATCTTAGAATATGGAAGTCATGTATGGTTCTCCATACCGATATTTTGACTGTGCGGTTCGAGAGTATTAGTGCGATATATTTACAGAGTGGTTCGAGTTATTACGGTGTACGTTCAAGTAGTTATTAGTGAAGTGTTGCGTTTTATATTCGGACGGCATAATTGTAATACAGTTGAGTTTTAATATTAGTGGACATTTTATTGCGTATGAACAATTTCATTTGATTTGTTGTAGACACTGTGTTGTTAATTACGAACTGTTTTACTATAACAATTAAAGGTGTGATTAGTGACTTAATTGGTGTCTTGTAATTATTTTGTTTCCACTGTACCTACGACGATCGAGTAGACCGTCGTAACAATATAATCTTCCCTTCAGCATTCTTTTAGGCATTCTTTCTTCAGACATGCTTTCCACATGACCCAGCCAACACAACCTCTGTGATTTGATGAATTTCACTACGTCTTTTCTATGCATGAGAGCCTATTTCATTGTTATTGCATATTCTCCAACTGCCTCATTCTCTTACTGGGCCATAAATTTTATGCAATATTTTGGGCTCAAATGATTTAAAGCAGTTTTGTCATTCTCCATCAAAGTCCATACCTCAGATACATATAACAACTGGTCACACAAGAGAATAACATACTGTAAGTTTTATACTTCTTGGAAGAAGATTATTTTTAAAGTTGTTAATATTCTCAAAGTAGACTCTACTTCCTGTTTGTATTCTTTCTCTTATACTCATCCTAATGTTATTATCATTTGATAACAAGGTATCTAGATAACTAAAGCAGGACACTCATTTGAAACACTTCCCATTCACATTGAAATCTCTAGGAGCCCTTCTGGTCTCTGAGTTGGACATTACTGTACCATGTATTTTGTCTTGTTTTCATTTACCAAAAGGCCAATTTCCATTGTTTCTGCTTCCATTAATGCACACATGTCTTTGAGGCTATCAATGTTTCTTGCTACTACTCAAAATGAATGTCATCTGCATATGCACATGTTTGAGAAGATTTCATGAATATTATGCCTCTTTTTATCAATTTTATTTATTACAGTAACCCATTCTCATTTCACCCTCAGATACTAAGGACGAGTGTATGATGTTCATGATTTTATCAGCACTTATACTGAACTAGACAGCTGTTGTATGTCCATAGGTTTGTTTGGTATTAGTAGTAACATTTTTGTTCTTCAATACAACTATAGAGGACAGCATTAACCTGAAAACAAACAACATTACTTGCTTTCTAAACACATACGCGTTAAGCGAAACCATTTTGTGTTGTTTCTGTTGTGTTGTGACGTGTGCTAAGTATTTTGTTGTTAGTTTCTGCCTTATTATTACTAACGGATTCAAATACATATCTTGCCAAAGGTGAAATTTATGTACTTTTGAATAATTCTTGTCAGATTTTGATGCACAGAAATACTGCTATAAAAAACTGAAGACTTTTGAAAATGGTATACTTTGGTGTACAGTGAATAACATTTTTTAAAACGTTATTAGGAACATATTATACACCATATTAAAGAGGGAAATTTGCACTTTCAGACTGTATGTATACATTGGGGATAAGTAACATATATATATATATTTTTTTTTTTCAATTAGATTTACAATTATGTAAAAATGCTCAGACCAAGACTGTAGGCAGTCCTCCAAGATTGCTAGGGTTCAATGTGTTAAAAAAATATATGCAAAATTATAAATAATTAATATAGAATATAGAACTTTCACTTGTGAAACTTACTTTTTTTTCTTTCCATACGTGTTTCGGCGTGGTGTTCGCCTTCGTCAGCAGTTTGAGACAGACTGGCCAGTAACTCGTAATGGTTTTTGTTTGGAAGGTTTAGTGGGGGTGGTGTGTAGAGGAAGGGGATTGGCGCGGGGATCCAAATTATTGTTAGTTTTATGTATAATTGTGTCAAACAGTGTGTGTGATTTATAGTTTAATTGGTCATTAAGTATGTTGTTTGGTTGTGTTTTGTAGTGTTTGTATATTTCTATTGTTCTGCTGTGTTAAGTTTTTGACTTTTGGGTAAGTAGTGTAATATCTCAAGATTAGTATCTATGTTGGTGTAGCTGTGGTTTTTTGTGTGTATGTGTGTGGCAAAGGATAAAGCTTTTAGGTGTTCAGAGTAACGAGATGAAAAAGATCTTCCCGTCTGGCCTATTTTATAGAAACTATTGCAATCATTAAAATTTAATTTGTAAACACCTGTTTTGTTGTATTTGTCTATGTCCGTGTTTGTATCATTGATGTGTTTTTTATGGTATTGTTTGTTCTGTATGCTATTTTGTACTTGTGTTTCCTGAATGTGTTGGCGATTTTGTGTGTGTTGGAGTTATGGTATGTGAGGGTGATGTATTTAGTTTGTTGTGTGTTGTTGGTATTTAGTGTTTTGTTGTTTTTGTTTATGATGTGTTTGTGTAGTTTGTTTATTAAATTAGGGTTGTATCCGTTTTTTATTGCTATATATTTGATTGTGTTGAGTTCATCGTTATAGTCCTGTTTACTTAATGGTATTTTAGTTAGTCTATGGAGCATATGGTTGAAGGCCGCATGTTTATGTTGTGTTGGATGGTTTGATGTGTTGTGTATAACCATGTCAGTTGTGGTTGTTTTTCTGTATATTTTATACGTGTGTGTATTGTTTGTTTTGTTAATTGTTAGGTCCAGAAAATTTATACTATTGTTTTGTTCTGTTTCCAGTGTAAATTTTAGTTTGTGGTGTATTGTGTTTAAAGTAATATATCATCCACATACCTGTGCCAATAAATGATTTTGTTGGTGTATTTGTTGTTGTATGTTATGTGGTTCTGTTCTATGTTGTGTATGAATATTTCTGCCAGTATTCCTGATATGGGGGATCCCATCGGGAGACCATCTGTTTGTGTGTTGTAACATACCACAAAATATATAGGGTTTTGGAGTTACAAAAATTAGAATAAAAAAATTCTTTCTGAAAAATAAAAAATTATATTTTATTTATTTATTTAATTATTTATTTATTTTTTATGATTTATTAATTTATTAATTATTTAATTATTACTGAAATTTAATTAATTTATTACCTTAGAATAACAAGAATTGTTTTTCCGCGTTAACTAGATTATGTTTTGTAATAATCAATTAGCGGTCTTCCGTTATTCAATGAGTGTACTCCTTAATCCTATACCTTGGATTATCATTATTTTCCTATAATTTATTATATATTGCATGGTTGGTTTATTTTATCTCTTCGAACTATGATTTCACTTTACTGTGGTCCTTGACTAATTTTTATAGTAGTTTTCCTTGAAGTCATTTTATTTTTATTTTCTACATGATTATTTTTTAAATTAGAACAATGTGGATTTTCTGTCATGCTACAGATTGCTCTCCTCCAGAAGTGATTAATTCAGATCATACGTTTAGTATATATGAAATAATTGCTTATGATATTTATTGGTTATTATATTCTTTGTCTTCCTACCCATTTCTATATCTGCTTCTTCGTAATTGAGCTTTAGTTTTATATTTATTTTTTCCTTTACTTAGAGCTTTACCCATGGGATATTCATTCCCTAACACGTGAGCTGGGGCAGTCCAGAGAGGCACTTGTGGCTACATATACTCTGCTGGCCATACTACACTTTATTTGAGATCAGAGGAACATCATCTCTGCTCAAAATATAATACTGCTGGAATTCATCTACAGACAGTCATTAAATAAAAATTATACAAGAATACTCTATTTTTTGACTAATAAAAAACATCCTTGGATACCTCACTTTGTAGTTGCTCAGATTTGCTAATATTTTCTATCTCATTTATTCTTCTTATTATTTATTCTTCTAATGTTTTTAGCTCTGCTGATATATTTATTCTTATCATGGTTGGAAGCTCTGTTGATATATTTATTTTTCTCATGATTAGAAGTTCTGTTGATATATTTATCACTAGTTATTGGGTGTAAATTTTTTCATCTGAATTCTCTTTAATTCTTCTATTGTTCGCACAATCTTCTTCTAGTTATTTATATTAATAGCAAAAAAACTTTTTTTTCTTGATTCTTCTTAATTGTTCCACTGGTTTTATGTTATGGCAGTCATTCTTCCAATTGTTCTTATTATAATTAACATTAAAGTCGTGATCATAATCATATTATATATTTTTTTTTTCAAAAATTATTATTTCGCTCTGGGTTTCATCCAAATTATTTCATGAACATTATATTATTTAAGTGGTCTTTACTTCCTTTTGCCTTTCGTAACTTTTTTAATATTTCCTTTCCAAAACTAGTTTATTCGTATTATTGATACAAGTTGTTCTTATTTAGTTTTAGAACTTAGTAATATAATAATCATTTTTCTTCACAATTCGTTTCCATATGAGTTTATTCAAATAATTCATGTAAGTTGTCCTTACGGTTTTTAGAATTTAGTAATATAATAATCATTCAAAATTAAATCCTGTAAATAATTGGTATAAGTTGATCTTACGTTCTTTTTGAATTTATTTAATTTTTTCAAATTCCCTTATTACAGTTCTTAATGGTTATATGTTCTTCTAAACCCAGTATTGATGAGCTTTTGGTGATTTTCCTAATATCGCTCAGTTCCTCATATTTTCATTGGTATTGTTCATTTGCTTGAATAATTTTCTTCCTTAAATCTCGGTTTTGTTTCTTTATTCCTTATTCATATTATTTTTTCTCAATTATACTTATTTTCCTTCTCTTTTAAATGGATTTTTGCTGTATTTGGTTATCATAACATCCGTCCCTTTTCTTGATGGTGTGTGGTGTTTATTTTATCCATGGTCCATAAACTCAGTTGCCCTTACTGTCCGGACTACCATTGTCTTCGTAATTATTTCTTTTCTTGTGACATTTCTCGCTTCTTCCTTCTATTTCATTTTTCTTCTGTTATCCTTTCGCTTGTTTCAAGTCTTATTTGAAGCATTCTATCATATGGTTTATTAAACCAGGATGTCACTGGTACATCAATGATTAATGATAACACTGATGTTTTACCATATATTTCTATTTCTGTCGTATTCCATTTGTCTATATTCCTTTTAAAGTGGTAATATACTGTTTTATCGTAAGTTATTTCTGAAATTTGTTTTAACCTGCTTCTATAATCTATGGAATTCATGATGTCTTTATCGTTGGTCATTGGGATATTAAGTACATTAATTAAACCATTGTTCATCATTTCCAACTCTTCCCGTGTTTTTTATAATTTCCTTGGATGCATTCTTCTCATTTTCTTTGATTTCATTTCCATATGCTTAAGATTTTCTTTGTTTCTGTTAGGTTTAATTCCAGATAATAATGCTACTTGTTCCCTTGTTTTATCGTTTGGTATTTCTTCTGTTCCCGGTTTGCTATCATTTTTTATTTCTTTGGTCCTATCATTTCTTAATTCTTCTCTCCAGGATGCTATGTTTTTATTGATTGATTCTAAACCCTTCTGAGTCTCTTCCATCTTCTTGCTATTCTCCCTTATTTCTTTTATGAAGGATTGATGGTGCTCCTCCATTTTCTCCATCATAAGCCTGAACATTTCCATCATCTTATCCATACTCGGATTTTCTGTTGTTTTGGATTTCTCGGGTTGTTCCTCTTGTTTTGCGGATTGATTCGGTTCCACAGGAGGTAACCTTCCTTCTATATCTTCAACTGGAGTTGCCTCTTTGTCGTCCATATCAATCTCTTTCTCAGCTTCTGCCACCCTTTTCTTTGATATTGCTCTTTTCGGCATTTTTATTACTTTTCCTGACCTTATAACAGCTGCCAGCCAAAATTTGAAATTGTGCAGATTATTCTTATCTCTTATGGCCTACCAATTACTAATTTCAGCCCCTTAAGTTGGACGCCACTTTTGTAATAAAACAAAATAATTCGATTTTCGGAGTTACAAAAATTTATGATATAATAAAACTTGGAAAAAAAAATTGTTTGAAAAATAAAAAAAAGTTCCTATTTATTTATTTTTCTATTTAATTATTTATTTATTTTTTATGATTTATTAATTTATTAATTTAATTAATTTATTACCTTAGAATAACAAGAATTGTTTTTCCGCGTTAACTAGATTATGTTTTTTAATAATCGATTAGCGGTCTTCCGTTATTCAATGAGTGTACTCCTTCAATGATGTTATTTTCTTCTTTTCTTGGAGTCCAGTGTGTCAAATATTAACTGAAATTCTTCTATCTACGTGTTTACTAATAAATAAAACTCAAAATTATAATATTCAATGAATTTATTAATGTTATAGAGATTAATCGATTCTGAATCGATCGGCTAATCGACAGCTCGCATACTCATATCTCAGGGCCATTGATTTCATTATATAAATTATTAATGTTAAATTACAGGTTCTTTTAGCTGTTATTTAAATAGTCAGAGAAAGGGCAAAGCTGAAAAGTATAACACTTACAATAAAAAATTCTTAATTATCTAAAAATAAAAAATATTATTTAATAGAAAATGTTAATAAGTGAGATTTCTCGAACCAATGGCGCTGGGTGAAGATGACGTCATCTCAGCTGTTGATCGACTCGAAGTATTCCCAAAATGGTGGCTCCCTTGCTGCATATGTAGTAGGCATCTTCACAATGGAATTTCTTCAAATAAATGTTTATTCTCTAGGTGTTCCTCATCCAAGCAGTAGTGATTAATTTCTCTTCGTAACAGTGTAGTTATTCTGAATTAGTGGTCAGTTATTTGGCTCGACAATCAGTGTTCAAAAGTGTTCTTGTTCCATTTAGTTCATAAGGTTGACTATGGCAAATTTCGTCTTGATAAAATTCGGAATTAACGTTTATATTTTCTAATATCTGTATTACGCCTTCCAATCTTCATAAATAGTTTAATCTGGGTTATTCCATTGGAACTCAGTGTTGACTCATATTTTTAAATTTCTCTGGTTTAATTTTACTAGGTTTAGTTCATGTCCAAAATTTTTCTTCTGTCTTTGTTAAAAAATTAATTTGTGTGAGATCGTTCCGATGTGTGCATCTCAACGAGTAACAATCAACTAACTCTCTTTCTTCTTCATACAAAAGGACCTGGCTGATTTAATATTAAAATGACATTGTTTTAATCATTTGGCATTTCCGCTTCAATTATATGTTGAACTAAATAATTTACTTTTACATTATATGATTAATTACATTTTGCTTATTATTTATTCTTATTAAATACTAATTACATATCCAATTTCCTTATTTAATTCTGCGTTATTTAATATCAAACATGATATACTTTATAGTATTTTCTAACTCAAAAAGTCATATTTACAGTATATTTGGATGTAGGCTTTAACTATTGTACTTCCTGCCATTATATGGTTTACAATTTCTGTAATGTTCTAATTATCATTGAATAAGATCATTGATTGAATTAAAATGGTTATTTTTCTTTAATTCTTTGTAATTTTATGATTTGGTTAATTAATTTAAATATTATCTTTAATTTAGGCTTTCCCCTTAGATTCCAGTGTTATTACATTTTTTCTAATAATATTTTGTACATTCCTTCAATACCTTTACAAAGTATTGTTACAGTCATAATACACAGTGATTGATTTACATTATATAATTTTCATCAATTTAATTAATTCCATTAACTTATTTACTAATTATAAGGTTGGTGAGATTTACCATTTGGCCTAGATTTTATGTTAGTTCACATACAATGTTTATTATTATTTCAGCTTGCTAATACGCTTTCTGACATATAATTCTTATAAAATCTTAATTAAAATTCCCTTACTTAATTACAGTAACATTTATTATTAATTGATACCATTAAAACATAATAAATATTCTATAACAAAAAAAATTATACTCAATCTCAAACATTCAAGCCTTGAGTTCAATGAACTGCCAACATAAACAAAACACATCTGTTTTTTTTTTTCATTTAAATTATTTATTAAAATTAATTTTTATGCAGTCTTTTGCTGTTTTTGTTTTAGTTTAGGGATTTCGCCTTTTTCACTTCACTATTTACTGCATTCTCTTATCTTATTTTTAGTCATTTTATCTAATATTGTGAGATAAAGAATAGCACTTACATGGGATCATCCTTAATAGATTTTCATAACAAAAAATGAATTGCACTGGTCCACTGTTAATCTCTGATCTTATTTCTATTCATTTTAAATAGTCTTATGAGATCAAGAATCTCACTTACAGGGGATCATTAAGATTTGCTTTTCATTATAAAATAAATTGCACTGGTACACTTTTAATAATATATCTAGAACCTTTACTTACACATACTTTACATTGATTCTTATTTTATTGTGTTATACTTTTCTTATGGACATTTAATCTTTTTGGGGGGTTTCTATTTTTATTATATGTTTTTTCCCAAAGTTGTCCTTTTATTAAGGAGGTTTGTTTATTCTGGGTATTTCCTTACCTGCTCCTATACTACCTGGGTATTATTACTCTATACCTTGGATTATCATTATTTTCCTATAATTTATTATATATTGCATGGTTGGTTTTAATTTATTTTATCTCTTCGAACTATGATTTCACTTTACTGTGGGCCTTGATTAATTTTTATAGTAGTTTTCCTTGAAGTCATTTTATTTTTATTTTATACGTGATTATTTTTTAAATTAGAACAATGTGGATTTTCTGTCATGCTACAGTGTATATCTTGTTGTTTTATGAGAAGTAATAAACAAACTGCTGACGAAGGCGAACACCACACCGAAACGCGTACGGAAAGAAAAACAAGTAAGTTTCACAAGTGAAAGTTCTATATTCTATATTATGTAGTACTGTGAAAAAAGAAGATGAACAATCAAAACAACTATAAATAATTGTCAGTGTTATCATATTTCACGGATAACAAATGATTGGTAAGAAGAAGACACAGAAGAAGAAGATTACATTTAAACAGAAACAGTTTTTTTTGTTTTGTTTTTTATTATCATTGAACTGCCAGTACACTAATACAGATATAAACAAAATGACAAGGAATTGTTGAAGTTAACCACATAGACAAGAAAACCCCTAACAAAAACACAATATAAAATAAAACAGATATGTTAGTGGGCCGTCTATTTTCTTATGTTTAGTAACTAACTTGAGCATTTCTAAACATGTTTAATATAGTACACCTTAACATCAACCTAAACAATGAATAGATGTGGAATGATATAAACAATTTTTTTTATTTTTTGTTATTATAACAAAACAATATATATGTACTATTCCACTACATATTGTGATTGCTGATCAGGACTTGCCACTTCCTTTACTTTTCTTCTTCTTGTATGGGAGTTCAACAACCCCATTCAGTGTTTCTTAGCTTACAGTTTAATCTGTCAATGCAGTCTTTCTCTTGTAGACTGCGATTCTCTGTTGCCTTAGTTGTTTTGAACTTTGCATCTTTTTGTCCATTTCTTATCAAAAACAACGATACTCTGTCCATTTGTCTTGGTTTTCTTCTTCTATTACACTACAGTTCACATTGTTCCATGGACTCCTCCAGAGTCCAAACACTACCCTTCACGAATGTAATACCCTTCACCTTTTTTTCAAATCTTATCCCAAAGTGTCTTGCATCTTCATAGACACTGTTTAATAACATTTAGGCCTTGCACTGGATTGTGCTTGCCTTCCCCTGGACTCTTCCCAAATATACTTACAGAAAAACTTATCGGACCTTTATTCTCATTCACATGCACTACGTGTGCAGCCTATTTCAGTCTTTGTAATCTTACATACAGTATATTCTGATGCTGGTGGTTCTCCATACTGCTAATATAGGCCTAGCTTGTGGTTTCTCTGACTGGTCCTAATATGCATCTTAAGGATTTTATGGTCTTTTTTCCAAACCTGTTGGCTCTATATGCTTCTGCTTGAGTAACGAACAATCCAGGCCACACTCCCGTAGCACACAACATACCTAATTATGATCATATAGATTGCCTTGGCTTGGATAGCCACAGTTGGACATTTTTCATATAAAGTAAAGCAATGGGGGGGGGGGGATCAATGTATTGTGGAAAAGCAATATATAGGTTTGTTATAGTGTTATAATTTCAATTACTATACCAGTTTCTCAGTTTTATTGTACAGCTTTATTATTCGGACCAGAGATCTGGGAGTTGGGAGAATTACAGACAAACTGCATGAATACTGGCCACAGTAGTCTCAGACATATTGTAAACATGTTGGAACATAAATATCTAAAATATTATGTATACATAAGCCACAGGGGGAGAAAAAGTGTTGGCTTCCTTAAAAGAAGATACATCAGTTCTCTTTGAGATTGGAACAGATACAATTGACTAAAACGAAGATGGATATTATGATAACAAGTTTCTCATTTCAAATTGCCATGTGACTATTTTTAAGTTCTTTTGGTTCTTCTTCTTCTGCTTTGTCTTCTTCTTTCAAACTCCACCCAGAAATCAATGAAAGACTATATTCTGATATTATGAGGGCAACTTGTTTCTCTTCTTCTTCTTCTTCTTCTTTTCCTTCTCCTTCTCCTTCTCCTTCTCCTCCTCCTCCTGGTCCTCCTCAACACACGGGTTGATGAGCTTTTATTTCGAAGACAGCCTCTTAGTCACCACATACCTTCTTCTTTTATGTCAATCATATACTCCTGTCTGACCATTCCGCTCCCACAATGCCCCTCAACCAGGGTGAACCAGTTTGAATAGCGTAGCAGGTAACCAACCATATTACTTCCCCTTTCCACAATGGTTTCAATCAGGACTCTTCTTTCATCCACTCTCTTCAGTACCTCATCGTTAATCACTCTGCCCACGATATTAAGGCCTACCTACAGCACCACATCTCAGAAGCTTCAAGGCAGCTCCTCTCTCATTTCCTCAAGGTTCAGGTTTCAGAGCCTGAGGAAAACTGATAGTGCATATGCTTCAAATGAAACTTTTTATGAATTTCTTCCTGGTTCCCAGGGCCACAATAACTGTTTATCAGCCAGCGTTTTGATTCCCTTACACCCTTTTATCTGGCTGTGCAGCATCCTTATAGACCTCTGTAGGTGGCTGTTGAATTCATTGCCTGTACAATTTTTTGTAACAAACTGTGCTATATCCAGAGCCGCGTTTGGTATGCAGTGCGCCCTGGGCCCGAATTAACATTCGCGCCCCCATCTCCCGTCCAAACCACTCTGACGTCAGCTAGTACTAATTTCCGCGTAGTTTGCGCACCGCGATCAACATTAAAATATTGTTCATTTTTCGTCATATGAAAAAGGAAAAGAACAAAAATATAAGTGACGTGGTAAAAAATAATAACGTGTAAAAGTAATGGCAATGGTAAAAATAAAAAATTAATCATTTTCTGTCATATTAAAAAAAAAATGTATTAACTTATAACCGAACAATCAAAGCTGTTTTGATCAAATACAAATTATTTTGTATGAATAAAATATTGAATGGCATAATTAATCTTTGGCAAAGAAAAAAGTCTACATAAATATTGCATTGTACCTAATAATGACATTTGACATTGAAAGAAACCCTAACAATACACTGTTAATTGTTATACCATACCATTTTACATCATTGATTTTTTTCTTGACTTTTTCTTTGCAAATTCGTTTATTAGATCGTCAAAACACATGTTCATAGTCATGTCCTTTTTGGTGCAGAGCACCATCAAACTATTTAACTTGGTCTCCTGAAGGGATGACCTCGTTATTGATTTTAGCCTTTTCAGAGCTGAGAACTCTCGTTCAGCAGAACAGTTAGTGACTGGCAGGGTTAGGTAAATCCTCATGGCCACTTCCAGATTAGGAAAAGTACTGTATAAACTTGGTTCGCTGCTTCTTATGTACTTATATGCTTCTCAAAGGTGTTCTATATTTTCAACTTCCATGAACTGCTTGAAATGCAAACATTCTTCTCTTAGACTATCAACCTCTATATCATCACTGTAAAACATAGCCAGTCGATCTGCTTGGACTTTGGTTTGCAGAGGTTCTTTTGCCTGAAAAATGAAACTTTTAATAGAAACTTTAGAATAAAACGTAGTTTTATCAATTTAGTTTTATTATGTTTAATGTTTTTTTAAATTATTGGCATTTTCACAAATATCAACTCCTAATTCACGTTTACACTTCAACATTAAAAACTTGAATATTTAAAAATATATCATAATAGTATGTTGACTAACTCATGATTGTATTGCCTATGGTAAAGTATAAGGCTATATAAAACCCTTACCTTAAAATCGTTGAATATCTCAAATCTGTCACTGAGAGAAGCGTAGCTTTCCCGTCTTCTACTTAATTGCCCAGTCAGATTGCCAATAATTGGAAGGAACACTTCAGTTTTGAACTTGATTTTAGCCTCCAAATTTGATTCACATCCCCTGTCTTCTTCTGGAAACAATGTTCTTTTTCTGCTCCTTTTATAGATGGCCGCTTGTAATCCACATAACTTGGTAGCTGCGTTCTCGACGTATTTATCAAAGTTATTTCTTTTTTCTTCAAGAAACGTTTGGAGGGCCTGCAGGTATTTTATAGCTTTCAGTAAGTCCAACTCCTCTTTTTGTAAAGTTTTGCTCGTCTTGTCAATTCTTTGTAACAGATCATTCCAAAGCAAAGTGAGGAAAGCTGTGTCGAATTGGGCTAACTGTTTGCAAAACCCTTCAGCGGTCACTCTACTTTCAGGTGTTTGAGAAACATCTTCAGCCAAGCTTTGTAGGACAAACTCATATTCTTTATAGCCAGTACACAGTGCACGGACAGCGTCTGCTCTAGCGGACCACCTGGTATTGCTCAAAGATTTTGGTAAAGTAATTTTGTTAATGTCTTGTCTTTCTTGATTCTTATTTTCCACTCTTTCTTTTATTAGGCTCCATCGGTAAGTTGAGGCCGAAAAGAATGTGTAAATTCCTTGTAACAATGAAAAATGCTTTGTCACTTCAGGGCATGAGTTTTCAACTGCAAAACCTCCAACTAAATTTAATGAGTGTGCGGCACACGGCACATAATCTGCTTTGTCATTTTTTAATTTTATTCTTGCTTGCAGACCGGTATACGAACCGGACATATTTGATGCGTTGTCATAAATTTGTCCGCGACAGTTTTTAATATCTATATTAAGTTCCTCAAGCAAAGTGAGAACTGCTCGTTCTAGATTTTCAGCCTTATGACCAATATTAGGCAAAAGTTTCACTAAACGTTCTTTAGCAGATGCATCGGTAAGTGAAACGTACCTCAAAACAACTGCTAGTTGATCTGTGTGCGATACGTCCGGTGTAGAATCAACAATCAGAGAAACGTAATGTGCCTCATTGATTTCTTTTATGATTTGTCTTATAACCTTACTGCCCATAATTGATATGAATTCGTCACATGTGTCTGACGAAAGGTATGAGACACTCCCTTTTCCCACATTCCCATATTTTGTCAAATGGTTGGATAAAAATGAGTCATACTCACTCAACAGTTCGAGGCAGCCTAAAAACAAACCATTAGATGATGATCCAAGTTGTTGGTTGTCCCCTCGGAACGGAAGGCCTCTCACTGCCAAAAATCGAACAACGCTTACTACCCTGGTTAAAACTTCCCTCCAGTACCTAACCTCGCTCTCATATTGAGTTACAATCAAAGTATCTACCTTTATATTTTTCTTTTTGTATAAAAACGTACAAACATTTTGTCAGTGTTCACTGGATTGTTCGTGAGATTTTACCAACACATTGCCATGTTTCCAGTCATTAAAACCAGTAGAAAAAGCTGTTTGTTTATGTTTTGGCTGAAATAACAAACATGGAATACAAAACACGCATCCTTTTGTTTTTGAGTACAACAACCAGTCTCTGTCAAAACTTTCCCCATTCGGTAAAGTACAAGAGAAAATTTTTATAGACAAAGTGCTCTTTTTATCTGGATAAACTCGAAGGGAATTAGAAAAATCAACATACAAGCTTTGCTTCAGCTTTGATGATAAAATAGTGTCAATCACATACCCGTCTTGTAAATCCCATGTAGCCGGATCATCAATCAAAAACGGGGATTTTACAGATGAACTAGATGGCCCAGCTGTTTCACAGGAATCTGGCAAACTCGACAAAGAGGTGGTTGGGTCTTGTGGTTTTGTTTCTAAATCTGATTGATTATCTTCTGGAAGAGGTCCACATATCGGAACAGGTTTAGAAACACTAAAAAAATGTTCTATTTTTGGTACTTTCTGTAGCACGTTTTCTTCCTCTGCAAGTTTTTTTATCGCTCTTTTTCTAAATTCGCTACCACTTGGTTTTTTACTCATTTTTAGTTGTTCACCAACACATCAACACACATAAATAGCATATACTAGAACACAAAGTGAAACTATACTAAAGAATTGCATGAGACAATGACATCCACAACATAACCGCAAAGAACGCTCTGGTGTAATGTACGTAGAGGCGGAGAGATGTTAACAATAACAAACAAGTGACAACTGACAACTTGTACCCTGTGCAGATCGGTAGTGGCGCGGGAGGTGGCGGCGGCCTTCGGATGCTTCCGCCTCCACTCGGAGGCGTTCGTCACTGCCTGCCTGGTACAGTCATTTACGTTATTTTGCCGCAGCGAACGCGAAGGTCACTACATGCAATAATGAATGACGATGTTTACTTGATTAGTCTATGTGTATAACTTTTATTATTGTTTTACGTATTTAACAAACAAATTATTTGTGTGTGTTCGGTTTATGATTTTGCGCCAAGCGCTTAAAAACTTGTAATCTCATGCGCCCCCCAAAATCGCCAAATCTCATGCGCCCTGGTCCCGGGCCCATTTATAAAAGTGGCTCTGGCTATATCATTATGTATGTTGTATTGGTTCTCCTTCTCCAGTCATGTTTCAAGTTATAACAACACCTTATTAACTGATCTCTCTTCGAAATATGTGCATATGTACAAACCTGATTATATAGTAAATTAAAACCAGTTTCTTGCACAAATATTCCTACCTGTTTCCCTTCTTCAGGACCACATGGCGAGAGTATTTTACCTCTAAAATACTTAATTCTCTTGTTTGGGTGTCAATCAATCATCAACCATTGCTCTACAACCCTTGGTGGGTCTTGGCCTGCTCCAAGAGTCGATTCCATTCCTCCCTATTGCAAGCCTTTGCTTTCCAGTTTCTTATGTTCAGCTTTCCGAGGTCCTCCTCTATCTGGTCTTTGAATCTACTTCGGGGTCTTCTCCCTTTTCTACTACCCATTGGTTTCTGGTAGAAAATACGTTTTGTAGGCTGTCCTCCCTCCATTCTCTCTATGTGTCCAACCCACCTTAACCTGTATATTTTGATTATCCTGACAATGTCAGTCTCTTTGTAAAGATGATATAGTTCATAATTGTAGTGCCCGCGCCACATTCCATTTTCTTGTACTTCTCTAAATATTGTTCTTAGAATCCGTCTTTTACAGCAACCTAGAAATCTCTCGGTATTTTTTGTCACTGTCCAGGTTTCTGAAGCATATGTTAGCACCAGCCTGATAAGTGTTTTCTAGATTTTGCATTTCGTACTTCTTGAGATAAAGCTAGATGTTAGATGCTTTTTTAATCCATAATATGTTTTATTTGCGAGATATGTTCTTCTTCTTCTTGTTTGGGTATACATGAGCTAACAAATTATATGATGAAATACTTGGTAAAATCAAATGCCATCACTTAAGAAGGAAAGTTGAATTCAGTCTGTATGTAATTATGTTTTATAACAGTGGCATCCAGCTTGAGAGCACGTGATGGCCACACTTAAACTCAGAAACCAACCAGCAGGCAACATCAAAAATGAAACATTTTTTATAAGCAATGTAAAAATTGAAAAAGTAGTATTTAATAGTAAATAAGTAAAAATAGGTAAGTTACACATTTAACACGTGTTACTATATATATCTTTAATGATACAATCTTCATTATGTCAGTATAATAATGAAGATATAAAAAATATATTAAACACTGTATATTTAAATTCAATGTATACATAAAATCTTCAGTGCAACAACATCCTAAACCAACAGACACAATTTAAATCACACACACTATTTGAACATATTACACACACACACACACACACACACACACACACACACACACACACACACACACACACACACACACACACACACACACACACACACAATCTCTTGAACGACGGCGCCATCACCAAAAACAGGACAGACAAATTCGTCCCTCTGACGAAGCTCCAAGGGAATGAAAACTGGTTTAGGCTATCAGATAAAAGTCTGTCATTTTTTATCAATAAAACATTAGTGATCCAAGTCAGCAGTGATATATTTATAATTAATTAATGAACAGACATGTCATGGACAACAAAATCTGGGTTGGACCTGTTGTAACCACTAAAGCAGGATTGTCTACACCAAGCTGAACACACTTAAAGTAACTTTGAATAACAGGTGGAACTGATTACATATCAAGGATGAAATATACTGCAGTGTCAAATAAATACTGGGAATTGTTCATTTAAAAAGCCCGTGTAAAAGGTATTAAAAAAAGTTTTTTTGCATAAATTGGTAGCAGTGTACCTAATTGTCACATAGAGTTGTGGTGCAATATGTCGACTAGTTTGTCTACAGCTTTTGATTAGGTTAGTTGACCTCAAGTGGGCTCTGCTATTTTTAAAATGGATAAAAATATGGAACAAAGAGTTTGCCTCAAATTTTGTGTTTCCAACGAAATTTCTTGTGCTGAATCATTGAAAATGTTGGAGAAGGCCTACGGTGAGTCAGCTTTATCGATAACACGAGTATACGAGTGGTACAAAGCATTCAAAGAAGGCCGAGAAGTGTTTAATGATTTGCCTCGTTCCGGTCGACCTTCAACGTCTTCAACTGAAGAAAACATTGTCAAAGTAAAGGAAATGGTGACGGAAAATCGTCATTCAAGATTAAGGGAGATTGCTCATGATCTGGACATGAGCTCACGAATCCGTTTGCACCATTTTAGTTGACGTTTTGGGCACGAGACATGTCGCGGCATGGCTTGTTCCGAAGGAGCTGAATTTTCTTCAAAAAGAGCACCGCAAACAGGTTGCTGAAGACATGCTTTGAACAAGCCAATTCTGACCCTACATTCATGAAATGCATCATAACGGGTGGTGAGACGTGGGTTTATGAGTTTGACATGCAAACCAGTCAACAAGCTTCAGAATGGCACTATGATAACGAGCCGAAACCGAAAAAACACGTTAAAGTCGCTCCAAAATCAAAGTTATGTTGACTATTTTCTTTTACTATCATGGTATTGTCCAATAGGGTGGAACGAAAATGGCCTTTTTTAATTTTTTTTTTTTTAGTTTTGTAATAGTGGGGAAAAGTTGCCTTTTAGGTTCAAAAAGAAGAAAAAAAAATTTGGTTGCTATACTACAACATCTTGAGGTGCCGCAAAGAGCTTAAAGTTTGCAAAAAAATTTAAAAAATTGAAAAATTATAAACTTTGATAAATTATTTTTTATAGTTTTCTCGTACATATAATGTTACAAAAGATAGTTGTAAATACACATATAAGCATTAGAATTGGAAAAAATTATTAATTACAAAATATAATAATAATAAAAAAATATTTTTTAATGTCAAAAAGTTTGTATTTTTGCTAATTTTGAAACTTTTGCGAACATTTTGGTTGTTACAAATAGTAGTAAATAAGGTTGAAATAAAAGCTCGTCAAATCAATTATATATTTTTTTTATTAGAGCACACGTAAAAAAATATCATAATACACTTTTAAAGACATTGAAAGTTCATTTTTTATGATTTAAAAAACCCTTAATAATTACAAATGTTACAGCTGCAAAATGTTTGTTTCTACTTCATTGACACATTAAACTTTTTTTTTTTTGTATCAAATTTTGGCATGTTCTCACGTGAGTCAATTTTTGCTCTTATATATCCTTCTCTTGCGACTGAACCACAGACATTTTGAGCCGATTCGGTCACCAGTTTCACAGCTCTTTCCACTGCTTGTGTGTGACAAGGAAGCCGGGGAAAGTCAATAAGCAGGTCCAATTTACTATTTGGTTGAGCTTCAGATGTCTTCCGTATAAAGTCTTTGAGAGAGTCAATGGAAACATGTTTTACCAAGGGAACAGTTACGTCATTTTCAGCCCATGAGATCATGTCGATGTAATCCTTTGCGTCAAAGTTTATCTTTGGAACTTTAAACTTCCTGACTCCGCCTCTACTTTCTGTTCTTGCTTTTAAAACACGTCGTAAACCAAGCTCTCTTACATTTTTGCGCTCATCACATAGCATGGACAAAAGGAGATTTTCTGCAGCAGCAAAGTACCCATTTCTTTGAATAACCGGGTCTAGAACATTCTTGAAATCATCAGAGAGATAGCGTGAATATGAGATAAGCTTAAACAGATGTTTGGAACCATAAGTACATGAAGGTTTTAACTTAATGTTAAACCACGCAGGTGCATACACTTTCACAATGTACTCAGCCAGAGTCTTAAGGTTTTCAGTTGGATTTTCAGTTGCCACATACAATCTAAGTATACAGTTTGCTAATGTAAGCCACCTGGAGTGAGCAAGTTTTCCAGGGTTTCTTAAAGATAAATCTAGTGAGCAATTTCCACTTGATATAGCGATACACATATCCAATAAATACTTCTGATCTGTACTTAAATCATTTATGTTCTCCAAAAGAGGAAGGTTATTTTCAATTGGCAAGAAAGTAACCACAGGAAGATTAGCACAGTTTTCCAGCTGCTGACCTATTTCGCCTTTAAACTCATTGGGTCCCTTCGTTTTACCATCTAAATGACAAAAAAGATGTCGCAAAGGTAGGTCATTTCCATGGAACAAACAAACTAACCATTGTAAAGGTCTTCCTATTTCATTTTCCATCAAAGAAATCACATCATTATTATGTCCAGTGTTTACAACGGTTCCATCACACCCAATAGCAGTAAAGTTCAAAAGTTGTTCGTTGTGTTCTCTATCTTCAAGAAACTCCACTATACTGTCTGCTATGTCTTTTCCAGTGCCAGATTTAGGTGTTACGTGGCCTAAAAACTTTGAGTTTGGTTCCTCTATTAGTGAAACGTGCTCTTCTGAAATAACTTTTTTGTACAACTTAATTCCTTTCTTTTCTTGAACAATTGTTTTGTCTCTTCTTCCATCAAAAAACAATCCTCTATTTTCGGTTATCTGATCATAAAGACTGTCATTAATGAGATCTCTTCGATTTTTTGATCTTGCTCGTCTAATTTTCATCCTGTCTATTACTTTGGTTTTGTCTTCCCCTGTGATTACACCCAAGTCCTGTAAAGCAGCACTAGCTATAGCTGCAGCAGCTCTATCTGATATTCTGGTACGGTCACAAATGGAAGCTACAGATGGCAATTTAATACGCATTTGAGTGCTTATCTTTTTCTCTTTTTTCAGTTTTGAAGGGCCTGGTAGATTTATCTCTTCTTGTATATTTGAAGGACCTGGTTGGTTTGCCTCTTCAGCGCTGTCATTGTCGTCAGTAACCGTTTCTGATACACTAGTATTTTTTGTCCGTTCTTGATAAAACTTAACTGTTCTCTGTAGTTCTTTACTTTCTCTTGCTTCTTTCTTCTTCAAAGCACTTGTGGTAGCTATATTAACATTACCTATAACCATTTTCCTGGTAGAGCGTTGATCTTTTAGAAACTCTTGTTCTAAAACTGGTACTTTTTTTTCTTTTATACAACTACAAGTATCAAAGTTTTGACACTTGCAGGCAGCAATATCAAATAAACGTTCAGCTTCTTCTCAAAATTTTGCGAGGTTCGAGTCAAACTTATCTGACCCTTTTCTACTTTTAGACTTTAATAAATTCCTATATTTAGCATGATAAACTTTTATCACTTGTGAAATTCTAAGGTTAGAAACAACGGGAATAGAAGCTATTGACCATATTTGTTCTATTTTTGGAACTAAAGTCTCAGATATTTCACTTACAGTAGGATCTTTCCGTGACGCAACTTTGAGGTTATGTCTAATAAAACAGTAGCACTTCATTACATCTTCGTAAGTAGGCAGTACAATTTCACACAAATCACTAAATCTTCCAAAAATAGGACATTCTGAAATTTGTCTTGTCTTCACTTGTTTAGACTGAGCCATTTTAACTCACAACAATAAAGTAGCACACGAACTAACAAAATATTAGGTTAATCTGTTACACAATAGACGCCAACTCAACTGAACTCGGCAAAGCGACTGACACCTGATCTGAGCTTGTCACCACACGCAAACAAATCTCCGCCTTCCGCCCCCTTCCCCCTCACAACATCCGCTACGGCGATGACTCATCCTCCCGGATGCCAATGCAATAGTTAAACTGTTTTTATCTTTCTATTCATATTAAAATGCCTATTTGAAACTTTTTATTGCATAATCAAGACACGTAAAATTCTTTGAAAAAGTTACAAAAAGTGTGTTTTTATAAAACTTTACCGCTCTTGCGGCACCTCAAGACATAATTCAAAAAGTTAAAAAAAAAATTGTATGTCTTTTTTGATATAAAAACTGCTTTTTTGACAGTATTTGAAATAAAAAAAAATTTTTTGACACTTCTTAAAAAAACTTAAAAATGTAGCGAAAATTGCAATTTTATGAAAATTTATCGTCCTTGCGGCACCTCAAGACGTGCTCCAATATTTTTCATATCTTTTTTTATCTTATCTACACCAAAAGGCAACTTCTCCGCGCTATTACAAATTAAAAATCCAAACTTGATTTTTTCGTTCCACCCTATTGTCCAATCAGAATTCCTTCCGGAGGGGCAAACAGTCAGCAAACAATATTATCTGGGCGTTATGAGGCATTTGAGAGAGAATGTTCGCCGGTAAAGGCCAGATTTGTGGAAGAACAATTCTTGGATTTTGCACCCATCAAATGGAGCCTATTTTAAAGGTGACAAAATAAATTTTGATGATTAAACCAATATTTTGTATTTTATTGAACAATTCCCGGTATTTATTTGACAGAACGTAGTACAAGTGGGTCTATTTTATCTAGCCGAGGGAAGCAGGAAGTAGATTGAATCCTGGGTCTTGTAATATGATGAAAATAATAGAGGACTCGAGCAAATGATTAATTAATGATGTCTATTAATGAATCAGTGAGACTTTTCCTGCAAGACCACTCTCAGTTAAAATAATATTTTCTTAAATATTTACTTATTAAAGTAAATGGAGTAATCATTAAACTGGCTCTGCAAGACAAGTTTATGGAGAGCCACCAATTGAAAATCACTCACTGTTTTGCCTCCGACTACACACACTTTAATTTTTAATTCAATGTATTTTTAATTTATTTTATTTTTATTGTGTGCCTTGATGACTGTTATCAAAAGATGTGGTTGCTTTGAAAATAAACCACAAAAATTTGAGATAATGATTTACACATGTGTTGTGTATACGTATATCTGTTATGTGTAAGAAGAGAGAGAGAGAGAAATGAAAATTATTCATATTTTTCCTTGACTCAATCACGACACACTTTCGATGACAACCATGTTAAATTAGAAATACTGTTTTAATTCTCCAGTAAACACACAAACTGTCTGTCGTTTCAAACAGGACACTTATCAGTTATCACCATTCTATCTGTTTTATAGTGTCCACTGTAGCTGCTGTCCAATTTCCTGACTTTTCCTCCAGTCTTCTCAGACCTACCTCATTTCGTCTCACAAGTTTCTTTTCTTATAACCACAAACAATGGCTGTCATAATTCATTTATCCATGGGTGTCACCAGTGTCCGGTTATTGGGAGGGGGGACGGAACATTATGGTAATATAGAATATTTGGTGTGTGGTCAAATTTCTGAAAGACTAGAGGTATCTTTTCTATTTTTTTAAGTTTTAATCTTTTAATATTAGTAATATAATTGATATAATATTGTAGACCTATATAATTTATTTTTACATTGTCAGGTAATCTTACGACTGTACTAATTCACTAGTTGTCTTGATTATTCATCTCTTCTTCCACAGCACTAACACTTAACTAAAAATGAACTTTTTTCATGTGAAAAACTTACTATTTTATTGTACGCGTTTCGGCTTAGTGGAGAAGGCAGATACTAAGCCGAAACGCGTACAATAAAATAGTAAGTTTTTCACATGAAAAAAGTTCATTTTTAGTTAAGTAATTCACTAGATTAAGATTAGGTGTAGAAATTAAGATCACTCGAATAGAGAAATCCAATATTCATTTACAGTAAGTATTGAATATTACTTTGGTAAGTTTTCTGTTAACTAAAATAAAACTATTAACAGTTTGACAGTTCAAAAGTATTCTTACCATTGCTTAATAATAAAAATCTCCAAACACATTTCTCATAGCATCAACATTAGGAATAAATACTTTGTCTATTTTCTTATTGTCAATGTCGTCCAATACCTTTTTGAAGACATTTTGCATGCATTTACATGGTTGAGCCTTGTCTAGGTCATAGTTGACCTAAGGTAAGCGTTTAGTTTTCAAGGAGCACTAATTTAACCTTTGGGAAAATATTGTAGCCCCCAGCTATGACACCCGTGATTGATCACAACTTTTCTTGGACTTATGGGTTTCATTGTTACTGGAGGTGTCCAGACACTTTAGGTAGTCGATCTTTTGTCATTTTTTCACGTATCACTACTGTAATAATTGTTGTCTTTCTGTGTTATCATTTCTTTATCTCTTTCTTTTTTAATTATTCTTCATTTCCTTTGTTGAATAATCACGAAACTCTTCTTAATCATTTGGAAAGTTTCCGCGGATGAATGTTCAAGTTTAAGCTTTAGTAGATCAATGGTCTTGATTCAATACATAGGCATTTGTGCCCTCAGACTGACTCAGCTTGCAGAAAGCATTCTGGGATAACATCCTAGGCAGTTGAAATGCAGTACTGGCCACTACCCTCCTTTGTATGCCACAGAATCATATAAAGGCAACCCACTCCACTAACTCCTAAACTACTTTGGTAATTAAAAAAATAACCCATTATTATTAATGTTTATGTTTTAAACAAAATATAATAATATAATACAGATTTGCTAATCTATTCATTTGGATATGGTAACTGCAGTGGTTATTATAGATTACACGGTCCATTCAAAGGTATTTTACAGCCAACTAAGGTTGGAATAATCCAAATCACACACATATATATATATATATATTGCAACGGAACAAATAGAAGGCATAGTATTAATAACAAAATAATATCAGAGTCTTTTATCTGGAGTTAGGTATTTATTTTAAACAAATTTAATATGGTCTGTGATTGAACATAAATTATTTATTTGAATTTAAATAGTGTCTGTAAATGATTTGAATGTTTCTCTTTCTTAATAGTCTATTTTACTTGATCGTCGAATTCCCTTGACAAAACCGTTGAACCGCTTCACTGCCAGCTCTCGCCGCCTGCTGAATCTGCTGCACTGATGACATGGTGTAACTCTCCGCACACATGCACGCACGCTGATTCACCGATAGACTTTATCTCATTTCTCAGGGCTCGATAATGGGTGTAATTTTTATTAATGCAGTTTTGGTGTAGTGTACATACACCTTCTGGTATCTTGATGTGTCCTCGCGTTCACACAGATGTATTTCGGTAAATACACCTGACCCTATGAGGAAATCTTGACTAGCACTAGATACCACTATTTAATTTATTTGAGTTCTAATACCCAATAGATTTTAGCAAACGAGCAACTCATTGCTAAGATCCTGTACTCATAACCCTTATGTAGAACATATACTGATCCGACAAACTCGCACAGAGACAACGTCTGTTAAGGCCGAGCTGTTAGGTAGAACTGCCCGAAGCTTCCTTCGCGATGGACCAATCTGAATGAAAATTGGAGCCTCTGATTGGTCAAATCCCCTAGCATGTGATTGATGGGTTAAATAGATAGACATATGTCCTGATCAATTTTGCTGAAGACTGCAAAAGCATGTATAGATTTTATCTAAAAGTTTTATGACTTTCAGAAAATAAGGATTTTTTAGAAAAGTAAATTCTGTTAAAAAAAACATATTAAAATAATATGTTTTGAGTCTTAGACATATGAAAAATCTAGCGCTAATTTAGAAGTATGAGCTGTCCAAGTTTCAATTCGATACGTTAATTTACACCAGAGTTATTCATGTAAATACGAATAACACGCGCACACTAAATTCGCACTTGACATGACAGAAAATAAATTTATGGGTATTTTGATATACAACAGTTAATTACCCATTTCTTATTTCAAAACTTATAGCTATTTTACAAAATTTTAACAAAATCAATTTTCAACATGTCTATAACGTCATAAATTGGTATAAAAGCATGTAGTCCTAGCTACAAATACCCTTTCTGCGATGTTCCATTGCAATATATATAAATGTTTTACAATTAAATTTATTACTGACCATGGAATTACAATTGAAACATTCAATTATAATTCAAAAAATCTCTAAAGATACAGAATAATTTCTGTGAACCTATCAGGTGTAAATAGTTTCTGTAAATAGCGTCAGGTGTAAATGAACCTACTTGCACTGTATTTATTTGAAGATATTATATGGGAGTCCTGCAGGAAAGTCAACGAGTTACCTACAAAGGAATAATATATTGTAACATAACCAAATATGGCAGTTACATAAAATGAGCTTAAAGGACGGCAAGTAAGAGAAAAATATGAATGTAAATCTAGATAAGTAACTCCATGTATATAAAGTGTGTATCTACAAATGTGTTAATATGAAAATCCAACTATGAATAAGATAATATCAACCTAGTGACATCAACTACGAAACATAAAAAAGAAAATGACATGAGCCAAAACAAAATACCAGTAACTAGACCCAATAGGATCCAAAAGTGAGGGGAAACAACGAAATAAGGATTAACAAACTCAAACAGCGAGAGGAACAATTAAGAAATAATGACTACGATGAAAATAACGAGGAAGAAGAAAGAAGAAGGACAAGAAAGCTGACTCAGAAGAGAGAAGAAGATGAATAAATCATACCAGAAATCAACATAAACCACGTGTACCAAAGACTATATAAGTGACAAGTGAAATGATGATTATCAAATGTGGGGATGAAAACCAGTGTTTAGCATTTAAAGAAACACAAACAATAACAGTGCGTACTTAATAGATGTGAAACATGTGAATAACTAACTATTTCAACTGAATAACCACACAAACAATTATAGTGATGAAGTTTATAAGTATATGAACATATGTTAATTCCATGATGAAAACAGCAAGATGTTAAATAAGTCAAATAGACACGAACAATGAGTGTGACGCATTTAATAAAGTTGTGATCAACACAGAAAATCATAAGACCACCAGAATAAAACAAAATATAACAATATAATTATGTTTTTTTTTTGGTAAAGAACTGACAACAAATAAAAAACCCTAGTATCAAACAAAATGGATTGAATTGAATTCAACCTATGACTAGAAAAATATAATAAATAATACAATAAGATACGTGTTAGTGTTTAAGAAGGAATGTATAAACATGTGTAACAAAATAAGTAAAATATTATTGTGGAATACCATGCTGATACCATGTAAGTAGTAGAGACATACTGCATTAAAACAGATGGTACATTGTTACATAACCCATAGAGAAGGTACCTGTTAAACAGAAAACCAAACATATCAAGGAAAATAAATGATTATCAACAATGATATCAATTAAGGAATTGTTATAAATAACAATACATCCTAATAGACAATGCATTAAAATGCAACCAAGTAAATAAAACCAATCAAATGCAATGGCAAACAGAGATAGCAAAGATGCAACAAATATGCCAATTCAATTAGGCAAAGTGCAATAACAAAACCAATGCTAAAGTGAATAACAATATTACCAGTAGAAAGATCAATATCTGGTAATGTTTTGAGAACAGATCATTAACATAATAACAACATTATTATAAACAAAATGATGTAAACTAACTAACCATGTAAAAACAATCAGATGTAAGCTGGACCACTGTATGGCCCATTAGTTAAGGAAAATAGTGTATTAAAGATTAAACACAGATTGTTCACAATATTACCAGTAGTTAGAGGGAAACTCAATACAACTTTGAAAACAGATTAGAACCATAAAAACAGTCAGTATTTATGCAAATAATTAGAAACCAACTGACCATAGTGACAGAAATCAGATGTAAACAAACCATGTTAAGTAAGTTACTTAGGAAAGTATGACCTATAAATTTGTCTAAGAGTAACTAAGAACCTTACCAGAAGTAGGAGTAATGTCTAATACCAATATAGAAACACAAACAAAATGTAACAATAACAGTTTAATTATTGTTTTTATGAAAAATAAATGACCACTATGATGAGACACCATAGGAACAAACCCATTATTGAAGAATTGAAGGGTTCTAAACTAGCTAGAAGCTGACCACTATATGTAATGCATTAAGTACAATATATGTACACTAATTATATTTAATACATAATATAATTTATATAGAAAAGACTAAAATTATATTGACAATTGTATGAAACAGGTAGAAGAGGAATAAGACAGTATGTATATTATATTTAATACAATCATGTAAAGATATTTTAGTGTGAAATCATGTAAATAATCGTTTTAGTATTATTAGATTGTAAGATTACTTGTATTAAATAAGGGAAATTCATTTTAAATACATTTATATAAAAACAAAGATGGACGCCTAATGACGCTATAATGAGCTATTGTTAAGGAAATAATTATTTCCAAATAATAAACTAAACCAAGTGAGAAATGGACTCCAAGTGTTTATTTAGAAAGTGTTTTTATTAAAAATAATTAAATCTGGTGACAAAGACTTATAAAAATAAGAAACACCAAAGATAATTAATAAAAACGTTATATTAAGAGAAGCGATGTAAATAAAATAATGTTGTTTAGACTTAAATTAAAGAAGAAAATGTCTATAATTCAATGACATAACTCATGTAACGATAGGACGTTCAGTAAGGAAGTTATTGTAATTATTAACTTTTCAATTATTTTTTACACTAGTGCTTACGTCACATAAACTCCAACCCAAAGTCAAAATTTGGTAAAACACCAAATATTTTAATAAAACATAGGCTTTTGGGGTGAAGACTATAGTGTTTACAACCAATCAAATCAACGCATTTTGTCAGACTCGAAAGAGACGCTCCGGCAAAATGTAACAGTCTACGATCAGCCTTCAGACGAAGTGGCCACGCAGCTCTACACCATGGAAAAGTATTATTTTCAAATTTGTGCGCGTCCATTAACAATAAGTTGATAAACATACATAACCTTGACACAACAAAAATACTTCCGAGTGGAATGTGCGGTATTATCGAGAGATACAAGTACGATAGTGTATAATCCCGGTCGTACTCGCGTGTGTTGTGATAAATAAACAGGGAGTACGATATTTTATTTAAATAACTTTGGTTTAAAAAATAATAATTTTAAATAGACATATATGAATACTACGCGAGTCAAGTACTAGCGAAAGATTAAACTTATAATGGAATTATTAGAATTCCAAGAAATGTCAATTTATACTTATTAAAATATTAGATAAATATTTTAATTAATTTTCATAATTTTAATAATTATGTTTGAAGTAATTGTCATTAATTACAAGAGTTAACATTTAGTCACTTTTTTGACTAAACTTAGTTTGTCTTGATTATTTCGATGTTTTGAAATAAATAATAATAACTTTCAAACAAAAGTATAAAAGTAATTCTAATAGCAACATGTCAAAATGTTACTAATAATATGTTCAGAAATATAAATTAAGAAATGATAACCGTTAAGAAATCATTTACCATAATAACATTACCTGTGATAGCTAACCTCAAAATAGTAGCAGTAGCTTGTTAATTCAACTGTTGCATCTGTTCTCAAATAAATTCCAAACCAAATGGAATTCATATCAAGAGTTTTTTTTGTATTTTATTAATTTTTTCTCTTGAAAATATATATTTATCAGACTAATTGTTGAAAATAAAACGATACATTGAAACTGTACAAGCCACGAGTTTGACGCTGGCTAACAAGTAATAAGGTGCGTGCGCATTCCCAAGTACAGCAGTACCATAATTCTCAGATATATGGTACCAACTTTTGTTTTTTTTTTGACATTTATTTGTTATTTATTAACCATTGTTCAATTTTCTTAATTCTATTAATATTACATCTTGACAATGATATCATGTTACCTCAAAGAACCTAACAACCTGATAACACATTGACAAGAAAACATAACCTATTAAGTTCAAATTGTTGTACCAATGACAGGACTACTAGCATTGAGTCTGGACAGAGTTTTATGTTAAAATTAATCAATTGTAATTATTATTTAAAGGGTTATTAGCCCAAATGATTGTTAATTGTTTTTAAAATTTGCCATTTTAAAATTGTTAATAAACCTTCACTTATTTACCTATGAAAAAGAGTATCATTTCAAATATAAATTAAATTATTTCTTTTAAATCAGTTCTACCAAAGGTGGCGGAAGAATTCAAACAGAGAGTAATTTAAAGTATTATCTATATGTGCTAATTCATTCATATTGTGTGTACTAACTGTTTTGAATATTCAAATTGAATATTTGTGTGCATTTTAAGTGTATTGGGATTTCAGCCACAACCGTCACAGAACAGGACTGAAACAGATACTTGTGGTAAGTGAGGGAGGCTACAACAAAAGTGCGCGAAACCTACTTGAATCAAAAGAGTGGATTATTCATAGACACTTATACAGATTATACAATCACACTAATAACTCCTGATAATTATAATTGGAGCAGTTTTTAGAAAAACAACATCACAGCAGATACCGGAGCGTATCTGCAAGCACACTACACATCACTAAATCTATACTTATATACCTGAAAATAGTAATACTTGTTCTGTAACAAGTTGGCGCTCCATCGCGGGGCTGAAGTGATTGAAGATTAAACATCGACACACTACAACTATAAATACAACTATACTTACACTGTATAGTATTACTTACTTGTTTTGTAACAATATATATAGAAATGTTCTTCAAAGATTAACTACTTCTGCAAGTAAAATTATTATTGTGTTCATCTCCTGACGCATGTTTACAGATCACATCAGTATCATCAGAGGATTATGGTGATAATAAAGATAATATATATAATAAAGATATATTATGTACTGCTGTAAAAATAAACCACAGTACATAAGAATAAAATAATAATTTCAAAAGAAGCGAAGGTATAAATTTAATAGTATTTTGAACATATGTTAGAATTGTAAACAAAAACTGATTAGTTAGTCATGACCAACATAGAGGTAAACTCCAGTATTGGAACTGTATAATACAGAACAGCATTAAGAAAATATATGCTGACAATTATTATAATAAAATTGAAATAAACATTAAAATAAAATGAAAGGGTAATAAGATTATAATTTAATAGATACAAATTAGAATGAATAATGTAAAAATCAAATAAATGTATTTAATAATACAGTGAAAACCGTTTAACACGAAGACGGTTAATACGAAATATCGCTTAACACGAAATATGGCTCAGGTCCCGATCGCTGCTTGTATATTACAGTTACAATTTGTACTGTTAACACGAAAGTTTTACGTGACGTATATCGGTTAACACGAAAAATGTTTGTTGAAAATAATTTTTTTGTTGGCATTTCAATTACTGGTTAATAAATAAATCCATACATACACGCCCAAAAACGTGTTTTAAAGAATTTAAAGGAATCCGTTCGTCCTCTCTAAGAAAGTGTAGGTAGTAGACAAACAAAACAGCTAAGCTATGTTATGTGTGGACCCTTGCTATTGTATACATTTTGCAGTACTAAGGACAAGAGTAGTTTACGAGAAACCAAATGTTTACATTAGCCTGCGGCAGTTGTTGCAGAGATAATGGGGAGTTCAGTTTAGTTTAGATATTTGACAATTTCATCTTCTTACCTTAAAAATAAGTTTCATTACCGCCGATCTACATACAATAACTGTACAAGAAAACCTAAATCATTAAGAACAGTTATAGTATACTGACTTTATTTTATTATACTGACTTTATTATTCTTAATAAACTATTCTTTATTGATTTACTTTACTACACATTATAGTAAGTAACCTACAGTATTCGCTCATCTCTTTTTGTTTCACATTTGTTCGTTTTACACTAAATTCGCTTAACACGAAAAAAGTAACTGGTCCCCGTCATTTCGCGTTAAACGGTTTCCACTGTAATTAGTAAAATTATATATGTTTTTAAGAGTAATATGATGAAAATATGTGACGAATTTAGTTAGGTATCTATATGGCAAATTGTAAATTGTTATAATGGAATTGTGTAGAAATGAAAGAAAATTTGTTTAGTCAAGATTTATATTTAATATAGTAAACATCAAAAAGGAGTTAGTCAAAATTTATATTCATTATGATAAACATCAAAGAGTGGTCCTGTAAATAAGTCAGAAATTATATCATATCTAACATAATAACCATCAGAGTATAAACCTGTAAATAAGTTTAATATTATATTTAATAACATACCGATAAAAGAAAGAAAACCTGTAATATTGAAAGAAGTATAATTTTGTATTCAACTTAATAAACATCAACATTTCAAAGAAGTCTAAGTAATATTTTATCGAATGCAGATTAAAAAGAGTAAGGATGTCAAGGAGTATAATTTTATATTCAACCTTATGAACCTCGATATTTAAAAGAAATCTAAATTGAACAATCAAAGAAGAAAGTATAATTCTACATTTAATTGATCAAGATCCAAGAGAAGGAGCAAGCAACAAAGCCTAACATTATATTTAAGATGATAAACATCAGAGAGAATTGAACCCATTGCAGTTGTGAAGAGCTAAGATTCAAACTATTCACATTAATACGGTAGATAATATTACATTGTTATTTCTTCAAAATTTATGAACTAACGTTATTTGGTACTGATTAAAGAAAAGAATCAATCATTCCCAGTATTAAATAATATAAATCAAATTAGTAGTTGTCTACCCTGAGATAGAGTTTTTCATGAGCAGATGTTAAACATACACAACACATAAAATTATTCAAATATTAAAATAATATAGACAACTCGTACTGATTGCCCAAATAAAGGGAAATTACTATTGCAAATAGAAACAAATATAACTAATAAGAAAAAATAACAGTACAATAAATACACAACCAACGTGTGGCTTTTAACCAATCCTAAACAGTTTCTTTAAACCAAGAACGGGAAGAAACTCGATTTAGTACAATAAATGTCGCCAACAACTTGGGGCATATAGAAATAATATAATTGCAATTAGTAACAGTACAATATATAAATTTATTTTAAAAATTTAATAATTTGTATGAGATTATGATGATGACAGTTTATACACACTGTTGAAACACTGTAAATATTTTAAAAATATATTCGTGTAAAAACTAACATTATTAATTTATTATTAAAATATATATATATATATATATGACAGTTTATAACCCAGTTTTTTATCTGTAAAACTTACCTAAACTAATAAATGGAACTTACTTGCAAAAGAAATCTTGTATAACTTTAAAATACATATATCTAATTAATTGTGATTAAGTTTAGGTATATATGAAGAAACTAAATAGAGGGCTAACATTGTTAACAATGTAATCTTACTGAAAGTTATAGCATTTAGGCATAGTCAATCAGTGTTTTCTATAAGTATGAGTAATCTTAAAAAACAGATTTTACATTGTAATTTTCTATATAATGGATAATAAAAATATTTTTTAATTTTATTTAAAAATAAATAAAAAAAGTGCACGGTGTGTTTCCTACATTGTAAACATATTTCCTGCTTGTTTGTTTTTTTTATGGCATTTTATCAGTAGTTGGGGTTCATAGATAACTACAAGAAAATTGATATATCCGATATTAAACAACACCGGGGCAATTTCAGTCAATATTTATTACTAGGTCAGTTTGTGAGGACATCAATATCTGGTAGAATTTAGTATCACTAGTGAGACATTTCCTGAGTCTTTTTTATTTTGCAATTACACCTGCTGTTAAGAATACGACAACAATTAGATTTTAAACACATAGTCAGTTGCAGACAAATTTGATTTGATTTTATTTATTTATAGTGTGCGCGCGCGCACGCGTGTGTGTGTGTGTGTGTGTGTTGTTTGACTAATGTCATAACACGACACTGTTGAAGTATTCATTTGCCTTAAATGATTCCAAGTTGATGACTTAAATGTAATTTTAATGTAACTCTGATGATGCTTAAATAACAGTTTGATGCTGCTTAAGTTACATTGTCATAATTGTGAATACACTATGTTTTTTTGAGTAATGCATTTCTTCTAATTAATAGTTACTAGTAAAATTTGTTATTACACACAGAGTAAGAGAAGTCAATCTATTGTTTTTCATATTTTTTAAGATTAAACACATTTATTTATTTTTACTTCAATAAACTAATTTACTTTGTTATTGTGTCACATGGAATATATTATTTGTATACATTATTTGATTTGTTGAATTTTTCCCTATCATTAAAAGAAGAAATGGTAAATTAGGAATATGTCACTAATTACACTTTCAAAATCAAAATTCTGCTTTCTGCCACAACAAATTCAATAAAAAACTTTTAGTAACAATAGTTTCAAAAACAATGTTTGGAAAATAATTTTTAGACAGCAGTTCTAAACAAGTGATTAAAACACAAGAACAATTATTTAAATTTGAAAATTGTTATTAAACAATACAATTTTAAAAAGTTTTATTAAACTTTTACAACTTCTATTTTAATTAAATGCACCAATGATATACCGTGTATATATATATATATATATATATTGACGAATTATACTACTTGCAGAAGAAACAAATTGAATAACATCACAAATTTATATAATTACTGCAAGAAATGTCAAGTTACTTATATAGAAAATTGTATATATATATATTATATATATATAATCCATGGATTTGGTTCCAGAGGGTGGAAGAATTCATTACAAAAATTTGATTGTTTAACCACTTTTAGCTATAGCATTCTCTGGTAAATTTAGCAAATACTTGCTTTCCTTTTAACATGTTATATATTACCTGTTTCAGTTCATTATGAAATTATATTGGAAATCGTATACAGCCCATGTGCCCTATAATACACTTGAAACAAATTTTTCTTTGGCCTATAGTATAGAGTCAATATCATATTCTATAGTTGGTAACAGTGTTGTTTGGATTCCTGTCAATGGAACTCCTTGTGCCATACCCATTTTTATAGATAAATACCTCTAATTGTATGAAAAACTCATTACTAAATACTGTAGTTGTCCGACATAAACTAATAAATTAATTTCTCAGAGACATATTAAACACAGAAAAATATATATGAAAATTAGGTGGCAAGTTAAAATGTGTGGAAAACACTGGTCTAATAGAACACAAGCTGTGATACATTACAAAGTTTTTGAACACATTGAAAACTGCTGTCTTATTGTTACCTTGGTGAAATATTAAATAATAGTACAAACACCGAGTGATGATCATTTGAACTTTATATAATACAAAGCACACACACACACATGCACACACTCACTCACTCACTCATATGTATATATAAACTTTAATTACAGTAATTATATATTACAAATATACTGTTCATGACTATGGAAAATTTCTTCTGTTTTGCGTTATGTTAATATTACAGTTATAAACAGCATTATCAGAATTTATGAATACATAATGTTAATAAAAAACATTGAAGCTGTTAATTTTATTACAAAAATAAAAAATAAACGATTTGTTAAACATATCTTAGCTTCTGATGATGCAGTTTATTTCTCCGAAACATATGTTTAAGAAAACTAAAGAATTTACTTGAACTTTTGTATTTTTTTGTATGTACAAACTACTACAAAAGTCAGGGGTAACGATAACCCCCCAAAGCCAAAAGGCCAATCCATAAGGCTCTCCCAAAGCTTCGTCTTAGGCCTCCAACCAATTAAATTATCTTCAGAAATTATTTTATTATCATATTTATATGTAGTTAATGCGCGCTGATTTTTAATTGTAAAAACAAATTGATATTTTATTATGACCCGTTTTTAATTGTAAGGTCTAAAATAGTAACATTTTTGGCACTGAATCAAATTTTATTTTGCAAAACCTTTCTAATGTTCAAAGCTATTACTTATTTACTGATACTCAGTTAGGGAATGGTGCAAGCTACACATGCTTCATATTCATTTAAAAGCTAATACAAAATGTTAATCAATATATGAATTTCAATTTTTAAAACTTAACTTAGTTTATTTAAATTATTTTTCCAAAATTTTCCACCAAAGACCTAAAAGCTAGTCTAAAATTCTGATGGTTAAGTCATTGTTTCAACTGATGATGGTTTAAGTATGGAAAGTGTTAGTGATTATTACAACACTTTTATAGTGGTCTGTGTATAAAACTAAAATATAAATTTTGAACAGTGAAACTACTAATACTTCATTGCATTTATAAATAATAAAAAAAATACTTAAAAAATCTAATACAACTGTGAATTTCATACATACTTCTACCCTTCAGGCTGTTTCAGGACGTTCCACCACACAGGGGTATTTTACTCTTTAAAATAATGAAAACAATTTGTACAAATGTAGATACTGAAAAGTTTGGTTCTCTACTTATGATCAATCAAAGATTTCCCAGTTTTTGGGTCTCAAAAGTAAAAACAACAAGTCCAGCAATTATGTGAACAAAATTAATGACAGACAATTGATGACTTCATTTCGTCTAAAGAATTAAAAAAATTCTTTAAAATGTGGCTTCTTTAAAATTAACCCATTAATGCTTAATGTCCTAATTTTTTCACAAATAATCCATCATTATTAACATTTGAAAATAATCATTTGTCACTCAGGCATAACAATGAATTATTTATTTTCTATTTGGAAACTAATAGTAACAATGAAATCACGTTGATACATATAGATTTAACAACAATACAATACACCCATCCACAATACAAATACCTGTAAAATCCGTTTGCGAATAAAACAAAAACACTAACACTAGTTAATTGATAATAATAACAACAACAGTGACTAGTGACACTAAACACAAACACACACAGAGCGGAGGTGACTATTACTAACTGATTGTACTCAGCAGACTAAACACTCAATGAGTGTGAAGTCAGTACTGTGGCCGCGGTGGGGTGGCAGTGGGTGGTGGGGAGGTGCATATTGATCCAGCATCCCTAAAGGACCAGCGAGTAGAACTACACTCTGCCCTGTCCTGGCAGCTCATAAGATGAAAACAACGTACTGCTTAACGACACTGAATAACAATGGACAATGAGTAAACACAAAATATGTTTTTGTTTTGTGATGAACAAATCCTGACAACCTGATCTGTTTGCGTATTTCTAATCACCTGATATTTCAAAATAAAATTAAACGAGTTAACACTAAATGACAAATATTTTATACCAGCGTTAGATACGCCCAGGAAATGTTGGATATTAAAAAACAAAAAAGATATGTACCAAACGATTTAATTGCATTACTGAAAAGTCCATGCTGCCAATAAAACAACTGAGTTTAAAGTTATAAAATTAGAACCACTTTATTGAAAAAATTGGATTTTATACAAAATTAAATTATTATTCCCTTTTTTGTATTATTTGGTGGAATTATAACATATTTGAACTTAATATAAAATTATTTATTCTTCCAAGAATTACAAAAAAATTACATACGAAACTGATTAAGCCTGTTTGTCCATTCCTAAAAATTCAATGTTTCGTAACTTTGTAAAACAGTTTATACAAAATCGTACTGGCGTATACTTATATTTTTTTTTTTTGCATAACTAGATGCTATAAATGAATTTATTATATTATGGTGCTTAAGGAAGAAGGATAAGCAGTTATGCTGATTAAAACCATTGTGAAAAGGAGAAGCAGTATGGTTGATTGCCTGCTACGGATTTCAAACTGGTTCACCATCCTGATCGAGGGAATGACTGAGGGGTTATTGGAAGGGAAAGGCCCAGACAGGAGTAAACAGATGAAATAGGAGGAGGAAGATGGTATGTGATGATTAAGGGCACTTTTAACCAGCAAATCAGCCAAAAAATCGATTTTTTTTGTTTTTTGTCTTAAAAAAATCTTCTTCAATATTTTCTGAGTAATTTGATACCAAATTTATGTTAATAGACTTAATAATAAATTTTTTATGATTTTAAAAATAAATTGAGATCAGAAAAGTTCTGTCAAAAGTGCTGATAAGGTTACCATTTTTTACAAATGTGTAACTCCCTTCTAACAAATCATAAGAGACATGCGGTTTTTACCATTGGAAAGGGAATTTCAATAAACATTCATTACCAATGTCTCTAATTTCTGTCATACAGCCAATATTTGCTGATCTGAGTCATCCTAATTTGTTAAAAAAATGTCTTCATGATAGTACACAGAATGTAAACGAGTTGCTAAACATTTGATTTGTAATAGATTGCCAAAAACTATATTTGTTGGACTGGATATTTTGGTTTTGGGTGTACACGATGCTGTGTTGGCCTTCAATAAAGGTAATATAAGTATAAGTGTCAAGTCTTACAAAAATTAGGAATCAATCCAGGATCAAATATAGTTAAGATCATGAAAAAAATTGACTTGCAACAAATCCTTGAGGTAGAGACAACAGTAGATGAATTGATAGAAAAGGTTAGAAAATCAAAAATATGAAGAGAACTAGAGGACCAAAAGGACATACCTGATTACCCTGATTATGAAGCTGGACTATTTTAAATCAGGAAAAACAATAAAAATCTGTTTTAAAATCTTTAAATGGGTTTTTTCTAAAAATATATCTTTTTTAGATAAATGACCCATTATTTCAGAAACTAAGTGAACTATCAAGCTGAATTTTTTTGTCGCTATTAGGTTAATAGAGATACAATTACACTAGTAGAACTATTCATTTTCACTGAAAAATAAAAAGTAAAAATATATTAACTAAGCTTTTTGTATGCAAATTTTTAGAGCAAAACATAAAAATTAGGAAATAGAGATATCTTTATAGTTGTAGTAGTGTTTGTGATGTGTAGTGTGCTTACTTTCGTGCTAAAATTTCAGATTTCTATCTTTTACAGGTTCTGAGACAATGGGTCTCAACATTGATGAATTTAACATGGTAAACATAGATGGTTACGAGTGTCCTTAAGAGGCTGTCTTTGGAAGGAAATATCTGGGTTAAGGAGAAAAAGAAGAAGAAGAAGAAGAAGAAGAAGAAGAAGAAGAAGAAGAAGAAGAAGAAGAAGAAGAAGAAGAAGAAGAAGAAGAAGAAGAAGAAGAAGAAGAAGAAGAAGAAGAAGAAGAAGAAGAAGAAGAAGAAGAAGAAGAAGAAGAAGAAGAAGAAGAAGAAGAAGAAGAAGAAGAAGAAGAAGAAGAAGAAGAAGAAGAAGAAGAAGAAGAAGAAGAAGAAGAAGAAGAAGAAGAAGAAGAAGAAGAAGAAGAAGAAGAAGAAGAAGAAGAAGAAGAAGAAGCAATAATGGTATGATAATTGTATTATAATGAGAATAAGAAAAAGAAAATTATAGGATTAGAAATTAATTTGTTAATAAGAAAGACATTACAGGTGACAAATCAATAAACAAAACATCCTAGAATCCACAGGCAAAATATTTGTGAATTAACCCCAATATGTCTGATTAAGTCAAGTCAACAGAATGACCATTTGAATGGAGAATGACATTTATTGGACAGAAGATAGATGAAGTTTGATAAATAAACCCATGCAACGTTTGTTTATTTGAAGAATTGTGTCTCTGTTCATCAGTACTTACATTTTCACATTCAAAGTAACTTCCACAGTAAATAAAAGCACTTATGCCAATGTTTTTTCAGTCTTTAAAACATTACTGATCTAACTCTGAGCCAGCTCAGCGATTTTGGTTTTATGTCTTCAAGAGCTGCCAAACATTTTTTTTGTTTATTTTCTCTCTTCCTTGGGAAGAAAAAAAGCGCACATAGCAGGTATATGGGGATATTGTGATTGTGATATTATTAAAACGTTATTTTGGCTGAAACTTGTTGACTGACTTGCAAGATTTCTACTCAGACCACGAGGTCTAAGAAAGGAAAATATGGAGTTGGGAATGTTACTGATAAGAAATAATATGGTGCGGCATACTTCTTTTGTGTTCAGTAGATAATCCCAAGTCACAATTAAAGAGACAGTTAAATATTAATGGTTTATGAAAATTTTAATAGAAAATTAACTAAAATTTGTTTGCTGTACTTTATCAACTGACAAATTTAATTGATTAATGTTAGTATGTTTATTAATTTATACACAGTTTTATTTTGTGAACTAGGACTTGTAAACGCCTGACACCATTTTGGTAAGAGGATTCTGATTAAATAAATAAAAATTTTTAATAGAGGCCCACATGACTTGGACTGACCCTTTTATAACTGTAGGCAGCAGTCTTTTAATTAGTACTTTTAATTTGGGTGCAAACATAAATATTTAATCATGTTGCATGCTATACAGACAAAACAAAACATGGTGACACCACTTTCATATTGTTACGACGGTCTACTCGATCGCCGTAGGTACAGTGGAAACAAGATAAGACACCAAGTAAGTCACTAATCACACCTTTAATTTTTACAGTTAAACAGTTCGTAATTAACAACACAGTCTCTACAACAAATCAAATGAAAATTGTTCACACGCCATACAATGTCCACTAAAATTAAACACAATTGTATTACAATTATACCATCCAATTATAAAACACCACTCTTAACTAATAACCACTTTAACACGCACAGTAATATCGCTACTATAACTCTCGAACCGCACAGTCATAAATTTGCATTAATACTGAAACTTAAGGCCACTGCCGCCATGTATTTATACCTGCGCTCACAGACCAGAATGTTTCTAATTTCGTCTTAGTGGTCGTGTGAGCAACGTAATTTACTGCGGCCTTGACACAGTCCGCGCGGCTGTCGCCTTCGAGAAACCTCTCGAAATGCGTCGACAAGCACGTACACCACACACTTTACATCGAGATTCTTCTGGCACATTCGACAAACACGTAGATTGTTCTGTGATGTTGTAACACTGCCCCCTCCTTAAGCCTGTTCGTCCCGAACTGGCAAACCGTCTCTGAAGTAGTACTTAGCCAGGCGATCTAGGTGGATGACCTTGAAGCTTCGCTGCCCTTCCTGTTGAATCCGATAAACAACATCGTTGATTCTTTTTTTCACGGTGTACGGTCCTTCCCAGTTAGACTGCAATTTAGGTGAGCGACCACGACGGCGCTTTGGGTTGAACAACCAGACCTGATCTCCTTCTTGGAAACCCACACTATTGCTGCAAATGTCATACCGAGTTTTCATTTTATCACTGGCAATCTTCACCCGTCCTCTTACCAAGCAATTCATTTCTCGCAGTTGGTTTTCTAATTGCGAGGAATAGTTCTGCGGCTCTTGGGACTGAGTCTCAGGTGATCCGAACATTAAGTCCCCAGGAAGACGAATCTCCCGCCCAAACACCAATTTTGCTGGAGTCATGCCGGTTGTGTCGTGTACTGATGATCTATATGCCATGAGGAATAGTGGTATACGTTGGTCCCAGTGTGTCTGGTTCTCGTCAACAACCTTCGAAAGATGCTGCTCAAGTGTCCTATTGAATCTCTCAACCATCCCGTCCGACTGAGGATGCAGAGGTGTTGTCCTGGTGTTTCAAATTCTGAGTAGACGGCATACTTCTTTAAACATTCCTGATTCGAAATTTCTCCCTTGATCCGTATGGATTTCCATAGAGGCTCCATAACGGCAACAGAAGTTGTGAACTAACTCCTTTGCCACAGTGGTAACCTCCTGATTTGGAATTGCATAAGCTTCCACAAAGTAGTCACCTACAACCATGATGTACCGGTTTCCATCGTCAGTAACTGGGAATGGTCCAGCAATGTCTATAGCAATTCTCTCGAAAGGTAATCCAACGTTATACTGTCTCATTTTTCCCCTGCTTCTGGTTTGTGGGCCCTTGCTTGCAGCACATATTTCACACGTCCGACCCATTCCTCTACGTCGTGGCGAAGATGAAGCCAATAGAATCGCTTCCGTATTTTGTCAAGCGTTTTCTTAACGGCAAGATGGCCTCCAGATGTTCCATCATGCATCTCCTTCAAAACAGACTGCACTTTACTTCGTGGAACTATCAACTGCATGACCACGTCTCGTCCATCTGCACTTTCCCAAGCCCTTTTTAGCAATCCGTTTTCTAAGGTGAGAGATTCCCATTGTGCCCAGTAGCCCTTCAGCACTTCGGAACCATGGCAGATTTCTTGCCATCTGGGCGGCGACCTTCCTCTTTTGCTGTCAAGATCGGTCCAATGTCTTCATCAGTCATCTGTTCTTGTCAACAGTCTTGTGTTGTCCAGCCATCAGCCAGGAAATCTACAGTGATGGTTTGAACGTGTTCGCTTGAGTTTTGTTCTTCCTTTCTGTGGCAATGTCAGCAGTCTTCCAGGCATGGTCTTCATGATAAGCCATCTGCATTACCATGCAGGCGCCCCCGTCTATGTTGTACCTTGAAGTTGTACTCTTGCAGACGTTAAAGCCACCTTGCCAACTGTCCTTCTGGATTTTTAAATCTTAAGAGCCATACAACCGCGGCATGGTCGGTACGTAGTGAAAACTCTCTTCCATAATTTCTCTCCAGTTTAGAAAGTGTCTTGCTGTAATACGCTATTACTCATTCTTTACAGTTTTGAACTTGAGACAAAACTGCTCCTAGACCAGTATTGCTTGCATCTGTGTCCACAATGTACTTCCCTTCGGAATCTGGGAAAGCGAGAATTGGCTGCGAACATAATGCAATTTTCAAAGTCCTAAATGCTTGATCACACTCCCTCGACCACTGGAAGTTTCGTTTTTTCTGTTAGTTCATGTAGTGGTTTAGCAATAGTAGCGAAGCCTTTCACAAAACATCTGAAATATGAGCATAACCCCAGGAAACTCCAAACTTCGTGTTTACTCTTCGGCACTGGCCAGTCTCTTATGGTGTGTACTTTATTAGGATCCATGCTAACACATGCTGCCGAAACCAGATGGCCCAGACACTGTACTTCCTTCTGGAATAGAGAACACTTCTTCGGGCTCAGCTTCAGTTGTGCACCGTGAATTCTAGTTAGAACTTCCTTAAAGTTTTCCAAATCGTCTTCAAAAGTCTTCCCGATCACTATGACATCGTCTAAGTAAACAAGGCAAGTTTTCCACGTCAGACATCGGAGTACAAGGTCCATCAATCTCTCAAATGTTGCCGGTGCATTACAGAGTCCAAATGGCATGACTTTAAATTAGAATAAGCCACTTGGGGTCAAGAAAGCGGTCTTTTCCTTGTCTTCTTGATGAAGACCCACTTGCCAATATCCACTCTTCAGGTCCAATGTGGAAAAGCACTGTGCTCCGGACAACGTGTTGAGTGTATTGTCAACACGAGATAATGGATAGCAGTCTTTCTTTGTAACGTCATTTAACCTTTGGTAGTCTACGCAGAAACGCAATCCACCATCCTTCTTCGCTACCAGCACTACAGGAGAAGACCAAGCACTTTGTGATGGTACAATCATGGTACATTGTATAATTACATAAAATATGGTAACGAGATCATAAATATTGTATTTTCCTATTTTTTGACATACCCAACCCAACCTCAAACACCCTATATAGAATTTACGGTGAGTGGACTATATTACAGTATTTGCCAGGATTTGAACTAATTCATGACAAAAAACGGTGTCACATCACAAAAACAGTGTGCAGTTATTGAGATAAGCAGAGCCAAGCCTTCGTTACGTCAGAGGCGGAGAATGTGTTGACAACTACAAACGGCGATGTCAACAACTTAGACAAAGGAATGTGACGTCAATACACCCCACTTCCGCAGATTTCAACCAGAAATTGCCGTCATTTCATCTGCAGCTCTGATTTGAGCCGGCCGGCCGCCCATTCACTTACGAGTGAATTTTAACTTTTTAGACCACTGTAGGTGGTTAATAAACAATATAAATATAATAAGTACAGTGCGCCAACTTCAAGATGTGACCGGGAAAAACTCGCCGAACTCGCGGTGCGCGAAGTTCGTGCAAACCGAGAACAACCAGCAACACGGAAATTGGTGAGAGCGTTCCTTATATATTTTGAATCCTTTATTTCCCAATATATGTTATTGTAGAAATCAATCATTTAACAAATTATTCAAAATTTCAATCAAAATTTAAGGAGCTCCAAAATTTAAATAAGTTTGTACCATGATAATGAAAGGGTGAGTGGTTGTGTGCGTGCATAATTATTCTAAGTGCTGGGTTGAGCAACACCTATAACTATATATATATATATATATATATCTTTGTTGAAAATATGAAAGTTAATTTGAATAAATAATTAATTAATCAATAAATGTATGTCTTATCCTATAACATGTCTTAATGCAGCGTATATTCTTTGTATAATGTAACTTCATGTGGACAACGCCCATGGCGCAATATATCGATCAGAGACCTATGTCTATGTAATACTTTATACTCAATGTTTACTCTTAATAAATACTTTTATATGTTATTTGATGTGTCTTTATTTCAGGTAATTGGTTACACTAAACCGGTACGTGTTAACACGAATTTCTGGCCCTAACAATAAATTTCGATCAGGTTGCTTTATAACAAACATGGCGCCCGAAACTTATTATTTACGTATAGACAAAATTTATATTTTCAACCTGAGTAATAAAACAATAAATGTATATGATTACATTTGGCTCCCGAATTGCAGGGACTAATTGATTACATTTGGTGCCCGAACAGGGACCTTATGTAATATTATGTATGTATATTATTACATGGGATACGCCTAGAAAGAACACGGGAAAAAATTGCTTGAGGTAACAGACAAAATTTTATAACTAGTAAACATAACCCCACAATTAGGTTAGACAATTGTATGCATGCGTGCATTACACAATTGCCAAAATGAGTACTAATGACAATATTACGTTAGAAATAGGTACAACTAATGTAAATTTGACTGGCGAGATGGATGTACAAACACCTCAAACTAGTCAGATTGACGAGGCGCATACGCCTGTATCTGTAGAAATAACGAAAGTCAATACATCCATTTCAACTAGTTTAGATAGTAAGCAGGATGAAACTAATGCAATGATGCAACTTTTATTAAATAAATTTGACAGTTTTGATAAAAAACTAGATGAACAGAAAATAGATTTTGAAATTAAATTCAATGAAATAAAAAATGAAATAAAAGTGAGTCACAATAAACTTATTAAAAAATGTGACCAGCTGATTATAAAATTAGATAAGTTACATGTGGTAGAAAGTAAATTAGAAAGTCAGAAAGTACTAGATAGTAGTACCCAGCAAAATTGTGTACTGGATAACATATTTAAAACTGATCATTCCAATGATGAATGTACTCTAGATAATCTAAATAATACAGGTAGTAAGATTGTGGTGTTGGAAACGGATAAACATGATAATGAAAGTATAATGAATGATAATGAAATATTTGAATTTATGAAGTCAGAAAGAAAGATGAGAGAAAGTATTTTAGTACAAGGAATGCAGGGGGTAGAATTTTCTTTTAATGTTGTATTAGGGGGTGAAGACAAGTCTTCATGTAGTTTGATAGACGATAGTTCTACAAATAAAGTTTCTTTTAGTTTTTGTGTACCTAAGAGGTGCAACGATTTTATGATAGGGACCCTTGCATATTTGGAGAGAGAGAGAAAGTGTATTTTGGTGTTATGGAGAGAAATGTATTAAGAGAGAAAGTATAGAGAGATATTGTGAGAGTAAGAGAGTAATAAAAATATTTAAAGTAAAAAGAAATTACAGACAACTGTTAGAAAGGTTAGGGTTATATGTGGTATATGAAAATGATGACTACTTACCTGATAATAACAATAAATTGAAAATAACAAGAAATGAGAATAAAGACATTAGGTACTTACCTGTGGTGGAATATTATGGGGATAATTATAGTATAAACCGATTAATGACATATGATACTAAGACAAACGGAACTCTACTTGATAGTAACTGGAAGTATTTGATTAATAACAATTGCATACAGGAATATAAATATAATGTTGCAAATAATAAAATCTATGTATTAAATAAGAATTTATATAGACCTAAGATTCGTTTATTGTTTAATGATGGTGGATAGACTGTTATATTGTGATATGAACATTAAATAATAATGTGCAAAGTGGTTTTGAATTGGACTGTTATGGACTGATTTCGATTAATGACACAATAATGAAGTTGGAGTGTATATTTTATTGTATTAACTGTATTTATTTATCCATGTATTTTGATGTGTATTATGTATTACAGGTACCCCAGTGTGTATTATTATATATTTTATATATGTAACCTGTTTAATAAGAATATTTTAATTAATTACTAATGAATAATAATGAATGTTTAAATAATTATTATATTTGAATTTTGAAAAGAGGTATTGTTATAAGTAGGTAGGAGAGGAATTTTATAAGACAATGGTAAATGATTACAGTAAGGTAAGTGTTTAAACAGGAATATAACCTGGGTATTGAATTAGAAGCAGGTGAGTTATTTAATTGATGTAAATGGAGTTAGAAAGATAAGAATTTTTAAGAAAATACAAAGAGAATTATTAGATAGTTAGGGACACAGTAGTTAGGGATTATTTGTAAAGAAGGTGTTTAAGTAAAGGTACATACATATATTTATTGTTGATGAATTCTGTAGGGGGGGTGAGGTGATAAAGAGTAGCCAACCAATAGTGTTGTGGCAGGTATTAGCGTAGTTTAAGGGAGTGTTTGCCGAATATTTGGAAAGGCAAAAATATTAGAGATGTATATAGCCAGTTAGGGAACACCCAACCCTGTGCAAAGACGAGCGGTGCCATATGATTTAAATGAAAGTAGTAATGGAGTATATAATTGAGATATTGGTGTCAATGATAGGTAAATTTGATGGTTAGTTAGAAGAAGGTGAGTAAAATTATATAATGAAGTATAGTGAATATAGGAGTTATCCAGACTAAACAGTGATAGAAGGTGAGAGGTTAGGTAGTTAGGGAGGTAGAAAGTTCAGAGGAGAGAGGTAGTAGAAAATGAATAATGAAATAATAATGTAATATGAATAGTAACAATCAGTTCAAAATGTATTTTATTATCATAAATAAATAAATTTGATGTTTAATTAATAACTGCAATGGTAAATTTTAATTTAAATACAACTTTTAAGTAAATTATACAAATGTTAATGCATATCTTAGATATGATTAAATATGATTGAGTATTTAAAATGTATTAACTGTATTATTAATATATCAGTGTTAATTATTAATGTATTATGTATTTATTTGAAGACTTTTTAACATGATGTTATAATATGTGTGGGAAGAGAAAAAATTTTAAATGGCGCTGTTAATAATATTTATCAGCCAGATGATTAACTGTTAATAATAATAATAATAACACTAATAATAATTTTATTTTTGTTTTATCATGCACTAAGAGTATTTAATAAATAAATATATAGAGTTATTAATTCTTTTATAATTTGTTTTTCTCCAGATTTGGGAGATTATAATGTGTAATTTTCTTATTATATTTTCAATTATATCTTATTCAATTTTGGTATAATATTCTTTTTAATTCTTGAAGATTATAATATATAATCTTATAATTTTATTAAGCATACTAAAATATATTAAGCCAACCCAGTGCTTATTGGCACAAACCAGCACTTAGCTAAGGGGAACCAGATCAGTTGAGGATGGAGTGATTCAATAAGCCACTATATTAATATTTTTTATAAATTGTTTCAGTGTTTGGGGTGTGACAGCGGTCCTGAGCTGGCCAACGCGTCAGAGCAGGGGCGTTAAGAGCCTAAGTGGCCTTATGGTGTTGGGATCTCGCAGGAGAAGTCCAGTAAGGTCATGAAGGTACGGTCCTCGTCACCAGACCAAGGGTGAGTTATTGTTATTTTTTATATAAAATTGTAAGGGGGTTGTGGCGACTTGTCCTGACTGATCCCTTTAGGAAGTATGAAAGGGTCAATGAAAGTTTGTGTGCTTCGTCACACCATCTTTCATTGAGGGGGTTTTGTGATGGTACAATCATGGTACATTGTATAATTACATAAAATATGGTAACGAGATCATAAATATTGTATTTTCCTATTTTTTGACATACCCAACCCAACCTCAAACACCCTATATAGAATTTACGGTGAGTGGACTATATTACAGTATTTGGCAGGATTTGAACTAATTCATGACAAAAAACGGTGTCACATCACAAAAACAGTGTGCAGTTATTGAGATAAGCAGAGCCAAGCCTTCGTTACGTCAGAGGCGGAGAATGTGTTGACAACTACAAACGGCGATGTCAACAACTTAGACAAAGGAATGTGACGTCAATACACCCCACTTCCGCAGATTTCAACCAGAAATTGCCGTCATTTCATCTGCAGCTCTGATTTGAGCCGGCCGGCCGCCCATTCACTTACGAGTGAATTTTAACTTTTTAGACCACTGTAGGTGGTTAATAAACAATATAAATATAATAAGTACAGTGCGCCAACTTCAAGATGTGACCGGGAAAAACTCGCCGAACTCGCGGTGCGCGAAGTTCGTGCAAACCGAGAACAACCAGCAACATGGAAATTGGTGAGAGCGTTCCTTATATATTTTGAATCCTTTATTTCCCAATATATGTTATTGTAGAAATCAATCATTTAACAAATTATTCAAAATTTCAATCAAAATTTAAGGAGCTCCAAAATTTAAATAAGTTTGTACCATGATAATGAAAGGGTGAGTGGTTGTGTGCGTGCATAATTATTCTAAGTGCTGGGTTGAGCAACACCTATAACTATATATATATATATATATATATATATATCTTTGTTGAAAATATGAAAGTTAATTTGAATAAATAATTAATTAATCAATAAATGTATGTCTTATCCTATAACATGTCTTAATGCAGCGTATATTCTTTGTATAATGTAACTTCATGTGGACAACGCCCATGGCGCAATATATCGATCAGAGACCTATGTCTATGTAATACTTTATACTCAATGTTTACTCTTAATAAATACTTTTATATGTTATTTGATGTGTCTTTATTTCAGGTAATTGGTTACACTAAACTGGTACGTGTTAACACGAATTTCTGGCCCTAACAATAAATTTCGATCAGGTTGCTTTATAACAAACATGGCGCCCGAAACTTATTATTTACGTATAGACAAAATTTATATTTTCAACCTGAGTAATAAAAAAATAAATGTATATGATTACATTTGGCTCCCGAATTGCAGGGACTAATTGATTACAACTTGACGAAGGTTCGATTACTCCCTCTGTCAACATGTCCTGTACTAACCGAGACATTTCCTCTTGGTTAGATAATGGAGGCGTTCGAGGAGGTTGGCGTATCAGTATTGTGTCCCCGGTATTGATGCGATGTTGCACAAGAGAGGTTCTTCCCAGTGACTGTCCCCGAACTGCAAAACAATCTCTGAATTCATGTAAAAACCGTCCGTGTTCTTTTACCTCACCACTTGAGAGGTCGTTAGAAGATCTGTTAAATAATTCTTGCAGTTCCTCTGGTAATTTGGAATTATCCGAAGCACTGGATCTTCGTTGCGTTATTCCGGCTACCCAGGCCACAGGAGTCAATTTGCCTAGGAGCGTATTGCTTTGTAAAGTGATAGCTTGATCCAAAATATTCGCCACTCTAATAGGTACAGTTCCGGTTTCGTCAGGTTTTACTAAACTTCTGGCAATTAGTATGCCCGGTGTGCTGACTACCTGGGGTTCGAATATAGAGCACTGGTCGCCCCTAGTATCTACCTCGGTTCTAACCATAATGATCTTTTCGGAGATTGGGGGAACAGTTACGGCCACTTTGTTTATGACGTCCATCGATTTCTCTGCTGTCGTCATTGTTGATAGAATTACCTCTTCGCCTCCAATTCTCAAAACATTGTTTTTGAAGTCGACTATAAATCCGTATGTGTTCATAACGTCCACACCAAGAATTGCTTCATCCACAATGTCTGCAACAAGTACTTGATGATTAAACTCAAGTCGACCGAGGCGTAGGTGTATCTCCACCTTTCCATACACTTTTACAGGCCATCCAGTAGCTGTCCGCAAGCTGCAACAGCACCAGATTGGCAATGAGATCTTTCACCACGTAGGGGCACACAATTTATACTGTTGCGTCTGTGTCAACTGTAATCGAGGTTGGCCTCTCTTGAACAAATCCGTTAACTACCAAGCTCCCGCTGTTTTTCTGAAGTGTAGAAATTGCGTATTCTCTAGGGGATTCGTTCCTCCAGTTAGTCAGCACACGCCCCGTTGTACCGACTATTGCTCGTTTCCCTGCTGCTGAATTCTAACCTGACAATCTCGTTGTAGATGTCCAGGTTTCCCACATCTATAACACTTCAGTCTTCCATTCTTCCTTATTTTATTCTGTGGCACCGACCGCCGAGTCTCTGTTCCTTGTTCTTCTTCCTCATCGTCTGTGCCATCATGAGTTTTTAGCGTGCGCACATTATGACTTATCCAACCAGACACTGATTTGGCGGCCTCAAATTGCAAAGCATGTACCAGGGCATCTGCACTGTTCTGGTGTCTTGCCATTCGTAACACTTGCTGTAGTTCGTTATCTCGGACACCGGCAGTAAATGTCTGCATCGCAAACCTTGTTCGAAAATCTTCTGGCGCTTCAGGATAAGCCAGTCTAATTAGTCTGTCGATACTTGCTTCAAACTCTTGAAGGCTCTCCCCGGAATGCTGTCGCCTTGCTCTCAACTGGGTGCAGTACACATCTCGCAAATGTTTATCACCATACCGTAATTCTAGAGCTTTTATCAACTCAGCATAGATGTTCTGCCTGTCAGGTGGCACTTTCTGTAGTAGTTCTGCTGCGGGTCCTTTTAATGCGAGAACGAGTGAGACTGCCTTGTCTTTCTCTGTCCAATTATTTGTGCATGCAGCAGCTTCAAATTGGCGAATGTACGTTGCCCAGTTACTGCTTCCATCAAAGGTTGGAGCTTTGACATGAACTGTCCCTACTGCAGGCAAAGTGACTTTCTCTATGAACTTATTTTCTGCGTCTTTTTCTGTCTTTATCATTGGTACAGTCTGTTCACAAAGTTGTTTTGGTTGTAACTTCAGGCACTGCTCGACTTCATTTTCAATCTGCTCTTTTATATTTTTAATCGAGTCTTCTATTTTTGTAGACATAACTTTTTCCACAGTCAAGACAGATTTTTCTACTTCAGATATTTTTGTAGACATCGATTCTTCAACACTCGACACAGATTTTTCTACTTCAGCTATTTTTAATGTCATTGATTCTTGTACCTCTGATATTTTAGTAACTTGTTTATTAAGCTCACCTTGTAGGAGACCCAATTCTGCGGTACTATGTTCTTGCATCTGTTTCTGCTCCTGTATAAATGCTTTGATGTCTTCTGTTTCACGCTTCCGTTCCTCTGCCTCCTGTCATCGTCGTTCCTCTGTCTCTAGCATTAGTGCTTTCTGACGTTCCTCAGCCTCTTCTCTTTCTTGTCTTCGTTCTTCTTTTTGTCGTCCTTCTGCTTCTTCCGCCTCCTGTCTGCGTTTCTCATCCTGTCGTTTTTCTGGTTCTTCCTGTGTCTGCCACAGCAGTATTTGTAAAGCTTCCATCATCTGACTGGGATCCATGTTTACCGATTAATTACGAATCACACTCGTCTTGTACAGTGTCCACTGTTTCCACTGTTAACCGTTTTATCCCACTTCTGACACTACTGTTATGACAGTCTACTCGATCGTCGTAGGTACAGTGGAAACAAAATAAGTATAAGACACCAAGTAAGTCACTAATCACACCGTTAATTTTTACAGTTAAACAGTTCATAATTAACAACACAGTCTCTACAACAAATCAAATGAAAATTGTTCACATGCAATAAAATATCCACTAAAATTAAACACAATTGTATTATAATTATACCGTCTGATTATGAAACACCACTCTTAACTAAATAACCACTTTAACGCACACAGTAATATCTCCACTATAACTTTCGAACCGCACGGTCAATAATTCGCACTAATACTGAAACATAAGGCCGCTGCCGCCATGTATTTATACCTGCGCTCACAGACCAGAATGTTCCTAATTGCGTCTTAGCGGTCGTGTGAACAACGTAATTAACTGTGGCCATGACACAGTCCATGCGGCTGGCGCCTTCAAGAAACCTCTCGAAAATGCGTCGACAAGCACGTACGCCACACGCGTTACATTGAGATTCTTCTGGCACGTTCAACAAACACGTAGATTGTTTTGTGATGTTGTAACAATATGTTTTAACAAATTTTTAGAAAAATTTTCTTGTTGATCATTACTTTAATACAAATTAGTTTTAAAACTGAAATAACATTAAATATATTGTAACGCTTAGACCTGTTTACACTGGATACAAATAATCAAATTCTTTGTGTAGTTTCAAAGAAAAAGATAAAAAAAAAATTTTTATTTAAAAAAAAAATTTTTGTTCAAAAAAAATTTGTTTGTTTGTTATTGTAACAATTTAGAAATAATCCTGGTTCTGTTTTGTTTCAAATTTTGAAATTTGAAAGTTTATTTTTGTTAATTTTTACACTTCTGGTAGATCTTAACTAAATCCTGAGTTAATCAGATTATCTTCTTGCTGTAATCGATTAGTGATTTTCAGCACTGCTCCAGTATATCACTTTCAGATAAGTTTTATCGTCTTCCAGTAAGTCCTGTAGTTAGTTAAACTCTTAATTTAAGATGTGAAATAATTGTAAAATCCAGATAATTGAAATAATTTGATTTATTAATAATAATTCTTAAAAAATCGATTTAAAATCGATGTTGAGCAATATTCGACTCTTTCACAGGGATATATCGATTTGCGATTACAGGTTATTTTTTATATTAATATTGAAAAAAGGTTCTTATAACGATTATATTTATATAGTCAGAGAAGGATAGGCCTATAAAGTATAACATGTACAAAAATATAAGTCTTAAAAGTAAAAAAAAATGACAATCTGTTAATAATATATAATGTTTGTAGTATACACTTTATACCCAATAGTGACTCGACTGCTTTGTTGCTGGTTGATACTTTGCATCACGGGAAGATCAAAATGGTGGCACGTCTCGCTGTAGAAAATTACTGTGAATTGATGTTTGGAAATTCTGATAATAAATTCACCTTCACAACTGTTTTATTGGTCACCGTGATAGTGTATATTGTCTATTGTGTTGTTCTGGTATCCTGGATAAGTGTTCAGTGTTCACTGGTGTTAATTGTCTTATTTCAGATGTGTAGAATGTTTGCTGGTTATGATGAAAAAATCGAGAAGTTGTTACAAAGTGAATTATTAATGTTAGGTTGTTTGAACGGTTTAATTCACTTGTATTGTGTTGTGTATCATTTGTTTTCACTATTGTGGTAGAGTATTTCACTGATTTTACATCAAAAAGTGTCAATTTAGGTAACTCTCGTATTTCACTTATTTTCAACTTTTACTCCATTACAATTCTTTATACGGTTTTAGAACGCGATTCAGCATCGACCGTTCCCGTTGAATGTTAACAAAGAACTGTTTTACTTCCTTCGTCTTAGGAAATATCTTGCCAAGTTAATATTGGAAAAGTATTGTTAAAATAATTTTCATTTCCTTTCTACATAATTGCAAAGTACATTATATATGGAATATTTTTAGTTTATTAATTGCTTTCATGAACTATTAACCACATAATTGGTTTATTTATCTCATTCTGTTTAATTTGATATGTCATAGTCCATATTTGTTGAGATTTTTGTTAAATAGCCATATTTCTGTCTTTTTGGAAATCTAGGCCCAAAAACCTACATCCTGTTCTTGTACACAATTACTGCCATTTTAGGTGTTATAAATATAATTATAATAAATTTCAAATGGTCACAAATCTTTCTCTTTCCTTAATTCTTATAAATTTAACATTTGAACTGTCTTTTAGTGATAATTCATTAATTTACCATTTCTCCTCTGAATTAGTTAATTTTTACATTTTGAAAATTTTTAATAATTTAAGACATTTTTCTATATTACTCTTTTAAAGCATAGGATCATTTACAGTAGTTAGTTATCGATCCACCTTACATAAATCTTGTTAGTTTACATGGTTCATTGGTTAATTAACCAGTTTATATTAATTTTTGTGAATTCATTATTTGGCCTAGAGTTTAGTATTTTACATAACTTATATGGTTTTTTCAAATAAATTTAATTCTACACCTCCTCTGACTTTTAAAAGTTAACATAACATGAAATAAAATTGTTTACATGACTATTGATACTTGTAGCATCTAATTCATGCTACTAATACAAAAAATAATATTTGACATGAATTAGCAGTCTTCAAAGTTAGACATGTTTGCTGGAACTATTTTGAACATACATTTTAAACATTTTACAAATTAATACAGCATCCATACCTAAACATTTTAATCTGTATGCATGCTGTTATGTAATTAAAACACCTTACTCTAAACATAAACCTTAATCTATTAGAACTCTTTTAAAGTGGAGTTCACAGGCTCTGAACATTATTAGCCATTTGAATTTCTTAATTTTATTTAAACTTAATTTATTTCCAGTCCTTTCTGATTATATTGTATTATTATCTAACCCCTTTATACAGTAAACATTTCCCACATACTTCCTTTATTCTTATAAACATTTCCTTAATTCTTATAAATTTAACATTTGAACTGTCTTTTAGTGATAATTCATTAATTTACCATTTCTCCTCTGAATTAGTTAATTTTTACATTTTGAAAATTTTTAATAATTTAAGACATTTTTCTATATTACTCTTTTAAAGCATAGGATCATTTACAGTAGTTAGTTATCGATCCACCTTACATAAATCTTGTTAGTTTACATGGTTCATTGGTTAATTAACCAGTTTATATTAATTTTTGTGAATTCATTATTTGGCCTAGAGTTTAGTATTTTACATAACTTATATGGTTTTTTCAAATAAATTTAATTCTACACCTCCTCTGACTTTTAAAAGTTAACATAACATGAAATAAAATTGTTTACATGACTATTGATACTTGTAGCATCTAATTCATGCTGCTAATACAAAAAATAATATTTTACATGAATTAGCAGTCTTCAAAGTTAGACATGTTTGCTGGAACTATTTTGAACATACATTTTAAACATTTTACAAATTAATACAGCATCCATACCTAAACATTTTAATCTGTATGCATGCTGTTATGTAATTAAAACACCTTACTGTAAACATAAACCTTAATCTATTAGAACTCTTTTAAAGTGGAGTTCACAGGTTCTGAACATTATTAGCCATTTGAATTTCTTAATTTTATTTAAACTTAATTTATTTCCAGTCCTTTCTGATTATATTGTATTATTATCTAACCCCTTTATACAGTAAACATTTCCCACATACTTCCTTTATTATTAGCATTACTAAGAATGTTTTGATATAATAAAGTGACCTTATTTATGAAATATAGGAAATATTTTTCATTTGAATATTTCATCACCTGTTAATTTTAAAATATAAAAGTTATTTAATAGCACCTTGTTTAAGTTATAGCTACACATTAACTTGAAGTTTATTACATTTAAAAAACACTACATTGGTACACATTCACTGTTGGTTCTGACTTATGTTTGAGTTTTATCATATTCTCAGACCAGACCTTTAGTCATTATGGACTGTGAAGATTTGTTTATTTTACCATATAATAACTTTAGTTGGTGCACTTCTTATCATACTACTCAATAGTTTTGTCTACAATTAAGTTACAATTTCATAAGGTTTTGGGGTGTTATACTTTCTTTAATGGTATTAACATTTGGTTTGAGGTTCATGGTAGTTAATAATAGGTTTTTATTGTGGTTCTCCCATCCAATATCTTCCCTTCTTCTCTTCTTCCTTCTTGGGTAAACCAAGGTACTTTGTTTTATTTTGTCCGATGGTTGGTTCGGGGTATCTTCTTTATCATCTGCTTCTAAATTTCTTCTTCTTTCTTGGGTTTGGTGTATCTTCTTTATCATGCTATTAACTTTACTCTTCTTTCTTAACTTCGGGATATCTTGTTTATCACCTGGTACTAAACTTCCCCTTCTTGTTTCTTCTTGTGTTTGGGGTATTTTCTTTATCACCTGTTCCTAATCTCCTGGGTAATCTCCTTAATTTATTTATTATGAGTTTCCTTTTAATTTATTGGCTTTTATTGTTGCATTTTTTATTACTGAATTACTTTTTTTTTCTTTTATAGTGGTGTTTTTCTTTGAAGTGTAATTTTATTTTCATTTGAAATTCTTGGTTATATGTAATTTAATTATTTATATGATCTTAATTGAATTAATTACTAGTGGAATATCTGTCACGCTACAATATTTTACAAAATTGTTTCCCAGTATTAGTACTAAAATTTATTGTTTTATTTTATTTACTCTTGCACATTCTGAGTAAGAATTTCAATTTCACACCTGCCAACCTTTAAAAATTAAGACTCTGAAGATTTTCCACATCAATTACCAATATCCACCAATTGCACCCTCATTACCTCCCAGATAAGCAAACTTGATTTAAAAATGGCAATCTTATCTCTTGGCAAGTTCAGAAACTATATTTAACAAATGTTTTTAAAAAGCTATACTTATAAGTATTGTTTTTTTCCACAAAAAATCTACACTTTCTTCCACTATCAAATATTTTCATGGACATGTCCAGTATGGACATTAAAAATTCCATAAAAATCAATAGATAATGCTAGAATAGGATCAAACTAAAAATAAAATGCCATCCTACTTTAAATATGTTTTCAGAATCACTAAAAATATATTTATTCTGTAAAGACTGCTTCTGAATTTGCAAAAATAGGAAAAATGAGGACAATTCAGAAAGTCTTAGAATAAATTGCCAGAAATTTTCTGGATAAATTAAAAGAATTGGCAAGCAAGAGCCTCACCATGAACTGATCTATCTGTTAAATGATATTTCCACTTCATTATCATTATTTTTTTTTACAATTTAGGGTAAACATAACAAATCTCCCAATAGACTTACAAAACAATGAACATAGCAAAGCTTTTCAATATAATTTAAAATATCACTTGCTAACTTGCCACTAGCTACTTCCAGTGTTCTTTGCTGGATTGTACCCGTACAATTTTTTTGCCAAAATTATCATTACTTATCAACATTTTTATATTTTTACTTCGTTATTTATATTTTCAAAACAGATCATGCTTTCGAACTTGTCCCTTGTAACGCAATTCAAATAATCGAACTTGTCCCTTGTAACGTAATTCAAATATTTCACAACCTCACAATACCACAGTTAGAGATCTTCTTGTCAGCTTGATGTCACACAAACATCATGTCCCCTCCTCCACATCATCCCGCAAATACCACGCCTCCACTATGCAACAGCCTTGATTAGTCGTCTTTCCCCGCATATTAATACACATCGCTGTTTTTCTATTCTATTCAATACTTCTAGTGACACTGTATGTTACACTTTTTTTATTTCTGTTTTCAAGCTTTGTTGACATCTCTAACCAATTTATTTTTACCAGCGTGTGCAAGTGTGGCAGAATAATGAAGCACTGAGCTTATCTTACAGACTGGTTTACCCCATAAGACCCCTTATTTGGAAATCTATATACATTTATACGAGTAGAAACAAAACAAGAGCAACTGTGGCCCTTAATCAGTACTTAATTATTTTGTGATGAAATTAATTTAAGATATTAAATAAATTAAAAAGAAAACACATAATCTGCAAGAATTATTTTACTGTATTTTCCACAAAAGCATTTGTTGATCATATTCTAAACTCAAGCTCTCCTTTAAATAAACAAAATTTGAATGATCTTCATTTAATTCGGTGTAATTTTATGAGCATGGATGCTTTAAATTTGCACTCATCTATCATACAAAAAACATCTGTTAAATGAAATTGTATATAACAATGGCATGTGCCAAATTGTTGACAGAACAGGACAACAATGGCAGACCATGTGTGACAAAGTAATTGTTGTTTGTTGATGCACGCACTTACCCAAACACCGTTGATGTCAACCCCGAGATAACCACACACAACACTGCATAGAAATGGCAGTTCGCCAGTGCTAAGGCTTCCCTGCTCACTAAGTGGATTGTAAAGTGTGTTGTTGCATTGTCTAGTACATACCTTGACCTACTCACACTGATGTTATTAGCACACTTCAAATATTAGTTCAGCACAAAAGTGATAATGCAATTAAAGTGACAAACTACGTTAATCGGATTTCCAAAATTGTCTTAACTCCATTCAAACGTTCTCCAATACAGCCAACGATGACCTATATGTCTTCAGCATTCCATTCAAACAGCCAAATAATGATAATTGTGTGTGTGTGTTTAAAGAAAAAACAATGCGATATCACACAGGAGTTCCATGTTCATTATTCTCAATTGTTTTGCATCTTCTATACCAATGGTTTCCGAGTTAAAAACGCCTGATGGCCAGAACTAAACTCAAGAACCTAGTGGCGGGCATTATAAGCAATAAATTTTCAACAAGTAATGTAAAACTAAAGAAGTCAATATATAATTTTAAACAAGTACAAATAGGTAATTTACACATTAACATATCTAACTAAATGTATTTAACAGGACGATATTTATTATTTCTGTATTTTGTTGTCCATGACATGTCTGTTAATTAATTAATTATAAATATATCATTAATGACTCGGATCACTATTTTTTATTGGTAAAACATGACACTTTTACCTGATAGCCTAAACCAGTTTTCGCTCCCTTGGAATTTCGTCAGAGGCTGCCGCTAGGAGCACTGTCCGTCCTGTTTTTGATGACGGCGTCGTTCAAAAGATCAATGTTGCGTGTGTGTAATATGTTCAAATAGTATGAGTGATTTAAACTGTGTCTGTTGTAACGTGTCGTGAGCTTCTAGTACGTCTTTTTCCAACGTGTGTGTGTGTGTGTGTTACGTCTTATTATTACTCTTCGAAACTGTCGCCTAATTAAGCCCCATGTTTGTACGTCATTTGTAACGTCTCGCGAGCTTCTATCGAGTAGTCTCTCTAGCTTTCGTCTCTGTAATATTTAATGTAAATCTGTCTTTTATTTGCCACACGTTGTTAGCATCATTTGTAACGATAACGTGTTTTGATACTCTTCGAAACTCTCGCTTAATTAATAGTTACAAAGTTGTTGGTGTCATATGCCTTCAAAATCGAGTGTGTGTGATTATGAAAGAATATTGAATGATTTTCTTAAATTTGTTTGTATTAAATCAATACCATTGTTTGAAAATAGGTAGGAGAGAGAGTAAAGAGAGTCAAAGAGAATTACTCTCTTTGTATACAATCGAGTATTTTAAATTTTTTCCGCTCGTGGCATCAGCTGTTTTCTTCTTTTTCGAACCCGTTTGAGGTTAAATTACTTTCGTAGTACGTAATAATTTCTTGATGACCGGACTGATTCCCTTTCTCTTCTCGATTTTTCTTATTACCTGTAACCAACTACCATCTACTAGAAATAATACACATTTTATTATTTAAACGCAAGGCATTCCTTGAATTTATTTAATATTTACGGGACACTATGGTCTCCAAAACATGAATTGACAATCGATTACTTCACAAATCACAGCGTTACTTCGATCTTAAGTTTACTAACATATAACACATAACAAATGTTTTTTATTACAGTTTTAATAAATAAAAAGAAATAATTAATTAATTTCCCAGGGTTATTTAAGGTTCTTTGAACTCTGAGGAAGTCAGAAATGCATATGGGTCTGTATCAAACTTTACATTAGTTATTTTAAAATTTGTATAATCTGTATCATTCAGTTGATTTTTTGACCGCTAGAGCGCAGACTACTTTACTTCACTGACAAAAACGAACACTAAAATTAATGGCGTCTGTAATGTTATTAGCCAAGCCACGTTTTTCTGTGTTTTGGTTAATTAAAATAAAGTTTATGTTCACCTTGTTTCCAGATGGATTTAAAGAGATGGTGCTGTTTCTAGTGTTCTAGATTTATAGTTGAGGTGTAATTTAGTTAAATTTTAAAAGGAAGCGATCTCACCCAATGGTTTTCAATGATGACGTCTTGATTGAGAGGTGGTTAGCAGGATTTATTGGTTGTTCATCGATTTTCTGGTGTGAATCAGTTTATTTCAATGGACATCTCTGATGTAGTGTCTAGTGCTGACTTGTTTTCTTAATTTAGGAGTGGTTTATTCCGAATACTCTTTTAAATTTATAAAATTTTATAGGACTTTACACTTTTCATCTTCTCACATTGAATACCATTTAACAATCAATCAATTTCTTGTTCGCTAGTTACTCATAGTAACCAATAAATTGATGGTTTTTATTGGCTACCCTAGGTACCGTTTTAGGTAAATAGGCTAGTATATAATATTATTATTTCTTTTCTTGCCTTTAAAAATACTCCTTTACAAATCTTAGTTATTATTAATTTTAATTTATATAAGATTTTTCTTCATGGTGTAACAAATTAAATAAATTTGTTAATTTGTTTTTGTTTGTAAAAAAAAATTTTTTATTTATTATTTATATATATATTTTTTTTAATTAATTTAATATTAATTATTATAAAATGTTTCGTGGTGTTCCGAACTTCTTGTTATTTGTTTTAATTGAATTATGTCCTTTTCAGTATTTAAAATTCCTTTTACCAGTTAATAGGATTGTCTCTAGGGACAATCGATTGGTGAACTTTTCTTATTTGCAGGTTATCTTCCTTTGTAGTTGTGAAATTCTGGTAGTTATTGCTCAATTAAAATGATATTGTAACGGTACAATTCTGGTCCTATAATAATCTCCTGGGAAATAATTGTTATAAAGTATAATTGTTTTTAGAGCCCTATAAAGAAAATAGCGTAAAGTTGTCCAAAAGTTTTCAACGACGTAATATTCAGCGGACAGGATTTGTGTCGAGGTCAGGGGAAAATCACAGTAATAGCAAAAAACAGTTCGTCATATTAAAGTAAACAAGCCTAACCCAATGATGACATCAGCTACAAGAATCCGATGCGCATTAAATACATTTGTAAACAACAGGGTTTGGCCGTTTCGAACAAAGGACTAGTGACGCAGTTTGCCCCACCTCCACATTGCAAAAGCTACAAACTGCCAGCAGTCTCAGTCTCGTCTCATCAGAGTAGCGCGCCGGCCGGCAATTCTCTAAAAAAAAGCTACTTATATCTAAATTTTACACAACCAAGAGTTTGTTAAATATGTGAAAGTGCAGTATTTTTTAAAATAACAGTTCGACGTAAACCCCAAATTTTGGGTTACGACAACATCGAGAGTGTGAGATCAACGATGGGACATCTTCGAAGAATTTCCAGCTAAGTCATAAAAATGGGGGGGTCCAAAAAGTCCAACTAAGGGTTTAGATAATCTTTTCTGTTAAATTCGATTAATTAAAATGAGCTCAATTTTGGGGAAGTCAATTAACTAAAACTTTGTACCACGAATGAGAGTGCGAGTGAGAGAGAGGTTATTTCATTACAATAATTAATAAGTGCTGGGTTGTGAAGTCATATTTTTTAATAACTACTATATATTATGTTTATTATGTAATAAGTATAAAACATGTTATTTTGGAGGGCTTATAAAATGTTTAAGGGATATTATATGCTTACAAAATAAATGGGACTACGCCCCGAGGCATAGTAACGTGCGTGTTTGGCACATAGTTCAGTAGAATCATTTTCATATGTACGTAGAGTCTTTTTGATAATAAAAGGTAATGTCATTGGTAAACAATATAAGCCAGAGTGAGTTATTTCAAGTAATATATTCCGCAAGTACTGGTTCGCTAACACGAATTCTGACCTTAGGTAAGTATACATATTTTGTTGTACTGTGTGACAACATGGCGCCCGATGAAAATTTCAAAATTATCGATATTACAAAATAATATAAAGTAACTAATAAAAGACAGTTACAATATATTATGCTAATTATTATGTAGGAATAAACAATATTCAATTTTATAATCTTCAAGGAATTTTATTAACAAATGGAAATATAATCGATTTTCTATCGATTGATTAATCGACTCTCTCAGGGTATATCAACAGATTGTACAATTATTTATTATTGGGTTCTTTAAACAGTTATTTTATAGATAGTCAGAGAAAAAGGGCAAAGTATTGAAAGTATAACATTACAATATATCAGCTTATTAATTAAAATACATATATAACATTCAATATACAATAGTGAGTAAAGAAATTTTCGAACCGTTCAGTTGTACAGGCAGTGTCGCGTTGGATTGTGTGAAGAAAAAGATGGCCGCTTCAAGTTCAGATGTATGACGAATGCACCTCGCTGATTCTGCTTCCAATAAAGGCTGCTTTTCCTGTGATTTCTCGTTCCTGCAGCTGCGATTATTCCTTCTGGTTATTGTAGAGTGGTTCTGGTTAAGTGTTAGTGGTCCACTTCGATAAAATGTGTTGTGTTTCACTTTCGTCTATTAGGTCGATAATGGCTCTGTTCGTCTCGTTATGTGGAATTACTGTTTTAATCGTTTAAATCGTGTATTCACTGGTGTTCTGTTCTGTTTTGAGTTAATTTAATGTTTGTAGGTGTTAGTTTCACTGAATTTACGGTTTAGATGTAATTTTACAAAACTCGCGTTTTTCGTATCGGACTAGGCTTATTGAATATACGCCATTGATGTCTTCACTATAGGTTAATAATCGCTTAAGAGCTCATATCAAGTGTACTTCACAACGTCTAATAATGAACTAACTAACTTCCTTCGTCTTGTCCTAAAGTCTTAGCCAAATTAATATTAGCAATCCATTGTTTCAAAACTATTTTACATCCTGTACATGTGAAATTTTTACATTATACTACTGAATATATTTTTGTTATTATTTAAATTTATTAACTATTAAATACATAATCTTCTTCTTCAGTTCATTCTGCTTGATTTGATACCAAATAAGATAGTTTTACTAAGTTTTTTATCTAAAATGCTATATTTACTTCATTTTGAAAATTGTAAGTTTTAAAAATCACTTTCTGTTCTTCTCAAAATGTTTGCCATTTTACATGTTATATTAATGATTGTATTAAATCTCAGATTGACATAAAAGGTTTATCTTCCCTTAATTTCTTGCATTAATTGGTTATCTTTTAAAATATTATACATTAATTTGTGACTCCCCTCTTTGAATTTTCAGTTTTTACATTTACATTTTTAACAATAATTCTCATTATCTTTTTACAAAATCTTTCTTAATTATAGTTCCAGTTACATGACTCTTATGACTGATTTACCTTATATAAATTCCATCAGTTTAATTGTTTTTCTGTACTTATTTCATCAATTTTAATGCTGTTTAGTTTTATCATTTGGCCTAGGTTTTTAACCGTTTTTACATACAAAGTTTTTAAATAATACATTTTGTTTATACCCTCTCTGACTTTCTATTCTAATATAATATTGATTAACATTTCCTTATTTTAACAAAAGAACATTTAGTATATAATTTATACTATTAATTCATAACACATGATTGAAATTAACAATAGTCTTTCAAAACTCAGACATTTTAATCTGGATTAACTATTTTTAAAACATAATAAACATTTTCATAATAAAAGTTTTATACTAAAAGGATTGTACTCTCAGACATTTTATCCTTGAGCTATTTAAACTTATTCTAAATAAACAAAACATATCTGTCCTTCCATCATCTACACTATTTCTTACACCTAGTTTTATTTTCAGTCATATTTGTTTTTTGTTTGATTTTGGGGTAATAATTCTTTGTCACTTCACTTTTTATATGGCCTGCTCTTGTTTTATTTACTGTCATTCTAATGAATGTTGTATATAAAGAGTGGCAGTTATTATTTAGAAACACATGCATTATCTGTCATGATAATACTCTATTTAATATTATTCATTGACATAATATAAACACTTTAAAGTTGTATTATTTCACAATTTACTCAGTTTATGAACTTCAATATTGACACATTAGGTTTATTTAATATAACACAAAAACTTGCACTGATCCCCTTTTTATTCTTTGATTTTATTTCTAATTAGCTTTATAGTCTTTTTTAAAATCAAGAAATCTGTTTATTGAGGATAATGAAGGTTTGTTTTTTGCATTATATAATTAATTCACATTGGTTCACTTTCAATTTTACTTATACACTTTTGGCTTATATTTATTTTACATTGTTTTCTAAATTTGGGATCTTGTTATACTTTCATTTGTTATTATTTTTATTACATTCTTTTGGGGTTTTGTTTTGGTTTCTTATAAGAGCACTCCTTCTTCTTGTGGATGTTGTCTTGTTCTGGTTTCTTCTTTAATTTCTCCTATCCTCCTTGTTTCTTATAAAAGTATTTCCTTTTCTTATTGTGGATGTTGTCTTGTTTGGGTTTCTTCGTTACTTACTCCTATCCTACCTGGGTATTATCTTTTTTTTATTTTTAGTTTTGAAGTCTATTTTTATTACTCATCACTCATTGTAATATTGGTTTTAATGAAACTTTTACTTCAATCTATGATTGTGCTTTACGGTGGTTCTTAATTAATTTTTTATACGGTTTTCTTGGATTTAAAATGTTTTTATTTTATTTTATGATCATTCTCTCTACTCAGAACTATGGGCATTATCTGTCATGCTACAATGGATTTATTTAAGCTTGGCTGTAGGCATTTTATAATTTAATGATTTTTTTAATTGAGTTTATTTATTACTTATACTGTGGTCCATGTATTCTTACTCTATACTACTTTATTTTCCCTTCCATCTTTTTAGTATAGTTTTAATTGGCCTTTATCAGTTTAATATAACCCTGGATTATTCTATATCTAAACAAAATAATTATAGTAAACAAAAATATTAATTCTAGTTATAATGCCTTTGTGGCCTACACAATATAAAACTACAACAACCTGTCAACAGTATCATAGTCTATTGCTATAATACTGCCCCTTTTTTCATCTTCAGCACAAATTTGTGAGATGCTCTTTTTAAATGTTTGACCCTTTCACCTATCATACTATGTTCCACTTTGTACACTGCACTTTTATGATTACACTTAGTATTGTTTTCAATGTTTACAGTGTTTTTAGAGTACAAAGGTTCTCATAGTTTGATACATAATCCCCATTTCTGACTTTTAAAAATGGGTGATTACTGTTTTTTTTTTCTCTTGTGATTACATTAATCCTCCTTTATTTATTTATCATATTTGGGCAGGGGTTATGTAACGTTACACTGTTCATTTAGGATGTTGTTTCTATGTGTTTGTATATTTCTAGTACAAGTTGTATATTGTAGTGGTCTCCAAGTTGCATGTACAATTTAATCGTTAAAATTACCTTGTGTATCCAGGTTCCCTTCCTTGGAATTACTTTTTTTTAATATTATATTTTATACCCAATGCGTTTCGAGACTTACAGTCTTATCATCAGGTAATAAAATATGTTCAATCACATGGAGTACATCAATTAATAAAAGTCACACACATCCCATTATTTAAGCAACTCTCAACCCGCGTTATATTTCATGATGCGGATCGCTATGGATCCGTCACTGATGAGTCACTATGGATAAGTCACTCATGTGAACTCCCAAAGCAATAACATATATGTACATTTTAAAATTTATGCTGCAGGTGCAACACAATAATGATATACACTAATAACGCGTTTATCCGAATCGCGTTTATCCAAAACAATTTTTAGTAAATTTTAAAAATACACAAAAGCATTTTCCTGTCACTCTAATCTATATTGAATAGCGTAGACAAGTGATTCCACGTGATATAAAGTAGAAAGTCAATAATCAGAACTAATTGGGATAAGGGGTACTCTGAATTATCAATTTGTTCGGATTTTCGAACATAAAGTATTATGTTCATATATTGTAAACATAAAATACTGTATACTATTATGTATTATAACAACACATTTCTGCTTCCTTTTAGAAGCGAAGGTGACACAATAACAACAGTTCACATAAAACGATCCTATGTTAATAAATAACTGTAATGCGACTACTGTATAAACCTGTTTTATAGTTTATTGTGTCATATTCAGTGTAAGTAACTTTTAAATTATTATTATTAAATAAAGTTACTGCACTTTTATTTATTATTATATGTATATGGATATATGTATTATTATTTAAATAGAAGTTTCGGTTTATCCGAAACGGGCGCGGTCCCATCAAATTCGGATAAACGAGTTTTTAGTGTAGTTGGTTTAATTCTGAATTTTTAAGTGCTACTATCTATCAGTGGCATTTTAAACTATGTTCCACATACATTTTGTTGAACTTCTTGTAACCAGTCTAGTCAAGACGGCATGCGTGGTAAACAGCTGATGTGGGCTTCCTTTCAGTTTTGTTTACATGGAAGCGATTGTGCATGTTTGTTGTGTAATTATTCTTAACTTTTTTGAAACATTTTAGTATGAATAAATATATAAACCCATGTAAGCGTTATTAGACCCTAGATGTGTTTTTATGATGGAAAATAATACATGTGGAACGTATTTTACAGTTTTTATGGACTGAATTGTGAGTGATGACATTGACATTACAAATGACAAAGTTTACAGTAGGGAAGAAGAAATATGGTGGTGATTGAATGAAATAAATGAAATAAAATAAATACAAAATAAGGTGCTGTTGCCATTTACGGTTACCAGGTTTTCTTGAGGAAAAAAGGAAGAGTTTTATAGACATCGGGAAATTTAACGAAAACTCAAATTCCAAGAAAATTATTTTATATAGCATGTTAACGTGTGACTGTAGAGATATACAATAATATTATTTGTTACAATCTAAGCACATTACGTTACCAGTTTAAAAAAGGTATGCCAGTAGTTTCTATTGCTGTGTTACCTTATATTTGTCTTCAGATTTTGCCCTTCTTATCAATTTAATACCATTTCTTATATTCAAGAAAAACTCTTTGCATGAAAAAAGAAAATTTACAATAATATTTATTTCTGCTTCTATCAACTCTTTGCTGAAACATTTGTCCATTTTCATTTAATTTAAGAGAATATTCTTACTACAAATGCATTGATGAAGTGGCTGTATTTCCTTTGGGACCAAAACAGGTGGTTTGCCTAATCCTTGAAGGAAGAAGAAGAAGAAGAAGAAGAAGAAGAAGAAGAAGAAGAAGAAAAAGATAACACAGGAATCGGAGACAAAGAATAATCCCAGGTATAAAAAAAAGATAAAACTGCACACGTCAAAACACCAAAATATATTTATTAATATAAAATAAGACCAGATACTTATTTGAGCACAAAATGACAATGGTTTTTACAAAAATAATCTAAATTCATACATGACATGCTAATAATAATATGGTATACCAATAAGCTAACATACTACAGTACTAATGCAGTACATGTAATATATATAAATTCGCTATTAACAATATGAAAAACATTCTTTTAAAGCATTGTTCTCTTTATCTAAACCATAAAATTACTTAAACAGTAAAATCTGCTTGCTAATAAATTACTTACTTATGCTATATATAATATATACAATTACAAATATTTCAATTGTTCTAACATGTAATATACAATCTATCGTCATTGTATATAAAATGGTCATAATACGTATATATAAATCTACTGTCACTTAATCGCTAATACAGCCATGGGAAGCGCAACAATTACATGAATTACAATAAACAAGCATATATTTATAAACAATATGTATATATAAAACCAGCTATCTATTTATTAGATAGTTTCTAGACTATATAAATTATTCATATAAAGAGATCTCTGTCTCTCTTTTATATATACGAATGAAGTATTACCTAAATAAGGTGTATGTTTCTTTATTGTGTTGCAGACTTGTATGTCAATTATACCAACAAAAACAACAGGACAGTTGATCCTCGGTATTTGGAGCAGGCCAGGTTAATTGAAAAAGTCACGCTATAAAAGTAATTAAAAAATAATAATATTCATCCACAGTACATACACTCCATCCCAAGCCATGGATCTCGTTTTGCAAGTGATGCTCACGTGTGGAGAGAGCTTCAAGTGAAACAGAGTACAGACTTGATGCATGCTCAGATTTAAGAATACAACCGTCACTCACTCCCACAATACATTAACGTAACAGGCCCAACCGTCATCGCACTAGTTTGGTGAGTAGATGTACGTTATTTTGTATGTAATTTCAGCATCTGGTTAATCAAAGTGATTTAGTTGTTGAAATAACTAAGCTAAGTTTTCCATAAACATCACAACTACCATAAAAATAAAAAAAAATAAACAAACATTACAAAAACATAATCAAATATTTAAATATATATGACAGTAGTAGAAGGCAGTGGTAACACATGGTGCTGAAGTGATGGAAACTACAAAACATATGAGAAAAAGATTACAATATGAAAATGAAAGAGTTACAATTAAGATATCAGAGAACAGATGACCAGGTGTTTGCCAAACAGATAAGATGTTTGCAAATGATCAGATTTTATTGGCCACAAATGAAGATGACTTCCAAAGGATGCTCCACTCCTTAAATAACTTCTTGTGAAAAAATTTAATATGGAAATATCTGACGAAAAAACATGATGTATGGCTTATAAATGAACATGGTCAGTTAGATTTAAAATTGTTTTGGATGGTAAAATTATACAGCAAGTCTCACAATTTAACTACTTAGGCTGTAAGCTCTCATATAAAAACGAATATATTAGTACGAAAATTAATAAATATAACCAGATAACAGGAACTCTCCGACATGCTCTAAAACACAAGGTAAGGAAAGAATCCATAATAAAATCATTGAAATCCATGGCAGTTCCTACCCTTACTTATGGCCAGAAATACGGACAATGCCTGCTACACAAATATCAAGAATTCAGCCTACAGAAATGAAGTTTTTGCGTTCCGTAGCTGGGTATGCAAAATTAGATATGAAAAGAAATAGTCAGATAAGAGAGGAACTGAAAGTTGAAGAAGTAAATGGAATCATCATTAAGTATAGAGAAAGTTGGAAACAGCACATCAGCAGTATGGGCAGTGACAGATTCCCCAAGGTAGCCTTACTGTACCAACCGAAAGGGAAGAGAAGCCTGGATGACCCAAGAAGAGATTGTCCAACCAGTTTGGAGCCGGAACAGACTAAACAGTCTAAGCCACAACAAAAAGAAAAAGAAGAAGGGAAGAGATGAAAATATGTAACGTTATAAATGGCACAACTGATGGAAAAAAATTATAATGGTGCTGTTGTGCAATGATAGATGGTTGCAGAAGTTACTAGAAATGACCGCTTCTGAAATAACAAAAAGAAGGAGACCATGAAAGATTTGAATAAAAGGCATAAGGAATGCAGTGACACAGAGAAATCTGAGGAAGGATGATTGGGAGAATCATAAAGTTTGAAACTAGGAGGTGAAAAACAACTTGAGATGTTGTTAGACAATCACAATATATATATTTTCTTAGCAAAGTATACGAAAACCTGGATGCTCAAGAATACTGTTGGCTGTCATCGTGAAGAAGAGAAGGGTCAACTGGTTTCCAGTAACGAGTGAAGGAGAAGACAGAGAAGAATCATCATCTTGACACCACAGATAAGTGTAAGTATCCTTTTCTTCAGAGTACTTTTTAATTTGTTAGCCTATGGAAGTTTGGTCTATTCAACGAAGTGTGGTCCAGGATTTTAAAAATTCACAAGTGATGATATATACAAATCTAAGAGCCTGATATCAATTTTTCATGAACTCACCAAATGGTAGGTAATGTAGTACTGCGTGGATGTCTTATTCACGTTAACATTTTCTAACCAAAAGAGAATACAAAATTGTTTAATAAAGAAGTGTGTGCACGTTTGTATTAAATTTGATGTAAACTTAGTTTTTTATTTAAATATGGCAACCCAACAAAGATTTGTAATGTATTTACCCTACATGAGATCTCAAAAATGTGTATAAATAATATACATATATACAAGGGTTATTGGAAAATCGACTTCTAACCTACCAGTGTAAACAAACTGGTTAGCACAGCAACACAAGATGGTTGTAAACAACTTTGAGATTGTTACATGTCAATCCGTCATGCACTTTTGTTTAATCCTACTTAAACTGACCTTACCATCAGCTGTGAAGTGGACGGCAATCATTTTCTGAAGGCTAGCAGTGGTGTTAAAATTGATCAGCATCAACTACAGATTTTTAACATGCCAGTTTGTTCTCATTTCATCATTACCATCATCTTCGGCAAGGATTAAACCAAAAATGGATTGTTCTGGCCCCAAGAAGGCAGACTAGAGCTGGTCACTCCAACACTTCTTTAGACATCCTTTCAGCTTATAATTTAACAGTTGTTTGCAGATGTGGCAGTCATCCATTCAGTTCAGATGTTTCAAACATTTTAATCGATATCGGTCAGTCTTATCGAGTATACTGTTACACTGATGAAATAAACAGTACCACATTACTGAGTGCGTATGTGATTCTGGGTACACGGCGAGCGAGACTGTTCCAGATGTTTACAGAGCATTCTATATGGCAGAACTTCATAACCCTTTGGATTCTTCTAGTTAACGCGAAATGCTGATACCCTTCCAGATGTTTACTTGACTGCTCTACCAGCATCCAGGCTCACTGACTACAATGCAAGGCAAAGGAAGTATACATACTGGATTTCGAAGCAGTGGAGCTCAGGTTCAGTTACAGCTAGTGATCTTATCAGAGCAGTTTGCAGTGATTGTTGCGGTATATTGGGACGTAATTATTGGGTTCATCAGAACAAAACTGTTATAAAGTCACATTTATTGTTGGACAAATTTAACTTGAATTATTGTGTAAGAGTGATTTGTTGATTTATAATTGCAGTTTGTGTCCAATTACAGTTGTAATTAGTGACTTCATTGGTGTCAGTTATTCTGTTTCGACTGTAAAACACGGTGATCCATGTGACCTTCGTAACAATACTCATAATATTCAGTTCCCACCATGGATTGACATTCCTTTTGTTGTCTTGAAGAGTGCCATGTGCCTGAGACATCTCATTTTGGCTGCTTAAATATGACTAGCCTGGGACTTCATCAGACTCCAAGTCTCAGTTCTGGGGAGGGCTACCAGCTTGTAGAACTTCGGGCATGTTTCTTTACTTGTTGGCTTTAGAGTTCTCCTGATGTCCCACACATATGGTTGAACTTAAGTTGCTTCATCACCATATGTTTGTTTCTAATTTAAGACACATTATAGCCCAGATATTCAAAATTACTGACCTGCCCCAGAACAGTACCAATTACAATTTTTGCTCATACAGGATTAGCTCTATGAAAAGCCATCACCTTAGTCTTCAATGTGGAGATCAGTAATCTGAAATCCTTGCAGATTCAACTCAATGATTTTATTCTGATTTCATGTTAACAATATTTGTGCCAACTCACAAGCTTGAAGCAATCCTACCGTTCAAGAAAAATTCAAACCATGACTTCATTTTTTGTCTGTATTTCAGTGATGCTTTAGTATGCCTTGCAACTATCCTGTTATATGCTTCATTTGGCACCAGTTATGCTTTTGTAATATATCAACATTTAAAATACTTGTCATCTCTAGTTCCTGAAAAAAGTCTTTGTTTTTCTTAGGTATCTTAAGAGTAAATCCAGCTACAATACTTAGGAAGAAGCAGAAAACCGACAGGATGAGAAACCGGAAGAGAGACAGAAAATCCTCCTGCTGGAACCACAAGGACGCCAGAAAGCATTACTGCTCAATTCAGAGGAATGACAGAAGACACTGTTGCTAGAATCGGAAGATCGACAAGATGAGAAACGTAAACAGGAAGCAGGTAAAATGGAACATCTTTTTGAAGCTATGCAAAAACAATTGCAAGAACTTACTACCGCCTCAGAGTAGGGTCTCCTACGTGGTGACTTTGGTGAATTACACAGTGATCTGAATGGTCAAGAGGTAAGATTGTCTACAGTCAAAAAATCTGTATCAAATATACAACAAACAATATCAGAAAAAATATCTGCAGTAGAAGACTCAATTGCAATATTTTTTTCAGAAGACTGAAAAAAGTCTTCTTTATTCTTAGGTCTCTTAAGAGTAAATTCGGCTACAATATTAGGAATTAATCTTTCTTGCCTCAAATCTAATTAGTTTGGGGCTTTGTTAATGACCAGTTCTAGGGACACTACAGAAGTACAAGAATGGCCATAATTTTATGAAGCTTCAACCTTGTCATCTTCCTTATAGTTTTAGACAAACGGTTAATTGTACTGCAGGTATGCTGGGTAAACGTGCTTATCTCAGTATTGTTGACTTCTATTGCATGCTAAACCAGAAAGTTCAAACGTTGGATTCAGTCTATAATTTTATCAACTAAAAGAATGTTGTCACAAATTGGATTAAACCTTGATTCTTTTGCGAATACTAGTAAAGTTATAAATGCCACACACAGCCATATTCAGACACAAGTAATATCATCTCATTGGTTTTTGAAAATTTTTGTATGAAATGGTCAGGAACGTATCACCAGTTGTTACAGACTACCCTCTTGAGTCCACCACTGGTCTGAAAGCTTCAGATTCCTACTCAGACATTCTTAATCTTGGTGGATAGATGAGGTGAGTTCCGGCTACTACAAGGTGGTTGAGAATCTCCTCTCTATGGACCGCATGTGAAGCTATTGTGTTATTTGTTTTGTTACTCTCTCGATAATCAATATGTGAATCCAGCACATATTGTTATCCATGCAAAAGAGTCATCTTTGAATTTTTTTGAAAATTCATCAACTAAAAAATCGTGTTTAGCAAGTTTGAATGCCAATTTGAACAAGTTCTGCTTGAGCACCAACATTTCCTTTCTTGTTACACACAATCCTTCGCTGAATTTTCTACGCCAATCTCCAGTAACACTGATACTTATAATGTAATTGCTTTAAATGTGACAATGCGACTGAAATGGAACTTTTAACAGTAATTTTTATTAATTAAATTAACTTCTTAATTGAATATTTTTCTCTCTCTGTTTGCTTGTTTTACTAACTATTTGGAAGTCAGTCTTTTAATAGTCCTTGTATACCTATACGTCATATGATATAGTACATCATATTCAATATATTCATATGGCATTGCCAGGCCAGGCTCTTGAACTATACATACATACATAACAGCCGTTTGAATTGGACATAAGTTATAACCTCACAGTGTGTTATGAAATGTACCACCCAGGACCTGAAACCACAACAAAGTCAGCGATCACAATATGTTATACACAATAAAACACAATTGATGACAAACAAAATCGTAGCCAAATGTTTCGCCTGTAATATGATGTCACTGTGGAGTGGCGAGGTGAGTTTTTCTCAACACTCATTGCTTATTTTACTGAAAGTCATCAAAACAGATCACTTTCTCCCCATTACCCCCTCAAACATCAAGTATAAATTTCGTACATATTTCATATGTGGAAAGGAACAAGGGTTGATCAAAAAGGACTACCTCCAGTCTGTCATTTCTGAACTCCTAAAGTAACCGCAAATGCATGGTTGCAGTGTTGTAATGACATCCTTACCATACTAACTTTTCTTTTTATCTAAGACTTAAACAAAGAGCTGTCATTGAATGTCTGGAAGAAGAGGGTCCTGCTTGTAAGGGAATACAGTAAGTGTCCAGGTCAGCCAACCACATCAAGTACTGATGAAAACGTACAAAAAGATAAGGGAAATTGCATGAAATGACCATCACCTGAATACAGCGAAACCTTGATATAACGCTCTTCTGCGGACCGGCTAAAATGGGCTTTATATCGAGGGTCGCTCTATATAAAGGTCCCAAGTTTAACTTGAGAAATTTAAAGAAATTTCTAAAAAAAAAAAAACTGTTTACATAATATGTAGTGTGTCTTGGTGACACTTGGCAAACTAAACTTCACAATTATTAGAGTTAGTTTGGGATGATTTCTTCTAAGAATTCTGATAAAGCTGAGCTCCTTGCAAACCATATTCCTGTCTTGCAAATACTATACAGTACTAATAATAATGCATTGTGCATTTATATTATTACATGTTATTTTTAAAAAAATATATATATATATCTTGTAAATCATAAAGAATCTGTTATCCAAAAACTTTAGAGAACTAAATTTAGGAATGAAAACATGAAAAATTAAGAAAAAACTTGTTAACTTTTATTCAGTAGCCTATTCTTTAATTACAAAAAAAACTGTACAGAGAATAACACTTTTAAAATACTTTAAAATATTTTTAAGGAAATATTAAAAGTAAAGAAACAAATGAAATTATTATAAAACGTTCAGGAATTCAGAGTATTTTGTACAATAAACATTCTGATCAGCAGGGCAGTATTAGAAGAAAAAAATTAGCCAGAAGTAGAAACCGATCAAGGTAACAAAAGAATCTAAATGGAAATAACAGTAAACCATAAATAGCAAAAATGTAACCCGAAAATAGTAGTCTTACTGTTAAAACTAAAAAAAAAGTAAAAACTTTCTCGTCTCTGGAGTTGGAAATATGACAGCCCTATATTGATATGTTAATGCTCATCTTAATTGTGTTAATATTATCTAATAGCGTATTATTTGATCCCATCTGTAAATGCTCGCTTACATGCCTATTCCGCTATACTTGTCAAGTGTGAATTACAGATTATCAAGCCTATAAAGTGACTTTTTAATTCCCCGTTTCATGAACCTTTGTTAATTTTCTTTATTTTTTGTGTATTTTGTAATTATTTTCTGTAATTAAAGTTATTTTACTTTTCGTTTGGTTTTTGTAGTTTCTGTTTGTTCTGACTAGTTTTTTATGTTTAAAAATATTACAACATTACAAATTTTGAAAAATGCCTGAAAAAGAATTTATGTATTTTCGTATATATTAGGCTTTGTGTTTGCATTTTTTTTGCACACAACACTGAATCTTCAAATTAAATATTCTGAACACAGGAAGTGACCAAAGTTTTGCATATATATTTTAATTAATGAGTAATTAACAACATTCATCAAAGCAATACCTAACAAAATTTTAAGTTTATCTGTCGCTGTTTTAATGTCCGTTAGTTACTTCACATACCAAAAATTTCTTCCTTTAACAAACGATTTTAAGGCCTATTAACTTTAATGGGGCGTCCTGAAACACACTATCTCAGCAACAGGTTATCTTAAACTATTAACGAGTGATTTATCAGGCTGTCACTTCTTAATGGTGTATGTGGACGCGTGCACATGTATGGGACTGTACGAGCTCCAATATGACGCCTGGTTAACTTTTAAAATCAATATGTTTTTGGCCACAAATGCATTTGTTCATATGGACAACTTGAATTCACGCGTTTACTTGTCCATCAATTGGCGGAATTCGTCGGCTTCAATTCTGCAGTATTAGATTACAATCGTTGGCACAGTATGCTAGGGGGACTCGATCACAATGCAAGTTAACAAAGAAGCGTTGTCTACTTTTCTCTTATAGAGTCACGTGCATAATTAAGCAGTAAAAAAACCATGACTACAAACACAAATCAAATTGACGCATGGGTTCACGTTCCTTCGGACTCCATAAACAATCATACTACACCCTTCTCAATAAACAGTGTTCCTTTGTTATAGCGTCAATTAAACAGTAAGCTGACCAGGTGATATCACCAGTTGTATAATATAGTAAAACCCCTATATAGTGCTCCTCAATAAAGATCTTTATACGGGGGTCAAATTTATTAGAGAGAGAGAGAGAGAGAGTCAAGGTCAGAAAGGGAAAACATTACGCTTGGTTTGACAGCAACTCATAAGCACAATTTACGAATGTTGCAACTGATAAAGCATCACCCCATTCTCTCCTTCTCTTGCTGAAGGTCACAGTGCAGTGGCATAAGCTCACAGCAGAAGGAATATTATTACGTAAATTATTTTCCACAACTACTTGCTATCCAAACGCTTTAAATTAAAACTTCGAAAACATGTTTTCATCGAAAAAATTAATGTTTTAAAATACCGGTTTAAGTTTCGTTATTTCAACCAAATTTGTAGTCTGTGTTTTTTAGCAGTCAAAAGTAAATAGGCAAGAATGCAGCTCTACAGTAAACGTTATTATATTACTCTTAACTTTAAATTGCTATACGATTTCTGCTTCTGTTATTTTCCTATATTAATCATTTTGATTTTCCATCCCCGTCAAAATCGATCATCCAGGTTTTACTGTATCATTCAGATTGGTAATCTATGAGTCGTTAGTAAAATGTGCAGTTAATTATGCATTTACATTTTACGAACACTAGTCTACTGAATAGTAAATTAAGTATCATTTTTCTATAGAACCAAGCAAATTGAAATAGTCTGTCTGAGTTTGAGGTGAGTTGAAGTACATAATTGATGAATACATAAAATACATCTCTTGACGAAATCAAAGTACATAATTGTATAAGACTAACACATCTATAACAATAGTAATTAATGACGCAAAATTAAAAATGTAAAATGTATATGTAAAAATTATTTGTATACAACACTTCTAAACATTATTTTGCAGATTAGTCCTGCATGTATTTTTTATACGGATCTATAACCAATAGGTGCGACAGGCTTGCTGTAATAAGTTCTTATGGAATTATTGGGTGTCCAAGCAGCCATGCGCCCTGAAGGATTAGGCACATGTGTGTCACAATATGTGTCCCTCAGGGCGCATGGCTGCTTGGACACACAATAATTACAGGATTGAATTTTCATGCAGTGTCAAGCTACAATGTTGCACAGTTTTATTATCTACCTCAAAATGTTATACAGTACAAAAGATAATTATAATTGTTAAATTGCTACATACATAATGAAATCAATGAACTTCAACTGGTTCAGTTGACAACAGTAACAAAACACCAGGGTTCCGGGCTGTAGTGTTGGAAACAGTTTGAATAAGGTAACAAATGTAGTTTAGGGGTGGGGAATGAAAACTTTTTGACCATTACACTTCCCAGAATTTTAGCCTACTATAGACTAAATAAAAACTACCTGACTAACAGTACAGAGTGAGCCTATTGTTGAGACACAACTCAGACTAAACAAAGAACAAATTACAGACAAAACAATGAATAGAACTTGTATACTGCCAACTTTCACTTGCATTTGTTTTTGAAAACATGAAACACGTGGTATCAAAAATCGTGCTATATGTGGATTAATAGAACGTTTTATAGAAGACGTTATAAAATTGCTCTTATGGGGATTTTGATGGGAATTCACAAATCATCGTTGAATGCGGGATCACATTTTCGGGGAGTTTCACTGCATATATTTTTACCACTGTGCGAAGCGACTATTCTGACCGGCTAAAACTGTTTGTAATGATATTAAAATTAATAAAAAACAGCTGGTGTTACTGTTTCCAAATACAATAAATTATACAGATTTTTTTTTGTTCGGCCTACGTGTTACAATACAGTAATATGTTTATGAAGTCTTGTTCCTGTATGGACCGCGTCAAAAATCTCTTGTATGACACTTCACTCGTATTACAATGTGTATCCTCAGGTCTATGTGAGAATATAATACAGTAATAATTTACTTTAAGTGAGGCGGTGCTGTAACAATTTAAAAGAAATTCAGCTTTTTTTACAAGAAATAATTCACCACCCTATTGATCTTTCACTGAACTGGGCAATTTCCGATAAATCGTTTGATGAAACATAATTCAAAAATCCTTTGGTACCCATAACAAAAAATTTCCCACTAGCTTAGTTCTGAATATGGTTGAAAATTACCATATGCACTTAAATTAAATTCTGTTCACACTTTTAAGGGTAAATCATCTTAAAATATGTGACGCACGTGAGAAAAATGTAATACAAATTTATTGTTATTGTTAACGACTTTCTTTTGTCTTCACCAGTATCGCACATGTGCTTCTTAAATACAAAAATTCCTCTCAGTAACTCTGTTCCCATTTTCCTTCAAATTATTTTACCATTTACAATAAATTATTAAATTACTCTGCACAATAACTGACCGTTTTCCAGGAATTATTTTTTTCTACTGTGACCATACTTGACACTGTGAAAATTAGAAAATTATGGGAAGAAAAAAGATGAACAGGTGCTAGTTAATGAAAAGATTAACATTCCGAAGCTTTTGATATAATAACGTGTTCTTAATTGTGCACCACTTTCAGACCCTGTCTTTGTGCACCATTAGTAAAATGAGATTACTATACTGTGTTCAGATTGCCATAATTAGCATGCATCAACCAAAGTTTACTGTATTCAATAGAACAACCCATATATTAACAGTGGAACTACCTGACACAACTCTTAAAAAAAGGGAGAATAATTTAAGTGCGCTATATGTAATAATACTGTAAATGACTTACCCGATTTAATGATGCTATACGAGAACCCACGATTGCAGTTTTCACAAACTTCACACGTAACGTAACGTAACGTATTCCCGCTGCCACCCCTTGTAACTGTTTGATTTACCGCCCCCTGACTGTGTGGGCGTAGGTAATTTGCGCACTAGTATGCAGGTAGCGTCCCAAAGATATGTAAACTGCGCACTCAGCGAGGGATTAACGGTTCTAAATACCTGTTCCTTCGTTTGTAAACATCTGTCTGCCTTGGGAGTACGTAAACTGTTTGCCTTCAGTCTGTGTCTCATTCTCTCGTGTCTTCCTACATTTGTGAGCGTGTTTGTACGTAATGGAAGTGACTCGACTTTTATCAACCCGTGGTAAACCAATGATAATTGTGGACGGGAATTCTTTCCATGAGTGTAAAGTGTTGCTAGATGAGACTATCTTTTGGAGGTGCACAGTGCGCGATTGCAAGGCAACGGTTCACACGTTGGGGCTTGATGATGTCATAGTGAAACATAATTTGCAACACACCCACAAAAAATTACAAAATCATCTAATTAGTCGCAGAATCATACGCAGTGCAGCAAAGAGGAAAGCAGAAGACGGCATTCTGGAAAGACCATCAAAGATCATCAACCATACGATTGAAAACTACTCTCATACGCTTGAAAATCTGCGGGTAGGCGATATCAATTGCGTATGCCGAAATATTTACAACTATCGTCGCAGAACTATGCCGAAGTTACCGAAGGAGCTATCAGAATCTTTGCACCAACTGAAAACGATGGATATAAGAACGATAAAGGATGAAAAGTTTGTGCAAATAACTGATGAAGAAACATCCATTGTTGCTTACACATGTGCGACAAATCTATATTACCTGTGCAAAACGGTCAAAATTTACATGGATGGAACATGTGAGTACTGTCCAAAGCTTTGGTATCAGTTTTTCACCATTCACGGTGTTGATAACAGTCATTATATTCCGCTGGTGTTCTGCTTATTACCAGACAAAAAGGAGGAAACATACGGAAAGCTGTTTGATCTTTTAAAAAAATTGTGTTCTTCGTTTCATCATGCTCTAAATCCATCAACTATTATCACCGACTTCGAAATCGGTCTCCAGAACGCGACTTGTAAATCTTGGCCAAATGCTAAGCTGCTGGGTTGTAGGTTTCACTTAACACAAGCATGGTATCGGAAAATACAAAAACTTGGCCTTGCTACAGAATATAACAACAAATTGAGTGAAATTGGTAGCAGGTTGAGACATTTATTTGGTATCCAGTATTTGGATCCGAATGATGTCGAAGACTGCTTTGTTATGGATTTCGCACCGGATCAACCAGCAGATCAGAGAGTTACAGAGTTTGCAGATTATTTTGTGGAGCATTATTTGGATGGCGAATTTCCGCCTAATATGTGGGCAGAAGAAGGAACTTCACAGGAGCACACAACGAATGCGTGTGAATCATTTCATTCACAATTCGGTGAACAATTCTACCATGCGCATCCATCTATTATTCATTTCACCGAAGTTTTGAAAATGTTTCAAACGCAATCTTACATAAAAATTAACAGTATCAACGATGGAGCTAGAAAACCCATCAGTTCAAGTTCTCGGCGTCCAAACTAAAAATATACAAAAATAACGAAATTTCAAGATACGACTTCGTCAAGTTTTGTAGCCATTTCACAAAAATAAGAAAATAACGTAAAAGTATATAAAATAAAAATAAAATAAAAAAACTATAAAAAATAAAAATAATAAAATTAAAAAAACTATAAATAAAATTAAAAAAAAACTTTAACCACACCAGATATCGTATATCTGCCAGTCCTAAATCTGGATAAAGTGGGAAGGAAGTTTTTTCAAATTTTTGTGTACAAGATATGCATCATGTACCCAAAGCTCGGCGCAATATAAACCTCGACGTTCTGGTCACAGAATGGCTGTTCACACAACCACAAATTCTTTATTTTCCCCAAAATCTACATCAGTTACTTTCATTACATGCGGTGGTGGCTCCACCTGTGTCTCTAATTGCTATCTTCCCAACACGGCTGCAACTCTATTAGTGCAATGCAGGAGGGGAAGCAGTGAGAGAAGTCGTGAGGGGGCAGTGTGCGAGCAGGTACCGAGTGCGCAGTTTACATATCCACTAGCGGCCTAATCTGTCGTCCTTTTAATGACCACCAATAAAGTGCGCAGTTTACATACTCCCGACTGTGCCACTCGTGTTGCAGTGCATAATTCACACCCCTGTTTATGACGGTCCTGGACTTTGGAACAAATGGAGGGCGTTATAAGTTCCAAAAATTCCTTTCCGTCCGTCGGCAAAAAGAGCTTTACATCAAGGGTGGATACAAAACTGGGGCGCAATATTAAGGTTTATTTTAGATTGTTTATATGGGGAATTTGCCGGGACCATGAAAAATAAGCGTACATCAAGGGGTCACGTTTTATAGCAGGGGCGTTATATCGAGTGTCCACTGTATTAGAATGAATGCCGAAATGGTGAATATTGACAAAGAAACGGTCAGACAAGTATTGCACGACAATTTAGATATGAGTTAAGTCTGTGACAAAACTATTCTGAAAATGCTATTTGAACAGAAGGAGCTACAAAAGAATGTGTTCTGACATAAAACAAAACTCTATTCACCTGATTTGGCACCTTGTGACTTTTTTCTATTCCCTCTGACCAAGAGTAACCTAAAAAAGGGACCCACTTCAATCCGTGGAAGACATTAAAACAACAACGGAAACCTACTAAAGTAGCTTATATTAGTAGATCATTCTACTAATCTGATCTGACGCATGCTCTGATTTAAGATATAACCGTCACTCACTCCCACATACATTAGCTTAACAGGCCCAACCAACGTCGCACTAGTTTGGGGAGTAGATGTACGTAATTTCGTATGTAATTTCAGCACCTGGTTAATCAAAGTGATTTAGTTTTTGAAATAACTAAGCTGAGTTTTCCATAAACATCACAACTACCATAAAAATTTAAAAAAAATTACAAAAACATAATCAAATATTAAAATATACAAGACAGTAGTAGACAGTGGTATAACATATGGTGCAGAAGTGTTGGAAACTATGGAACATACGAGAAACATTACGACCCATGGAAATGAAAGAGTTAAAATTAAGATATCAGAGAACAGACGAAAATATGTAACAACAGTCACATACACCACTGTTTCGGGAATTATTATACATGGATAATGGCAGCACTGCTCGGAACAGTAGAAAATTCAAATGGAACATTGTGTAAAAAGGGAAGGGAAGTATTATTGAAAGGAATAAATAGTAAAATGTAATATTTCATAAATAAACCATATTTATGAAGCCAGTCTTATTATTTAATAACCACGCCTCGTATGCCAAATTTCTAATGTCTCATATATGCTAAATAACAGAGCATACTTTATTCAGATTGTTGATTAATGTAATAACTAAATTAGCAGTTATCCTCACTTTAGTAGTGGCCTTCAACTAACGAATACTGACGGTTTAATTTAAAAACATTTGTGCCAATGTTTTTACAAAATGTATCGTCATTATCAGGACCTGCATATGGGCAAATATAGAAACAGGCCAATACAGGTGGTTTCTGGGTGTGTGTGTGTGTGTGTGTGTGTGTGTGTGTGTGTGTGTGTGTGTGTGTGTGCGTGCGTGCGCGCGCATCTGCACGCACAAGAGAGAAAGCGGGAGAGAGAGATAGAGAGACAGACATAAAAAAAGATTAATAACAACTACCACGTATTATATACTCATTATATGAAGAATAATAATTATTTCTGTAATGCCTGAACACAAGTTTTAATAATGACAATAAATTCTGTCAAAATAATGTATCACCTAATTCTGTCAAATCTAACAAACTTTCAAACATAATTAACGGAAATAACATTATTTCCGATCTGATGATGAGCTGTGAACCTTGAAAGCGCTAATCGGGATAAGTTTTCTATAGTGGTTTGCAACAGTGTTAATTCTGTTTGTGATTATAACCACTAACACAACTTTATTAATTAAATAACAAACTTTCATCACCAGAAGTTATTAAAAAATGCACTTTTGTCAGGCGACTTAAAAGCTTGATATAATACAATACAATACACAACTTATATTCAAGTCTGGCAATAACTTAGAAACACATTACTTCAACTCAGAGTAATACACTGTTTTTTAATCTACTTGCTTTTTAACGATAATTTGTTTACTTCACTCAATTCACACAGACTTTCCAAAATACATAGCTTTCAAACATAAATATCCTAATATTTATGTTTTTCTTTGTTTGCTCAGTTATCGCCATATCTGCCAAAGACCAGGCATCTTGCCACTGTTACTACTATTTTGGAAGACAAAGAACTGTAAATATTTCCATTCTTACAGTATAAAAACAAAAATAATCAGTACTCTTCGCTTAATTCGAATATAATATATAAACTTCATCATACCAATGTAAACAATTTACTAAAACTTGGTAAACTTTCTTATCAAATTCCGACAACAAAATTCATGAACAATAATTTCAATGGCAGCGTATAATTATACTAAATTCACAACAAACGCTACTACTTACAAAACTAAAGTTCCGTTGTCATGTGTGAAGTAAGAGCTTGCACTCTTTTTGCATTACAGCTCTTACACAGCACATGGTCGTCGAGAGGATAACATCCACGTCCTTCTGCTTCTGACGACAGCACTAAACCACAGTCCTAGAAAAAATTGAAGAAAATATAATTATTTACTTTATGTAAAGAGTATTATTATTATTATTATTATTTACTTCCATGTTCTATAAGCAAATGGAAGTATGGTGATCATGAAAAAAATTGTGTCTCAGATAAGGGCTGATTCTAATTGTACTACCTTCAAAACATGAAGAAAAGTAATTTTCCGAAAAGTGTCTGCGTGTAGAATGTTTTCTATGGCAAACGATAACTGCTGCAAATTCAAACAGAATCAAATAATTTTTTGCATACTGTATACGTATATCCAAGTTGTAGAGGACTCAAGGCCTATTGATTTCGGTGAAGATCGGTTAAGGGGAAGGTGTAGTTTACCTGCAACGTTTTATATTTTAACAAGAGTGAAGTACTTCATTTTGATAAATAAATTATCCTGAAAAGAAGGTCATAATAATCCACTGTAGAAAGGCAGATGAAATATCTATACATGAAAAGGGTACTTGAAGGGGCAGGGGATAACTTTTTATATGTGCAATACGTTATTGGCAACAAAGAAGTAGTTTGTTGTTAAACTTCCTTCCCGGCCTGTTAGGCCATGGTCCAATGTTTTCTGCAAAACTAGATGTTTCAGCAGCGACATTGACTGCCATCATCAGTGAAAATCGAGTGTGCTAACGTGAGGTGGTCTACGTTAGTGACCACAGTACTGTGTTAAGGCTGAAGAAAGAAGTAGTTTCTATGGAAATATTTCATTTCAAAAATGATTTCAAATATAAATCTTAGAACATGGACGTTATGTATGGTTCTCCATACTGATATTTAATATGTGTACCATGTTATTGGCAATAAAAAAGTGGTTTCTATAGAAATATTTCATTTTAATTTGTCAAATAAAACTTGACTTACAAGAAACACACCTAACTTGTTAGAAATTATCAAACCAAATAGAAGTACAGTAGAACCTTGTTAACCCGGACCTCTTTAACCCGGACGTCCGGATAACCCGACCAGTTTTGGAAAAAAAAATTATGTTGTTTAGCGTAGTAAATGAAGACTTGTTTTACAGATGATAAATCGCTATTCTCAGTAGGTACATTACTCGAATTCACTTGCCAGTGGGCGAGTTCATTGCACTCACCCCACCTGCCAACCCTCTCCTTCCCCTCTCCTCGCCTCCAGCGGGCGAGTTCATTGCACTCACCCCACCTGCTGTTGCTACGCAGCAAACTGGTGACTCAACCCTCTCCTTCCCCTCCCCACGCCTCGCACTTGACATTGACCTAGAAACAACATTCCTCAGTTGCGCTGCAATCTCGGTAGTGTTCGCGTGTTGTCCTAGTGTCACTGTCGAGGTACAGTATCGTTGTGCTGTTTCGTTAGTGCGTTGTTCGCGATGGCGACGAAATGTAAAAACATTGTTGTGACTATGAAAAAAAGGATGGAAGCATTGACAGGAACTGATAAGGGAGAATCGTTAAAGAACATTGCTGCTGAGTTTGGAGTAGGAAAATCGACCGTATCTGAATGGAAAAAGAACAGAAAACGCATTGAAGACTTTTGTTTCAAAATGATTTCTAAGGACAGTTTGGATAATCGGTGTAAAGCAAAAACTGCTAAACTATAAACTCTTTGTTGATGAAGAATGAAGCATGAAGCATTGTTTGTCTGGTTTTGTGCTGAAAGAGAACGTGGTTTGCCGATTTCTGGACCCATCATCCAACAGAAAGCATTGAGTTTAAACAAACAGTTGCCCCATAGAGACCCGAGTTTTACAGCTAGCCAGGGGTGGTTGGACAGATGGAAAAAATGGCATGGAGTGCGTCAACTTACAATCACTGGAGAAAGCTTGTCAGGTGATGTTGAAGCGGCAGAAAAATTTAAAAAAGAGTTTGAAGACTTTATTAAAAATGAAGAACTGACTGCAGATCAAGTTTACAATGCCGATGAATCCGGTTTATTTTACCGGATGTTGCCGAGTAAAACGCTAGCCTCAAAATTAGGAGATTCAGCAAAAGGGTATCAAAAAGAGAAAGACCGCCTCACCATAATGGCTTGCAGTAATGTGTCAGGAAAGCACAAAATTCCTCTCCTTATAATAGGGAAGTCTAAAAACCCCTGTGCATTGAAAAATGTGAAACGAGGCTCATTGCCTGTCGTTTACAGCTCACAAAAAAGTGCTTGGATGGTTAGTGACATTTTCAAACAATGGTTTTTCGAGAATTTTGTGCCGCCAGTAAAAAAATATTTGAAGAACTGTGGCCTTCCCAACAAAGCGGTTTTGCTGATTGGCAATGTGCCTTCGCATCCGTCTGTCAATGAACTAGTCAAAGATCACATTTCAGTGAAGTTTTTACCACCTAATGTAACTTCTCTCGTTCAACCGATGGACCAAGGAGTTCTAGAAAAAATAAAAAGTGTACAAAAGGCAAATGCTAAGTCAACTGGTAGAGGACGAAGGAGAGCATGGTGTGGTAGAGGTGCTGAAATTTTTTAACGTAAAGACTGTTATTTATATGATTGCGGAAGCTTGGGACCAGGTTGGAAGAGAAACTTTGATAAAGTCATGGAAAAAGTTGTGGCCTGGTGTGTGTGACTTGCCAGAAAACAAAGAAGAAGAAGAAGAAGAAGAAGAAGAAGAAGAAGAAGAAGAAGAAGAAGAAGAAGAAGAAGAAGAAGAAGAAGAAGAAGAAGAAGAAGAAGAAGAAGAAGAAGAAGAAGAAGAAGAAGAAGAAGAAGAAGAAGAAGAAGAAGAAGAAGAAGAAGAAGAAGAAGAAGAAGAAGAAGAAGAAGAAGAAGAAGAAGAAGAAGAAGAAGAAGAAGAAGAAGAAGAAGAAGAAGAAGAAGAAGAAGAAGAAGAAGAAGAAGAAGAAGAAGAAGAAGAAGAAGAAGAAGAAGAAGAAGAAGAAGAAGAAGAAGAAGAAGAAGAAGAAGAAGAAGAAGAAGAAGAAGAAGAAGAAGAAGAAGAAGAAGAAGAAGAAGAAGAAGAAGAAGAAGAAGAAGAAGAAGAGAAGAAGAAGAAGAAGAAGAAGAAGAAGAAGAAGAAGAAGAAGAAGAAGAAGAAGAAGAAGAAGAAGAAGAAGAAGAAGAAGAAGAGAAGAAGAAGAAGAAGAAGAAGAAGAAGAAGAAGAAGAAGAAGAAGAAGAAGAAGAAGAAGAAGAAGAAGAAGAAGAAGAAGAAGAAGAAGAAGAAGAAGAAGAAGAAGAAGAAGAAGAAGAAGAAGAAGAAGAAGAAGAAGAAGAAGAAGAAGAAGAAGAAGAAGAGAAGAAGAAGAAGAAGAAACAAGTGTGGAAGAAGAGTTTATAGACATTTTTAAAAATATCGATGGCTGTTCCGATGTTGATGAAGAAGACATTGACAATTGGTTGCAAATTGACAATGACGGAGGTTATAAAGCGATCACAGAGGAAGAAATTATTGCATCATGCAGTGTTACAGAAAATGAAAATGAAGAGGATTCAGACAGTGTTGATGAACCAGCTGTGGTTATGACCCACGCAGAAGCAGTAGCAAACATAGATAAATTGATGGTTTATTTCGAGAGTCAAGCCGAAACATCGCCAAACGAGCTTCTAATGCTAAAGCGGATGCGAGATCGGGCTGCTCGTAAGCGGTACACAAAACTGAGGCAGCAAAAGCTCACTGCCTTTTTTACTACCGACTAGTTTGTACCTATATTGTGTACAGTGTAAATACATATTATGTGTTTTTAGGTGAAAGTGTGCCGATAATTTTTAAACTCCATTAAAAATATTTTTGGTAAGTACATGTTCTTTTTTATCGTTTTTCCCTCATTCTCTGGATAACCCGGATTTGCGTTAACTCGGATCGGCCCCGGCCCCAGTTGATCCGGGTTAACGAGGTTCTACTGTAAATGATTTTAAATATAAATCTTAGAAGATGGAAGGCATGTATGGTTCTTCATACCAATATTTACAGTACGTTTTGCTTGTGATTTACTGTGGATTTGGTTAAACGTCAAACCCATCTGACCCCGACTACCTACTGTTACGGCAATACAACAGCCTGGGATAACGTAGTTGGGGCTTGGTTAGCAACAATGCAGCATCTACACATGAACCCACACAATACAACTTTCATCCCCATCCTTCAGCTCATCACTGCATGCAGTTGAAAGCAGACTGGTTTCCCTGAGGCAGTGGTAAAGTATGAGGTGTACAACAGGCCATAGGCATAATGCTTAAAGGAAGATGACGATACAGTAATCATGTGTCAAAATTATTCCCTTCATATTCAAATTTCCCAGGTTTAATTATATATCTAGCAACTGTTTAATTCAAACATTTATTTTAACATACTGACTTCTATGAACTGAGCATAATATGTCTAACTCAAAAACAAGCACTAGAATTCTAAGCTTGTATCAGGTACATCTGCAGATTTTATGTATTTTATTAAGCTGAACAAACTCCTATACATACACAGGTTTGTTTTATCCAAAGTTTCACAAAAATTGATTGATGCATTCAAAAAGCTATTGTGAGATATACCCCAAAAGACAGACAAACTGTTAAATTCCAAACAGTCGAGTTAAACTGAGAACACTGTCTTGTAGAATATAAAAAAGTAAAAGTAAAAATAAACAATGTTTAATACACATGGCATATGTAAGTCTGGTTAAGAAAAAACAATAAAAATTAATAATTTTTATATCTTCCTCAAGCCTATAAAAATATATATACTACAAAGTCCTATGATATTACAAATAATTAACAAGGAAGAGAAAACATTGTAATTTAATGCTGTTGTAACGGGGCTAAACAGGGAGAGGGTTTTATTTTATTTTTTTTTTTAATATAAATTTGTTTTCCATCTGTGTGGCCAGTCCCATGTTAATTAAAATTGTCATCGAACAAAGAATCAGTGATGTGAAGTTGTGCAAGTAGTCAGGACGTTGGAATGCGATGCATGCTGCCAACGCAATTGAATTCCAGGAACTTCAGTGCTGTGTGGCGCACACAAACGCGCAAACAACAGCGGAGCGCACAAACGACACTTAGACATCTCGGCCAACATGGCTAATTTGTGAGATTTGTTTGCCATGTAAGAGTTAGCGGGCGGAAGCATAGCACAAGAACCCGCCCATTTGCGTGACGTGACGAGAGGCAGTGAGATTTCGTCGACGTCTAAATGCATGAACAACAGTGCACTTTGTGTCCCTTGATGAACATTTTCACGTAGCAGGCATTGCTTTCCTCTCCAGCAACCCAAGTGGTGGGAAAAATCTTGGTAACGTTCTCCCCAGTTGAATAAAACTCTCATCCTGGCCGGGAGCGAAGAAAATGTGTGCACACAAAATTTAAATTTATTATATAAAAGTGGTAGCCCAAAATCTAAACAGTTCTTAAAATTTAAACCATTGAAGTCAGTGAAGCGAACTAATCTAAATTAATATATGGTGAAGTGAATAAAAAAGGGACTTTCGGACATACACAAATAACGAGGCACATGGCGACGAGAGGACGACGCTGGTTGGGTAATCCACGACTATCACTAATAATTTCAAATTAAACAGGGGTTCAAATAAATTAATGACATAAAAATTTAAACTGTGTGAATGTGAGTGCGAGCAGGCTGGGCTGTTTCATTTAATATAAGATGTCTAGCTAAATTTTATTAATAAGAGATGATTGTATTGATATAGTTTAATAATATTTTTGTGCTTTGTCTTAAACACATGAAAACATTGATAAATTGATAACATGACTTGAGAAGTAAAGATGAATAATTCATAATTTGAAATCTGAAAGTTAAAGAATATAATAAAATTTTAATTGTTTTTTTTTTTTCATAAATGCGAGTTGCGTACGTTATTACATAACCTTGGAACCTCACTTGCATTTCGCAGTTCATGCGACGTAACCCTGGGCAGAAGAAAGGTAAGTGGGAGATAAATATTTTATGAGTTAAATGTATTAATTGAGTAACTTCACAGATGGCGCCCGAACAGGGACTTTATTTATTTTCAATAAAACGTAACTTCACGGATGGCGCCACGAACTGGAACGAATTTTATTAAATAAATTATATATATGAAATTCCGCACCTACGGAAATGCAAGTGTGGTTGAGGGGTTGAAAAAAAAATTACAGTACGCAAAAATTATGTAAAGTACATAATGTTGTAGGTATATGTTGTATATGTAAATAAAGAGCAGTTAAACAAAATCAGTAAATTTATAAAAATGGCAGGAAATGATGAAAGCATTGTAAGTGAAATAATTAATTTTGACAAATCAGCTGTTATAAACAGCCCCGAAGTACATTCAACACCCAATGTAGGGAAAGACGATAAAAATGTAAATATAAGTGTTACAGATGAAACAAATAGTACAGATGATTCGGGGATTCAAATAACCCCAAAATTGAGTAGGGAAAGTAAAATTAATAATGATGAAGTCAGCTTCACTAACAATAAAACAGAAAGTCAGTCAACACCTATCCAAAATAAAAAACCGGACGATAGCTATGAAATGCTTAAAATGATACAAGCAATGATAGAAAAACAGAGTGTAAAGCTAGATGAACAAAAGAATTAAATTAAAAGTGAATTTAACAGTAAATTTGAGGAACAGAGTAGAAAGTTTAACGAACTTAAAATTGATATTATTGAGGTAAAAAATCAGTATGAGGGTAAGTGTAACGAATTGAAACAAGATATTGAGAAAGTGGTAGAGTCAGTAGGGGAACAAATTAAAAGTAAATCAACTCAAATAATTAATAACAAGGTGAGTAATAACGATAATCATAATAAAAAGGTAACAAGTGATAAAAATAATGTTGAAAATGATAATATAATTAAGAATGTGGTATCAGAGAGTGATACATTGAAAATAGTTAGTGAGATAGTGAGTGAGAGTGAGCGAGTAATGGGTTGTAACGGAGTAGTAATTAGTGTTGATGAATTAGAGAAAGAGTGGCAAGAGAGATTAGGTGAGCATGTAGGGCAAAGGGCAAGTTTTCCCTTAGTTTATGGTGAAACAGAGGTTTCACCGGTTGTTTATGAGGACAGAGTTTCCTCAGAGGTTTCACCGGTTGTTTATGAGGACAGAGTTTCCTCAGAGGTTTCACCGGTTGTTTATGAGGACAGAGTTTCCTCCTGTAGTTGTATGGAAGACGAGGTGTCTTCAGATGGTCCATTTATTTTTTGTGGTGGTCTTGGAAGTGCCAAGACATACAATAAGTGTTTTGTGGTGCCCTTTGCATGGAATGAGATAGTTCAGGGGGGTAATGACAGATGTTATGATGATGAGAGATATTTAGAGAAAGAGTTGTGTGTAGATGGGGAGATGCACGTATTTAAGTTAGGCAGAGGTTATAATGAGTTGATAGAGAGGTTAGGATGGGAGAAAAACTATATAAAATACTTACCTTGTAAAATAGAGATTGATAATTATTTTGATGATACCTTTATAAATGATAAAATAACTTACCTGATGTTAACCAAAAGTACTGATGGAGACTGGACAAAAATAACTAATATTGACAAGGTTTATGAAATAATAAAAGGGAATAATCCTATAAACTATAATGGTACAATGAATGACATAGAGTTAATGGGGTATAATAATAATAATAATAATAATAAATTGAGTGTGAGTAAGAATGAGAAGTGTTATAAAAAAATAAGACTATTATACAACGATGGCGGTTAGATAAGAAATCAATAAATGAACATTTTAAATATTTTAATTTGTGGTTATGACCTCGCTGACTTAGGAAATGAGGTGTGGAAAGCAGAAAAATAATGACAAAGATTTGTAAAGAAATTTTAGTGAAATTAATTGTGTTTGTATTGAAACAAGTATGTAATGTAAACAATATGTATGTAGTAGAAAGTGTCTTAATAATAATAATGTTTTGAGCAGACTAAATAAATAACAAGAATAGTTATGAAGGTAATTAAATGAATTGTAATTGTTTTTAGAATAATGTAATTAAAATGTTGTGTTTTCAATACTTAATGGAATTAAAAGTAATTTGAGATGTTTAAATATTTTTGATTGATTTACAAGTTATATCATTGAATTTTGATGATGAATTTAAATTATTTTTATGAGATTTAAATTTGATAATCATTAATGAATAAATAAATGTTAAATTGTGTTTAGTTTGTGGAATAACATGGTTGTTAAAATGTTTCAGAAGGTATATGGAGTTATTGGTGTTTGGTGTTTATAATTTGTGTTTATGACTGTATGTGAGTGATGTACTGTAAGTATGAAGTCTATATGTAATTCTGTATTTGTATTAATTGTATGTAGTATGTTAGGGGTAAGAATTTATAAACATATGCACTTTATGTAATTTTAAAACATATCTGTAGTAAGGTCATTCACCTTGCCAAGAAAATCAGCTGATTGCTGGAGTCATCTATGTAGTATGTCACTTATAAATAATTTGCCGATTTTCAATGTAATTAAAGGTTTGAATAGAATTAATGTTTGAATAATAGATTTTCAATGTGGTTAAAAGATTTTAATTTAAATGATGGAAGTAATTTGAGATAGTTAAGAATTTTAAATGGTTTGTAAAATGTTAGAATTTGGGTGATTATTATTTTGTTAGGACATTTAGATCAGGGCCAGTTAAGTTTAGAAGGGAAGTTGAACAAAGTAAGATTGTGGTGAATAAATGTAATGTAGAATTTGAGAGGTAATAGTGACACAGTAGCTATGGGGAAAATATGTAGAGTAATGATTGATATATTGAGGTAATAAGTAATGGAGATATTTTGTAGATGAAAGTGATGTAATGGGAGAGTAATTAGTTGATGGGGAATTTTGTAAGGGGGGTGGTGTGATAAGGAGTCCTCAACGAAAAGCGTTGTGGCTGGAAGGGAACCGATTAGCGCCGAAAGGGTTACCTAGGGGGAGTCCAGGAACCAACATAAGGGAATGAGCAGTGGGAAGGGAACACACATCCTGAGTACAAAGGGGTAGAGAGTATTTTTGTTGTAAGGGCAGAATGATGCGAAATGAGTTAGAGTAGTAAGTTAGGGGTAGAGAATGGTTGGTAGATATTTTGATAGAGGGGTGTCATACTAGTTTAAGCTGTTAGTGAGTATTAGAGTCAGAAGGGGGGTAAGAGTATATATACAGGCCAAGTTGTAAGTTGAAATGTTATGAATTATTAAGTCACCCAAACTAATTGAGAATGAGAATATTAAAGAAAAAAAGTCATAGTCAAAATGTAATAAGAATTGAAACAAGTGACAGATTTTTATAGAATTTGAGAATAATATAAAGCTATAAAATGTGTAATTTTTGGTCAATTTAAATGTAAATTGTATTGTTTATTGTAAGATAATAATAACCAGGTCAATTTTGTATGTCTCATTTTATTATGTTGTACTATGTTTGAAGGTAAAGAATTTTAAAGATGTTTCATGTATTTTATGATGTAGCTTTGTGTAACCTAGGTATGTCAAGGTCGTTGACTTGACCCAGAGAGATCAGCTGATGGTTGATGTTATAGCAATTGATTGATGCAATTTTGTCGTTTAATTGGATTAAATGACTTTAAATGTTTCTGAATATTGAGAAAACTATAGTTTGATAAATTTAAAATTTTTTTGAAAAAACAAAAACAAAACAAAATTTATTTTTCACACCTGCCATATAGATGAGGTTTTGACAATTATATTGATGATGATGAGACAAGTATATTATTGTTTATGTGCGTTACTAGTGTTTATTGAATTATATTGTTTAGAATATATGTGTAAACAAATGTTAGGATAAGTGAGATCATGTTTTAATGAGATGTTCAATTTGTTTTTTTTTTTGTGATTGTTAGTGGTGAAGAAAATCAATCGAGTGGATAGATTCATGTAAAAGATTTTTTGATTTTTTGATTTTGAGAAAGTAACAATTTGATTTTAAACGTAAATGAATTTTTTGAATTTAAAGATAAATATTTTGGGAATTTTAAATGATGAGTTTGTTTAGAAAGTAATCATGAGTGTGTGTACGCGCCCAGTACTTGCTAAAGGCAGCCCAGTGTGCATGTAAGAGGGAATCTATCGGTTGAGGATTTGGCTTGGTATGAGGCCAGGGTTTTGATTTTGGGGGTAGAATGATAAAAGGTTAGGTGTGCTGTGGTGCGTGTCTGTTCGATTTTATGGTGTTGGGATCTCTAGTAGAGAAGTCCAGTAATCTCGTTCAGGTGCAGCCATAGTCACCAAGCTAGGGGGGGTAGTTTACCCATAATGCATTAAGAATTAACGGGGAGTTGTTGGCACCATATCCTCTCCGATCCTCTTAGGGGTTTAGCAATGAGAGTTCTTCTGTTCCAGCAGAAGATCTCTCATTGGGGGGGGGTATTGTAACGGGGCTAAACAGGGAGAGGGTTTTATTTTTTTTTTTAATATAAATTTGTTTTCCATCTGTGTGGCCAGTCCCATGTTAATTAAAATTGTCATCGAACAAAGAATCAGTGATGTGAAGTTGTGCAAGTAGTCAGGACGTTGGAATGCGATGCATGCTGCCAACGCAATTGAATTCCAGGAACTTCAGTGCTGTGTGGTGCACACAAACGCGCAAACAACAGCGGGGCGCACAAACGACGCTTAGACATCTCGGCAAACATGGCTAATTTGTGAGATTTGTTTGCCATGTGCGAGTTAGCGGACGGAAGCATGGCACAAGAACCCGCCCATTTGCGTGACGTGATGAGAGGCAGTGAGATTTTGTCGACGTCTAAACGCATGAACAACGGTGCAGTTTGTGTCCCTTGACGAACATTTTCATGTAGCAGGCATTGCTTTCCTCTCCAGCAACCCAAGTGGTGGGAGAAATCTTGGTAACGTTCTCCCCAGTTGAATAAAACTTTCATCCCGGCTGGGAGCGAAGAAAATGTGTGCACACAAAATTTAAATTTATTATATAAAAGTGGTAGCCCAAAATCTAAACAGTTCTTAAAATTTAAACCGTTGAAGTCAGTGAAGTGAACTAATCTAAATTAATATGTGGTGAAGTGAAGAAAAAAGGGACTTTCGGACATACACAAATAACGAGGCACATGGCGACGAGAGGCCGACGCTGGTTGGGTAATCCACGACTATCACTAATAATTTCAAATTAAACAGGGGTTCAAATAAATTAATGACATAAAAATTTAAACTGTGTGAATGTGAGTGCGAGCAGGCTGGGCTGTTTCATTTAATATAAGATGTCTAGCTAAATTTTATTAATAAGAGATGATTGTATTGATATAGTTTAAGAATATTTTTGTGCTTTGTCTTAAACACATGAAAACATTGATAAATTGATAACATGACTTGAGAAGTAAAGATGAATAATTCATAATTTGAAATCTGAAAGTTAAGAATAGAATAAAATTTTAATTGTTTTTTTTTTTTCATAAATGCGAGTTGCGTACGTTATTAACATAACCTTGGAACCTCACTTGCATTTCGCAGTTCGTGCGACGTAACCCTGGGCAAAAGAAAGGTTAAGTGGGAGATAAATATTTTATGAGTTAAATGTATTAATTGAGTAACTTCACACTGTGGCATAACTACAGGGGGGAGGGGGGATCAGGACGATTTACTCCCCCCCCCACCAAGAGTTATTAATAATTTCACAACAATCACTTAACGTAAGGCTATTTCTAAGTCAGCTGTGTATGTTAAAATAAGGCTTGCAAACAACTGTAGAAACAAAAAGAATTACAATATTTGTAAATTAATAAAATAGAGTTTTCTAAAATCACTCAACGTTTGGTAAATAAAGTACGTGTTTGCAGCATTAAAAAAACAGTTACACATATACCAGAAAAATGAAGGCACAGCCTATTAATCTTTCCCACCCAGATACACTCTATCTTAGAGGACTGTCTATGTCATGACTCCTCTAGGCTAATATCTCTATGGTCTGAACCGTCATCTTTGCACAGGTAAACTAGCAGTTGCTTGACTATAATTAAAAAAAATGAGATTTTATTTCTGAATTTTACAACAACAAAAATTTACTTGAACTGCTTAAATCATTATTGAGACAACATCCTTAAATTAAAATCCAAAGGGGTAAGGAAACGGCGACTTTCAAAATATCTTCAGAAAGAATCATTTTCACAAGATTTATTAAGAATACAAATTTAGGGTTAAAAGTGATTCCTAATGAAATTATATTTACTACCTTTAATTTGAATTTCAATTAATTAAGTTAAAATATTTTGAGATCAGCGTTTTTCCACATTTTTTTCAACCCTTTATTTCTCATTGGTTAATGCAAAAACTTTGAGATGCAACAATTTATAAAATGTATTTATAGAAATTATACTGGAAGCATCCAGACTGTCATTTTTCCTGAGGAATTTATGCAGTCTCATCTCTACGCACAAGCTCTCATCCTCCCCAGAGCAGCTCCTAGTTATGCCACTGCTTTAATATACTGTTTACACAATACAAATTTTATATTACACCTTAAGGCTACACAAACCCGCTCAGGACACAGTAGCATGTAGGTTCATGCGTATGCAGGGCGGCCAAAAGTGTTACGTGACTGTAACTGCGTGCTTACCTCACATTTATAACACGCTATGTGGAAACTTCTGTCTAGAGCTACTACACGTACAGTCTCGTCCTGGCCAGGCTCCGGCATGATTGGCAGTTGGCACACACAGCATCTCGGTGCAAATTTTCTAAACACATATGTTACTGTTTTATATGCCGATAAACAAACAGACACAGACGGACATAAACAGCTAGCTCAACATCCCATAAACTTTCTACTATAAAGTGCAAGGAGTGTCTGCAAAGTAAGTTCCATTGGGCTATAAAAATATTTATTTCTTAAAAGTAAAATTAAACTAGTCTTACTTCTATGCATTTTTATTTATCAATAACCACAGACAATCATAGCCAGAGACAAGAAAGGCCCAGCTATACAAGAGAAACGTTCAACTAGAATCTAAAGAATGGGATTAGAAAATGAGTCTGGACAAAATTGAACATCTAGTGTGAAGATTTACGTATAGAAAACGGATAAAATAAAATAAAAAAGTCAAAGACGTTAAAGTATTTAGGCTCAACATTTAATGAGATACCAACTTGTCATAGAGACACAGAAAATTGTCTAAGTCATGGACAAAGACTACACAAAAACGTAACAGAATTTGGTGGAACTAAAGAATGAGAAAGGACATCAAGAAGAGAATGTACCATATGAAAATATAAGGTAGAGTGCTGAATAACTCTTAAATGTGGTTTCAAGCCTATCTGACGCCTAGATGATTCAGACCTTTAAACAAACTTACTCCATGTACCTGTCTACTTTGTTAAAAGCGGTAATTTGATTTTATTTTTACAACATACTGTATTTCTGTTATTCCTGAATTTTTCTGGATACTCGGTCTTTCCATTCAGTTACCTTCTCCATACTTGCTCTCCTTCTTCTATTCAAGTTCACATTAAAAACCTTTGTTGTATTCAATTACACTTGTTGCTTCGAAAACAACCTCACTGGCTGAAAAAATGCCGCAGTTTATAAATAAATTAATTTACAGACCTTTATGCTGACCTAGGTTCAAGTAATCATCCAGAAATCCAAACAAACTTTATTCTTTCACATTCTCTCGAATATCCAAATCCCTCTCCTAGCCATGCTATCACATTTTCCCCACACTCTTTTAAAATCTTTAGTGTTGATCGATTTCATTCACTGCCTATACTTAATATTAAAGAAAAAATACACTATTTGTTTTTTTTTTTAGGATTTCACAATTTGTTGGACTGTTTGACAGCCAAAAACGTATTTAACCTGTTTATTACCTCCAGATTAAATCAAGAACGCATGCATCTGTAGCAAACACTTTTTTTTCTTTTAAATGATACAATAGTGAATAACTACATTTCATTTATTTCATACAATCACCACGATATATCTTCATCACTACTGTCACCTATGTCATTTGCAATATCAATGTCCTCACTCTCACTTACAGACAAGTCTGAAAATTCATTCCATAAAAGATCTAAAATACTTCCTTTGGTTAGTATTTTTCCACCATAGAAAACACTCATCTATGGTCCAATAAATGTTCCAAAAATTAATAACAATTACACAACACACGTGCAACACAGCACCAACAATCACTCCAACATAAACTAAACTGCAAGGAAGCATGTATAAGCTGTTTACAACATATGCCGTGCCTTGATCACATCAGTTACAGTGAGGTTCAAGAAAACTTTGTTTAAAACATAATTTAAAATACTGCTGACAGATGGCAGCAAGCATACAGCTCATAATTAAAAATGTGTCATTACTGAGTTACCCCTGCAGTGGTAAATTTGGAAAAACGTTATTGCTCTGAGAGTTCACAGGGAGGGAAAACGTGTGTGTGTGTGTGTGTGTGTGTGTGTGTGTGTGTGTGTGTGTGTGTGTGTGTGTGTGTGTGTGTGTGTGTGTGTGTGTGTGTGTGTGTGTGTGTGTGTGTGTGTGTGTGTGTGTGTGTGTGTGTGTGTGTGTGTGTGTGTGTGTGTGTGTGTGTGTGTGTGTGTGTGTGTGTGTGTGTGTGTGTGTGTGTGGGAGGGGGATTGCTACTGAACAGTTATCTATAAACAAAAACCAAGTCCTATGTAATGACATCTGCTGCTTTCCAATGATTAAAGGAAAACACTGTGCAAAGTAGCAACTGTTCAGATATACATAAAATATATGTGTAATTAGAATTTACTTTTCAGACTCTCCTTGACCACAGTACAGAATTTGTATTATTTATAATTTTAACTTACTTATGAAAATCCTCGATACAGTGAATTTGATTTGTTGCATCAACTGTAAATGGAATACCATCCAGAGACTTGCCACAGACGATGCAGCAGAAACACTGCAGATGGTAGGGTCGACCTGTTGCTCGCAGTATCCGGTCCAATATTGGATTCAAACATACACAGCACTTTTCTAGTGTATCCTGAAATTGAGAAAAAAGAAATGACAGTCAGGACTGTTGTACGTCAGGTTATGTTAAATACTTAAGACTACTACGAATGTTCTAGAACAGTGATTTTCAAATCATGCGGCCTTATGAGTACATGCGACCATCTCATCTAAATAAATGTAAAGTAGCTTTCACTTTATTTGTTCAAAGGAATATGTATTTGCTCTAGACTAACATAAGTTAAAACGGTACAAGTTCAGTGTAGCTGTGCCCGGCAGACTTACAGGTTAAGTAGCTATTCTTTTTATAGAGTTTTGCTGTAGTTCTGTTTAACTTTGTAGGTTGGTGGTGGTTTTGTTTTTTTGACGGTTCATGCATGTTAGTGAATGTGTCTCAGGTAGCCCTAAGTTTGTATTTAACATATTAGTTTAACTTATACACGAAGATGACTACAAAGTTTTTTTTAGTTTTTTAGTGGTTGCAACAGCGTTCAGTAAATTCTAACGATGGTATTAGTCTGACCAAACCCTTCTGATAATGTTCACATATCATCAAAAGCTGGTTTTAAAGATTGTATAAAATAAAGAACCTCGTACCAGGTAACCAGCCTCACAGTAAGGTTTGCCTTCGAGCGTATAAAATGGCTTGCCTTGAAGTTGAATAGCACAGTGAACACATGTGAAACAGCTGATATGGTAAACTTTGTCCATGGCGGTACAGCCGGAGCCTTCACCCACCACCTTCTGTCCACACTTACAGCAGTCACCTGCAAACATTGAAACCGGATCAAAAACTAAAAATGATAGTATATTTGTAAAGCAAGTGCTAAAATTCTACGTAAACGTATAAGTATTAGTACTAACAACCTCCCCAAGCTGAAGAACTTGCTTATTATGTTGAACGATCACATTTATTATTCCTCAGGCTTTCACGGCGGGTGTCAGATGTATGATTCATGTTATCCGGGCTGTTTGGCCATGGTCCATGGCTTATTACAAAATCAAACGTTTCCGCAGCTCCAATGGCTGCCATCATCAGTGATATAAAAATCCTATACCATAGTACTGTGGGCCTGTACGTAAACACCCGACGTTCAGGATTTTTATACCACTGATGATGGCAGCCATTGGAGCTGCGGAAACGTTTGGTTTTGTAATAAGCCATGGACAACGGCCAAACAGCCCGGATAACATGAATCATACAGATCACATTTATTATTAGATAAAATCAAATTAACAAATTTTAAATTGTATTACAAATTTTTAAAGCTATGAGTAAAGTTCTTCAGATGCATGATTCTTTGTGTTAGACGGGAAACACCACATGGAGGTAGTGACTGAACAGAAGAAGCAGTCCGTGTACTTATTTATTATAAGTCTGTGACTGCATTTCTATTTAAACTAACACCGTCAAGAGGGAGACAAATAGTTAAAATTACCTTGTGTATCCAGGTTCCCTTCCTTGCATTCTTTTTATATATTTTAAACACATCTTTCGAGACTTATAGTCCCATTTCAGGTGATAAAATATGTTCACTCACATGGAATATGTCTATTAACAAACGTCACACATGTCCCGTTATTTAAGCAACCCCCAACCCGTGTTATCTCACGATGCGCATCGCTACTGATCTCGCAAGTGACTAACGATTCCACATCATACTGTGCCTGCCCACACTTATCTATTATATTGTTCTAGAACACGTATAGCTGTATCATATAGCTTGTTGGATTTGAAAGGAAGTTTTTCATTCAGAAACTGATCACCCTGAGTTTTGGAGGCTCTGTAAATTTCAAACTCTTCCAGTGTGTCCATGAGTTTGCTCTTTTGCATAAATGCAGTGGTTTGAAACTGTTTTGGAAACTGGAATAATTATGGTTACGGTTGAAGACATATAACGCAAAGTTTGATTTAATGTTCCTAATGTCTAACTTAGGCAGACGTTCCTTGTACCTATCCAAAAATTTTCTGCCTGCCTGTCCAATATAAAAACTATTACAGTCTTCGCACTCTATTTTATAAACCCCCGAACAGCTTTCTACTGGTCTATTGGCCCTTGATCTCAAAGTTTTAAAAGAAACTGTGTAGTCATACTTTTTGAAAACCTTATTTATTGCATTATGACGTGGAATCGTTAGTCACTCACGAGACCCGTAGCGATGCACATCAATGAGATAACGCAGGTTGGGAATCACTTAAATAACAGGATGTATGTGACTCTTATGGATTGATGTACTCCATGTGAGTGAACATAATTTATCACCTGATTATAGGACTACAGTGAAACTTTCTTATAACGGGCACCGATGGGGAACGTAAAAGTGTCCGCTATTCAGAAACAAGCTTAGGAAGCTGTAAAAACTGGATTTGTGCAACAAAGTGTTTTTATGTATTCAAATGGTTTATTAATGAAATCTATACATATATCTAAACTTGTCGAGCCAGCCTCCAGATGCTTTGAAGTCATGAATCCCTAATTTCTGTAGCAATTTGGACTGCTTTCTCACGGCTAAGAGGTCCACTCAGAGGTATATTGTTACTACGGGCATGACAAAACCATTCAAAAGTTAAATTGTCAACTTTTAGTCCAGACGTTTTAGGAAACGAGCGTTTGCCAGCCAGGTGTTTATTTTCAGTCCATGATTTAATGATTACTTTTTTTTGTTTCTTAAAATATTACTAATATGCGTTTTTCCAACAGAATACCATGCGGCCATGTCTCTAACACTAAGTTTCTCCTTTTCATACACATTAATTATTTCCACTTTTTCTTGTAAAGTTAATTGTTAGCATTTCTGCGCTATAGTAAACAAGATGTAGATGTTTAGGTGTATAGATAAACACGTATAGTACACACTTTACAAAACCTAACGGACACCTCTGAATAGTGAAACTGTGTACATAATTGTAAAATCGCAACACATTGAGTAAGTAGGATATGGGCAGGTAGTTAACCCGCTACTGGTAAATAAGCACCTAGCAACACAAACAAAAGAAGCAACCGTACACACACTCTTGTCTCAAATGTTCACTGTGATACTGTTCACACTGTCCGTTATTCGGATGTTTTGAATTGACGCTGGGGACTAGTTTTCAGTGTCCGTGTCCGTTATTAAGAACGTCCGCTATTGAGAAGCCACTTGTCCATTATTTTCCTATAACTTCTGCCAGGGAATTAAAACGTGTCCGTTATATAGAGGCGTCCGCTATTCAGATGTGTCCGTTAGGAAAAGTTTCACTGTATAAGTCTCAAAACACATGTGTATAAAATATATAAAAAAAGATACAGTACCGTTTACCATATTAAAAGCTTAAGAGCATGATAATATCTTTCAGCCGCCAGCTAAACGCAACATTATTATTTGTTACTAACTGACTGTTTCTTTTGTGCAAATGTTTTTTGTCCTATAATACTTTGACTGCCGTGGATGAACCGCAGGCGTCGTATCTGCATGAACGGTAGACGCGGTGAGACCAGATGTTCAGTTATACAATCAAGCGGTGGCAAATGATCAGGATACTCGGGGTACACGAAGCCATTGGATCTTGACAAGTTGGGTATATTCTCGAGTGCTAAGGATCTGTAACACGTTTCGCACACTTTGAAGGTAGCTACATCGTCGTCGGGGAACTCAGCAGCCAGTATGTGTTGACTCTTTTGTGGCGGTGGTCGCAAATCTCTCTCAAACCATAAGCGATCGCACACGGAGCAGGCGTAACCGAACTCGTTGTCATCGAATCATTTTGTGAATTCCGCATCTGCTGCTATCTCTTCAGTTTTTAAGCGTTTTAGCGATACCGCAGCGATTGCCTGTTCGAATTCAGCTGCTTCATTCGCTCAATTAGTTGCCATCTCAATTTTCTCAATCAATCTACAACATTTTACTCGTTTGTTGGTTTCCCTTCGCTTCTCTGCCAGTTTCATGTTGTAGAATGCATCGATTTTCTCCTGCTCAGTCATCGTCGACGCGAACGGTGTATTTATTAAGTACTCGTTCAATTCTTCGCGCATCAAGTCATCTTCCTTTCGTTTTTGTTGTGATGGGGCCGCTGGTACCGAAGCTTCACCGCCGACAGCAGCTGCTCATTGCTGTTCCTTCTCGAGCTTCTTTTGTTCCTGACACTTTCTTACTCTGAGCCTTCTCGTCGCTGCTATACATTGTCAAACGGTGTTTTAGTCAGTCGCCAAGTTTGGTTACTATATATCAGCAGCAGTGTATTTCACCACAACACAAAACAAACCTTTATTTACATATTGCGACGTATCAAAACAAACCTTTATTTACAACAATCCCAATGACGTCATGCAATGATGACATCACGCAATGATGACGTCATACAGAGTTACATGTTACAGAAAGTTTCAAATGATGCAGTACAGACAACAGAGCATGTAAAACCAAATTTATTCTCACTAAAACATTTGCTAAACTCAATGTCAGTAGCGATCATTTCTGTCTTGATGTGTTTACATATCAAATTTCTAGACTGTGGGGAATCGAAAGTGTGGAAGCGTCACGCAATGATGACATCATACAGCATTACATGTTTCAGAAAGTTTCAAACGATGTCAAGCTAAAAGACATTATCATGTCAAAAGAAGTTGCAAGGAAGGTAACCTGGATACACAAGGTAACTTTAACAATTCACTTGTACATGCGACTTGGAGATCACGACAACTACGTATAGGAAGACAATTACCAAATATATCTGACTCTGATGCAGTGGAGTCCATAGATTGTACAAGCAGATCGGTGAGCGCATCGACTTCAGCTTCTTGTGGGCCTCGAGGAACTTGTGCACTGCCACCGACTCCCGCACCGCTGCCTTTAACGTACGGTGCATAAAGTGAATAGTTTGAACGTGACGACATTCCACTCGGAGGCCTTGGATTGATTGGTTCATAGATTGATTCATATGTGGAAGAACCCTACAACAAAAACAAGTACATAAAGGATATCCTGTGTCAAGTCAACAGAAATCTACTTTACTTCACAGATTCATATAATGATTTATCTATATATGATGGCAGTTTGAAAGTTCTAGTCTGGCACAGAGATAGCATCAGGAAGAATAAATGCCTATGACTAGTTCCACTTTGATCTGTTAGATGGCAGTTATAACATTTCAAACAGCTGTATTAAACTCTATTAAGTACTGTTGTGATCAAACAAAATACATACGCATATGTCTCAGTAATGACCTCAATATTTGAAGTGAATCTTTTCCCTGTGAGCCATTTCTTCAGATTCAGGAACACGGAAAAGTCTCCCTTTTTCACCTCAGGGTCTAGGCTTACAGCTTGTTCTGTCTTCAGTCCCACCGTCTTCTTCTAAGCCTACTTACATCTTTTCTTTCTTGGGCACTATAATTGACTATCTGTTTTATTAGACTGTCATCGCTCATTCTCTCTATATGTTTTTCCATTGCATCTTCATTCTTAATTTGATCGCTGAGGGAACAACCTTTTACTTGTCACAAGAACTTAATTTCAATGGCTTGTTTACGCTGAGTACCTTGTTTCCACAACGCACACATTCACAGCCTAGGTTAGCATGGGTGCTGTCATTTGGTGCACAGTCACATACATCAGTTGGTATTTATCAAGTTCAATGGTGATGTCAATCTTGGTCTTGTAACTGACGACACACCCTAGAATGTTAAAATGTGACACCCGTAGGTTCCCCATTGAACTTGCTGCACATTTTCCTTTGAATGCCTTGACTTTTTTTCAGATTGTCAAATGATAAATCTCCATGTATATGGCTCAAGCGGTGCATAGCAAATACAGAAAAAAGTGCTTGCGATAAATCTGATGAGTACAGTGTATATGGCAGTAATTTGTAGAGCAATTCATGAAGCCTTGCAACTGTAACTGACGACACCTGAGTAGGTGCATTGCCTTGATGGGACAGCACTTTTTTCTTTGCTAAATGGGTAGGTTTTCGTCTTAACAACCACATTCTGTTGCATACTCTCCACTGATGGCTTAATCTTTTCTAAATAGCACTGCACCTTGTGAACTGGAGAAAACATTTTTTGCCTTCATTGTAGCATTTCTGCCGCTTCCACCAACCATTTGGATTGCTGTTTTGTCTCTAGTGGTAGAATTGCCAAAGAAACTCAGTTGGACTGCATTTAAACATAACCAAGCACTCTTGAGAAACATTAATTCAAATACATTCTGACTGAACGTTACCAAGATACCCTCACATTGAAACATTTTCTGTATGCAAATGTTTGTCTGTATAACATCATGTTGTGGTCACGCTCATGAATTTTCTCGGGTTGGTCATTTAACATGCACTCTGAATTTTTTCATTGTTTTTGCCAGTCATAGAAGTTTTGGATGGTCCGAACATTCATAATCACAAATGGACAAACAACCACATTGAAATCCAGTAGGCCATTTCTTCACTGTAGCAAAGAGCCTCCTGAAGTGGAAGCCAATTCAATTTTTACTTCTGTCATAAAATAAGATTTACATCTGTCTTGGATTTTATCAATTTTTTGAAAAATAGAAAGACTTTTTTTATTTGATCACAACAATCAAACTAATTAATTCTACTGTTTTAAAGGTTAGGGTATACGATCTGACAGTTGAAACTTGCAATCACAAACTTGTGAACTCCATCCCCTCATGTTCATACATCTCAAATCATCCTCCACATCATCCAACCATCTCTTTCTGGGTCTACCTCAGATTCTTCTTCCTACCGGTCTCCAATCTGCAATTATCTTAGCCATTCTTCTGTCACCCATTCGCCTTACATGGCCCAGCCACTGAAACCTTCAACTCTTAATAAACTGGACTATGTCGGCACCCTGAATCAGGAGAGAGAGAGAGAGATAGAGAGAGGGGGGGAGATAGAGGGAGAGAGAGAGGGGGAGAGGAGGGATAGTAAAACAAAGGTACTGATTTGCTTAGTTTTACACATAACAAGTTTTTAGATAACACCTTTTTTGGTTTTTGAAAAAACAAAATAATAATCATTTCTTCGTTTATTATTTTTTTTATTATCATTAGTTATTTCGACCGATTACAAATGCTAGCTCCAAGAGAAGACTGTATTACACTTTGTTTGATAAATTTTTTGCAGATGATACTAAATTTTTCAAGTACTCTGGCATGTCAAAAGTGTAATTTTTTGAACTTTTGGACTACATAAAAGGAGACATAAAAGTGGTGTTAACACGATGATGAGAAGAGGATTTTTTTAAATCTCATCTTGTTTTTTATTTTCCCAATCTCTTCACCACTTTCCCTCGACATTATCACACAGCAAAACCAATCAACTGACTTTCAGTAGCAAAATGACAGGTTGAGGAAACCTGGTGTTATGAAGCAGCCGTGATGCACACGCAGTTCTAGTGGTGCCACTAGTGGCCTTGTGCAATAGACTACGTCTGAAACAATGCTTCGGCTAGCAGTGGCGCCACCAAAAGTTGCCTGAGCTGTTGCCGGGGCTGTCCACCAGCTGGTCACCAACTTTCGGTGGCGCCACCAGTTACCCTAGTCTAATAAGTTTCATTTGCTTCAATGCCTCACAACGTGCTGAGCCACTGGTGGATTAACTTTGTTGCGCCACCAGTGGCCTAGTCTAATAGATGCCTAAGACAGGTCATCAAAGAAAAATCAATCAGCATAAATGTAGATAATACGATGTTCTCAAAATTCGCTGGACAGAAATGTGAGTGTATTAATTTACTCAAATGTAATATAGTGGGGTTACCTGAGAAGAAGGTGCATACGTGCCATAGTCCGGTTGATAATGGTGAGTTGCTCGCCTCAGTTCCGAATAACTACTGCTGACCGGCGACGGTGGAGGCGGAAGGTCTGCTGGTGGTGGAGGAAAGTCGCCGTACTCTGCCGGTTCCGGTGGAGGTGGCGGCAGGTCATCTACAAAATAAAATTAGCATAATCATCATAAGGTCATCAGTACAAGGACTGGTTGGCTGCAGTTCTCCATTCATTTCTATCTTATGCCAAGTTTTCATTTCCATAGTGGGTCATTCCATGGACATCTTGCTTTACTTGAATTACTGTATTTACTCTAAACATGGCCTGCTACTTTAATCTGTGCCCTCAATGAGTCTTTAAAGTGACATAATTTTAGAAATATTCTACAAAAGCCCTTAAAGCTCATAAAAACATCAAATCATAACAATAATAATAAATGAAGCCACGTCAGTGCACGTTAATTTCACCAATAGGAAAATTAATTACCTGCCTGTGGTTATCAACCAACAAGTAAGTGACACCACACGAATAGAGTGCGAAGTACTTAGGCACAACAATGGATGCCAAGTTACGCTGGAAGGAACACGTAAAAAAGAAAAGAACTGAACTTGACCAAAAATTCAGAAAAATGTACTGGCTTCTTAGGCGACATTCTGAGTTGTCTGTACTTAATAAACAATTTGTACATAAACAAGTCCTTACACCTGTCTGGACATATGATGTGCAACCCTAAGGGATGCATAAAGAAAAGTAAAAGAAATTTTATCAAGATATTTCAAAACAAAGTACCGAGGTATATTGTTAATGCCCCATGGTAGATACAAAATGAGGCCATCCACAGGAATCTGAAAATTGCTTCAGTCGAAGACGAAGTTCAGCGATTTGCCAAGAAGCACAAGAAACGTCTGCATAAACACCAGAACATCGAGATGCTGCAACTTCTCAACAATACTGAACTTCTGTGAAGGCTAAATAGAATGAAGTCATTTGATTTAGTGTAGTGTGTAAAGTGACAGACAGCACAAGAAGAAAGTGATTAGTTTTAAAAGGAGTCCGCCATAGGAAGGCCATCCCACACTTTGTAAATTGTTATGAGGTATAAATTGATAGATGGGCTTACTTCAGTCTCAATAAATAAATAGACAGAAAAAACTCATAACAACAATAATAAACTTAAAAATAAAACGCATTACTAAATGTAGTCATACCACTAAATTAATTTATACAACAATATACTTGATTCTACATGTAGGCTGAGGACTTTGGTGAGAACCAACAAAACAAATGTACGCCATCACACAATTACATACCTACTAAGTTTGCGTAGGTGCTGATATTGCTATAGGTAGGATTGCTGTTAATGTTGCTATACAGAGCCTGTGCATCCGGTTTGCGGTACCTTGACTGCTCTGCCGGTTTGTATGGTTCTATGTTGCTGTAAGTCGCTGTCGATGACGTAGTACTATTCCTACCCACAGCTGTAAACAAAAATGATGATGATAATAATAATAATACTGAACAAATGAGGAAGTGTTGTTCTTAGGTCATGATAAATTTACACTCTAGTGACATCATAGCAGAAAGAGGATTGTGTTACCAGCTGCTTCATAATTTTGCTAAATTATCCCCTATCACTTATACCCGCTGGTATCCTAAGGGAATGTGATGCATAACTTATCAAATTATTTGGTAAAGCTTGTGAACTCACAATGGGGAAAGTGTGGTGTAAAGTAAGAGTGAACAGTGATCTCTTTGAGGTGTTTGAAGCTTACAGTGGTCTCTGACAGGGAGATACGATGTCGTGTATCCTCTTCAACATGGCACTGGAGAAAGCGATAAGACTCTCGGATATAAGTACAACAGGAACCATATAGAACAAGTCTTTACAAATTCTTGCCTGTGGTGAGGACACAGACATTATTAGTAGATCAGAATGGAGTATTACAGAAGTCTTCAGAGCACTAAAAAATGCAACTAGTACAGTTGGATTGGTAATATATATCCATAAAACAAAATACATGCTGGCAATTCGAACCAGAGGCCAGTCCTGCATAGGAACAAGGTTATTACCTACCATCGATGAGGAGATGGTAGTCTGATAATAATGAGTTCACATATCTCAGACCTCTGGTCAGTAGTAACAACAAATCATCAGAGATAAAGCACAGAATCATATCTGCGAATAGATGCTACTTTGGTCTTAATACCTCAACAATGATCGAGAAATATTTCTAGAGCAGGAAAATGAAAACTGTGTAAAACACTAATAAGGCCGGTATTGACATACGGTTGTGAGACACGGGCGCTTACGAAAAGAGATCAGTCAGATTTGGGATGTTTTGAAAGGAAACTTCTACAAAAGTTTATAGAGCTATTATGAAAACAGTCTTGGAGACAAAGGAATAACTTGGTACTTTATAGGCTGTTGTAAGGGGCTAGATATTGTGAAAACAAAGTAAGAAGACTCATATGGGTTGACCATGATATGAAGGCAACCCTACTGGAAAAACATTGTTAGTGGAGGCCTTGTGGTTAGCATAAGCGAGGAAGACCAAGAACAAATGTTCTGGATAATATAGAAGAGAACCTACGGACTACTGGTGTGGAGAGTGGTGGTGACAAGCAATGGATAGAGACAATTGGAGGAATGTCCTGAAGGAGGCCAAGGTCCACCAAGGACTGTGATACCATCATGATGTTGATAATGCTGCTCTGGTATTTCCTCTATTAACTTGTAAAGAATTTATTATGTAGGCTAAAAAATGCTGGAGTCACTATTTAAAAGGCTTTAAAATTTTAAGGCTTTGGCCTGTAGTCAATTGTGTATTTGAGATATCGTTTTATAATTACTAGACATTTCATCTGTCTTTAAATAGTATCTGACATGCTTTATTATCAAGCTTATCAGAATACAGCTGTGTTGTGTAATACAGCTGTGCTGTTGACAAGGTGCAGTGCTACTTGTGACTGGCTATAGTGGCTCTTCATAAGTTATATCACGGAACCCCGTGTTTCTGGGAACTTATTGCTTTCACCTCAGCTTGGAGTACGTTCAGCCTACCATTCCTTGTCAAATCATTTTTAACTATTACTGTACTACTGAAGAAGGACTCCAGTGGGTGGCCACAACATCTTGTGATTAAAATGACATTTCAAATAAGTAATCAACTATGGCCCAATAGCCTGGAAATTTTAAACTCTTTAAATAATCTAAAGAATCTTTTCTTTATTTGGTCCCAAGCATGTGGGATATGTGGGGATTTTACCATATCTTTCATATGGAATTCATATAAGATAATTTAGATAACACTATGCCTGTCATTTATCTAGAAGATAAAAACAAAAGTGTACATTAAGGTTGAATGTTCTAAAGTCTGACTACATATCATAATAAGCATGACAGTTTTAAAGCAAGGAACTGACCACTACAGCAACCACAAACAATGGTTCACTTAGAGTACAGCAGACATAACATGAATTCTGTGTGCATTCTGCAATTCCTATTTATCTGTACAATTTCCTCAAAGCATAATATAAATGAATGCAGCGAATCAAAATTCAGTACTACATTTTTGCAGAAAGTTCCATTTCCTTGTTAAATTACTAACACCTTTTCCTATAACACTGATACACTTGCATATCTTCATTCACAAATTTGCAGGGTCAGATCTTTTAATATGAACACTTTTTCAATCAAAAACCATGTTTTATTATCATTATTGTTAGCACAAAATGTTTTAACCCATTCTATGATTAGGCATCCTTAGTTGTAAAGGTTCTTCACTCATTGGTAATGGTTAAATTAGCGGTTTTCAACTTAAAGGTGCCTGAGGGCCATAATTAAACTCACGAATCTACCGGTGGGCCACATCATAAGCAACTGATTTTTTACAAGTAACGTAAAATAAAAAATGCAGTATCTAATCATAAATAAGTAAAAAGAGGTAATTTATACATTTAACATATTTTAGTAACATGTCTTTAATGGTATATAATGGTACAATGTTTATTATGTCAGTATAATAATGAAGATATACAAAACGGTTTTTCCCTGAAGTTTGAGCCTTGTCCCGAAAGACAAGTCTCCGGCTGATCCAGGGCAAACCCCCTTCAGCCGTATGAAAAATTGAGAGGGGTCATACGCAGAGAGGACTGGAGGTGGAAAAGCGGAGGCACTCACAAGAAGAGTAGTGCATGGAAGTGTATTTGTGTTATTGTAGTGTGCAGAGCCAAATGGGTATTGGAAGAGGCAGATGGAAGTGCCATAATAAAATTTATAAAAGGACAGCCAAGACGGGGTTGTATAATATATATAAAAAAAGATCGTCGTCTGAAAGATCATCATCCAAAACGTCGTCTGAGTGAATAAAACAAGTAAGTTTACAGTGAAAGTAACACCAATATTAATAATTATAAAAAAATATATTAAACCCTATAAATTTATATAAACTTTCCGATGTGAAAACTGAGTTCGCCCAGCTGCAGCCACTAAAGCAGAAATATCCACATCATGCTGAAAACACTGGAATGTACCTTTGGATGAAGGATGCGACTGGTTGTGAATCAAGGATGAAGCGCATCTGTTTTGTCTAACCGAGTAAGAGAAGAAAATAGACTGGATCTTCTAATCATGAAAGTAAAAGAGAGGGCTAGAGCAGATACACATTCCTTTAAAACACAATGAAATCTACTGTACATTTGTTAGTACAGTACAACCTCCATTAACCGAAATGATCGAACAAAGAAACCAAAATTATATATTCCCAATTTTTACAATGAAAATTTGTTTTCCGGATACAACACAAAAACTAATGTAATAAACATGTAATAAATTGTGTGTCATGTTAACAAAGCAGAAACGGGTTGTGATAACGAGTGAAGAAAAATTAGAAGTAATTAAAAGAATTAAAAATGACGAGATTTTGCGAACTGTGCAGTCGATTTTGGTGTTTCTGATTGGGTCATGATGAAAAATAAGTTTGAAGAGCATGCTTCAAAGATGCCACACAAGAAAATAATAAAGACGTGTAAAACAAGAAAGTAAAGGCTAGTGTTTTTATGGTTCATGCAACAAAAGGAAGACTAAGACGATGACAGAGAGGAGAGCAGCAGCCATAACACCGCTGACAAGAACTTTAATACCTTAGGGGTAAGAGTTTTTATTCTGGGTTAGGGCATTAAATTGGGCTGTATGAAATACGTGTTTTCTCACGAAGTATTATTCACATTTTCAGATACCATTATGGTTCGTCGAACAATCTAAATAATCAAAGCCCTCTGATGTTCTGCTAATGAAGTGATGGCAAGATATTGCTGCAAGAAAGCGATGTGAAAAGAATAAGCAAAGGAAAATACAAGATTTTATTCAAAAAAAATCATAAAACTAGTGTAAAAAATAACTTTATGTAAATAGTTTGATTTTTATTAAAATCTTTTGATAATATTGTATATTGCCTTCAGTTATTTTACCTCAAACTTAAAAAATTACATCTTAATTATTTTCTAAAATTTTGGTTGTCTGGAACCGCCTTCCCCCCTTTGTTTCAGTTAACAGAGGTTCTACTGTAGAAGTAGAAGAAGACATTTGTTAGTGAATCAGTAAAACAACGTTTTATAGGTTTCTCCTGCAAGACCGTCCTCAGTTAAAGCAATATTTTATTGTTCATTTACTTATTAAAGTAAATGGAGTAATTGTTAAATTGGTTTTCCAAGATAAGGTCACTGGCCGCCACTTGAAAATCACTGGCTTGGAGCATTACCCTGCTTTACCAATGAGCATGCCACATCATCACAAAATGAACTAAAGGTGTGGTGTTAACAATAATAGCCTATTAATAAAAACACAGTTGTCAACTGGAAAAGTGTTGTTATTCCTGACACTAAACAATGCTTCCTTCTTGATAGTGGCAAGTTATATTACCACTATGATACCGCAGTAATGATCAAAAGAAGAAACGCAAAAGTTTGGGCAAACTCTACAGCTATAACGTTGAAGGTCGATAACAGTTGTAATGTTTAGATACAAGAAATAGGTGCACACAACCACATGCTATTTGTGCACGAGCCTTGACTATCAACAAATATTTTATAGTCTGGCCGGTTCACAACGATCAGACTGCTAATACAAAAGTATGACCTCATTACCGAATGTAGGACACCACAGACTACACAAAACAATTAATTTGTGCGGCTCAGCCAAACTATGTCATGACTCCATTTCTGTTTATTACATCAGTTAAATTGTTGTTATTACACAACTGCTGCTGAAGTCATCATCATCATTAGTACAGTGAACCAAAACAAATCAACTATAACTAGACAACAACGGTTATAGCATTTTTCATCGTATATCTGTCTTGTAAAAATACAGGAAAATACCACACTGTTTAAATGTTAATATTTTTAAAACAATAATTAAGTATACTATCACAATTTTGTATGAATGTAGAAAGAACACATACGAGGTTTGATAAAAAAAAATTTGTCCAATTTTTGTTTATTTGAAAAATTAAGCATCAGTTCATTACATTTGCAATACTCCCTTCAACATAGCATCCATCGGTTACAACACAACTATGCCAATGTTTTTTTAGTCTCAAAAACAGTTCTTCAACAGCCTTCAGCTCGCTCAGTGATTTTCTTTACACCTTCAACAGTCGCGAAACATCCTTTTGTGGTGCTTTTCATTATTCGGAAGAAGAAAGATAGTGTTGGGGCAAATGTGGCGAATACAGCAGTTGCAGCATCGTACAATTTTTCTTTTTGCCCAAAATTTTTGAAGCAAAGACTGGTGCAATATCGGAGACAATTTCCATAAACTGCTCTTTCATTTCACTGATTCCTATGAATAGGTTCACACCGTGTGACATAAAACCCAGAATATTTTTTTATTTATTTATCGTTGCACCTAATGATAAAAATTAATGGAGATTAATGATAACAATCTTTGAAGATTTGAACTGCTTGTTCGTGCATAGTAGGCTTGCCAGAAGCCTTCTGCAACACTATCTCCATGACAGAACAGTTTATTTAATTCTTCAAACAAAATTTACTCCTTATTTTTCAATCTTGCATTGCAGAATGTCAAAAAACGCTCCAAAACTTACTCAATTAGTTCTCAAATCTAAACTATTCATCCAATCTGTACAAATTTTAGGCGATTGTGACTAACATGGGTACAAATGTCACACAAAAACAATTGAGCAGCGGTGTATCTAGAATTTGACCTTGGGGGAGGTATCTGGGGTCAGGTCAGCATCATAAGAAAGAAAAAGAAATTTAAGACTAATCAACATTACTATTTTTAACGTGGCTAAAATTGGTCCCATTAAAGTAAACGGAAATAACACAATAAAAATACGCAATATTAAAACACTGTTTGCAACATACTCATTGACTGAATTTTTTCCTTAATTTCAAATTTCAAACGTAAACGCTAATGCTGTGTTACAAAACCTGTTTGTATATTTAAGAACGAGTTGCTACTATATTAGTGTACACTACTGAAAAAATAATAAAACAGAGCCTAAAAATTAGGAGATTAACAAAATTCATCAACTTTTACGTCACTCTTGGGGGTCCTCCGGTCTCCCCCCCCCCCCCCGTAAATATGCCTCTGATGTTGAGAGGAAAAAAGTTCCTCTGAAGTTTGGAACAGACAAAAATATCTAAATGTAAACAAACAGATGGCGACGACAACATATATATATATTGCACAACACAACACACATGCTCCAGAGGAAAACAACAACGCCTGGATGCAATTAAAATCTGATGTTACAGCTACATGGTAGTGAATCTTGGATTCTGATGCAGAGAGATGTGATCATACCCAAATAACAGAAATGATGTGCTTACTAGCTGTCAATGGCTATACATGAATAAACAGACCGCGAAATAAAGATATTCGAGTGGAGCTTGGAAGAACTTCTAGTCCCGATGAAATCTGTGAAAATAAGTGTAAATGGAAAGACTTTATGAATGACAATATCCTCAAGTTTATTCACAGTTAAGAGTCACAGGAATTAGAAGTGTTGAAAGATCAAATTTTTTGTTTGTGATGTTTCAGACTTGTCAAGTATATGACCAGTCTCAGGCTGTTTTGGGCACAACCCCCTCCCCCTGCAACCAGTTTGGTTTAAGATAGTGGAAGGTCCATGCCATTGCTGAATGGTGGCAGAGAAATTGGAGGCACTTGGTCTAGAGAGTGTATGTGTGGTTGTATTGTGTGTTATGAGGGGCAGCCATAGTAGGGTAAGGTGTAAGATAGAGGAGGCTGTGCCAAATGAGAGAATGCGACTGGCTGTGTACCGTGACTAGCCGAGTCACGGCCTAATATAATGTAGTAGAAAATTGTTTCTGGCAAATATTTTGAATTTGAAGTGCCGCCGTTAGTCTACGCGCCCTTGATCGCGTCGTTTGTCACCGTCGAAACTATGTTTCACTGTAAGCCTGCTGTGGTGACCTTGAGAGCAACGATATTTAGCCAGGCCGTGCCTTGCCGCTTGACGAATTAATCTAACCGGCTATTGTGGTCAGCTGATCCTGTAGGTTTACAATCTACAACGTGTGTTTTTACCAAGCTGACTTCGGCTGAAGGAACGTTGTTCATTCCTCTTTTCGTTCACCACTTTCACGGAGAGATCATCTGACGGTTCCAGGGGAGGTGCCTGTATATATGTAACGTACTGCACACTATGAGCGAGTAAATTATAAAGCTGTTTCAGGGTCCTTGATTTAGACAGGACATTGGGGTTTCGAACTTGGTGACTTGACCATCTGGGCATGGGCAGAGCAAGCTAGCAACATGTCACTCCCCGAAGCCGTCAAGTGAACCAGCATGCATCCAAGACCTTCAAGCATCGCTGACCCGTAGAGAACGTTGACTTCCAGACCTCCGACCCGCACACACACCACACAGTTCAACTAGAGTAACCCGAGTTCTTCGTCATGTTGTCAGTCATTAAAACAGGTGGGAACATTCCATTACTAGTTCAGTGAGCAACAGTGCACATATGTTTTGACTTAAATGAAACTCTAAATACTTGTAAAGACCTGTTGTTGTTGTTGTTATTTCGTAACTATTGAATAATTTTCAAAATTGAGATTTAATAAGGGTACAGGATATAATCTGTTGAAACCTGCTATTAACCCTTTTAATTAATTTAACTGTGATAGCCAACTGAAGCTCAATGCTGAAGAGTCATTACAAATTTTGTACTGTTTTAGAAAATGAATTCAGAATGTGGAGTAAGATGGAAAATTATAACTTATCAGTAAATACTAATTGTTTAAAGGTTGCATTTAAATCTTCATGTAATTCATTATGACTTATTGCTTTAATTTATATCCTGCTTAAACTTGTGAAGGATCCGTTATTTAGTATTTGAGTAATCTATTGTTGACTGTACCCGCTAAGGATCATTCATACTGAATCCATATTTATCTATATTTAATTTTGCTATATCAACTATATCAATGAACAGTAATGGTGACTACAACCAGATCTGTGATTATGCATTTATATTTTGAATTATCTTTAACTGCTAAGGCATCCGCCTGTTATGTGCCTGATAAATTCTTGTTTAAAATTATCATTATTATTAGTAAGAGGAACACCTGATCTATGTGTGTATGTATATGTGCAGATTGTAAAACAAAGAAAAATTAAGAGTGGATTTTGAAATTAAATAGTATGCTATACAATGTCTGGGTATTTAAAGTGTATAAGTGATATCTGGAAATTTTAATAAAGGTTATTACTGTTAATCAAGCATTTGTTTAATTGCAAGTCCTGTCACCATGGGCCCCAGCCAATTTTTTGCTTCCTCTAGGCCAAGGTCACTAGTTATTAAATTTTTAATGTAACGCCCGTAGGTGTTGCAGCTGGACACACAGCGCAGGACGCTATACATGGAGAGTAGCGACAAAGTTACAAAACGGCGTCAAGTGTATGGAAGATCAAGGAAGCTGTCAGAGTAAATGAAGCAAAAACAGGTTGACAGGCCTATTATCCTTGATAAGGAAGAAGAAAACAAGGCATTAAAATTGAATGTATGCTGAAGTTTCTAAACAAATTCTCAGTAGTATACAGCGAAGTAGGTCGAGCATGGTGTAACACATTCAAACATAAATACTCTTAGCCCAATACAAAATTTTAACTAACTGGGGGCCTCATACGCTTAAACATCACAGGGAACAAACTCAAAAAAACATCATAAAATCTAAAAAATAGTTACTATGTAAACACACGCACACACACGCACACGCACACGCACACGCACACACACACACACACACGCACACACACGCACACACACACACACACAACTTTGTGGCTGATGTTTTTATCTATAGAATTTTCGCTCTAATTACTTAATAGAAACCTTGGTCACATTATACACACACATATAAACACAGCTATTGTGCGTAAATTAACGTGGTCACAGATAACAAATTCTCCGCTGATAAGAAATCCTAGACCTTTTACACTGAGAGAGATATTTTAATTTTTCAATTAAATTTTATATTATGAAAATCTTGAGATAAAGACTTACATTTGTTTAAACACAAATAACCAGTACAGCATTTAATAACACAAACATGTCCAAGTGTGTGTGTGTGTGTGTGTGTGTGTGTGTGTGTGTGTGTGTGTGTGTGTGTGTGTGTGTGCGTGCGTGCGTGCGTGCGTGCGTGCGTGCGTGCGTGTGTGTGAAATAAGTCAAATTTGCCTTACTATAAGTTAAATGCCTTACTACAGAATGTCCTGGCTATATTAAACTTTATATTTTTAAATTGAACACATTAAAAAAAATGAAAAATATATTTCATAGAGAAAAATTCTTATTTAAAACCTTAAAAATTTAATTTACCTACTTGTTTGCCTAACAATAATAATTTCCAGATTTAGTAAATATGACTTAAACAAATCACCAATACCCAAAAACTCAGAAAAAATTTAGAAATAGGCCTATATAAACACAAAATAAATGAATCATTAATTACAAAACAAACGTAAATTAATACTAAATACGATAACAATTTCAAAATCTAAATAAAACATAGTAAAATTTGTGAAGCATGTAACTATACATTATTCTTTTTAACAGGTCAGCTTTTTTTATAACAATTCAATTGTTAATAATTCTTTTCCATAGAAATTGCTGTTTCCACTAATGAAAAATCCATAAAATATATTCTTGTGTCAAAACATATTCTCACCCTATGCTATTCTATTAATTATTTACATTGCCAGCATAAGGAAATGGGTACTGAATATCAATGAATCCTATTGTAAGACAAAATAATTTTCTGCTATCAAGGCAACCGAGAACATATGGTGAATGCTGATTCATATACATTGTAACATGTTTGCACAATTAATGCAAATATCGATAACACACTGATGACTATACTACGATATGAATCATCTAATGATCTTAATTTTGAACTGGTTAAAGGCACACCACAGCTAATTGATATGTTATCTTGATAAGCTTGTAACTAAAATCATCAACTGTAGTAAGAGTGATTGAGATATAACAAATGTGTACATAAAATTAACTTTTTTTATTACAGCCATTTCAGACTGTTATAATTTAGTCCTTTTATCTTTTCAAGTAATGTTTACATACATACATCCTTGGCTCTACAGCGCAGATCGAGCCCTGGCCTCCAAAAGAAATTACCTCCACTTATTCCTGTCCTCAGCCATCCGCTACCCATTCACTGCGCCCAGCTTCCTCGCATCACTGCCGACCTGGTCCAACCATCTGTTCTTCAGTCTTCCAATCGTCCTTTTTCCTATTGGATTGTTTCATAATTATTTTTGCTCTACGTTCGTCATCCACTCTCTGAACATGTCCTGCCCATCTTAATCTATTAATTTTGGCAAATCGGACAACTGTAATGTCACTGTATTTAGTATATAATTCATTATTATTTCTTTCTCCAGACTGCATCCTGTTGAATTGGCCCATAAATCTTTCTTAGTATCTTCTTTTCAAACACAGCCTGCCTCTATCCATCAATTTTCTTGAGTACCAGCACTCAGAGCCATATGTCAATGGTAGGCTTTACCAATGTCTTATACAGCATGGCTTTAGTTTCTTTGGTTAATAGTATTGATTTAAAATGTTTGTTCAGCCCATAACAGCTTCTATTAGTAGCCAGAATTCTTCTTTCAATTTATTTTGTGCAGTTATTCTCACCATCGACATTCGTCCCCAGATATATGAAGCCTTTTACTCTTTCAAAATTATAGCCATCTATTAGTATATTTGAAATATTACCATTATTGCTTTCCACAGCCATAAACCTTGTTTTATTTTCATTTATAACAAGCCACATACTCTTAGCCCCATTCAAGTGCTCTAAAGGCATTCTTCAGATTATTTTCATTTCTGCTGATAATATCTATATCATCTGCATATGCTAAGCTGGACTCCTTTTTCTAGTAAGGTTTCATTCTTTTACTTCTCATCTTTCTTTCTCCTTCTATGATTTCACTTCACCTCTACTGTCTACTGATGTTTTCCTCCAGTTTGAATTCCTTATTTATTTTTCTGTACTTATTCCTGTCCACAACTGTTTCTTTCTCTATACTTGGAATCTGTTCTAATTCTTTCTGCACTTCATTGTGCTAACCAAATATTGTTTTCATGTTCCTTAGATGTGTTTCAACTATGTTTCATTAATCTTTTATTTTCTGTTCCCAATAAGTGTCCGTCAATCCTTCTCTTCCGCATTTCTATAGAAAGTTTAGACAAAATCTTTGTAAATTTCTTTGTTTCATCTTAATCTAAATTTAAAATCGTTCACATGTTTTGGACCCATCGTACACGTCTTTCTAATTATAATATTTTTTCTTTGGAAAGACTCATAATTATTCACACCCATACAAGGCTTCAGGACATATTACTGTTTTGCAATGTCTTAACTCTGCATTTCTACTCATGGATATTTTTGTTATATATCTTCACACAGCAAATTAAAACGGATGTTACTTTCGAAACACCCCTCGCACAACATGTGCTAAATGTTATGGCTGCTGCAGGACGCTTGGAAAGGCTTGCAAGTTTTTTTGGTTCTTAAAAGGAGTGATGCTGCGTTCTGAAGTATTTCCACTGACAACCTCTCAGTTCCCTTGCAGAACATAGTCCAGAAGAAATAGCACAGATGCTAATGTCGCATGACTTCCTTTTTAACTGTGAAGTCACCAGCATTTAGCCCTTAGAAGGCCAAAACAACAATACACGAAAAGCAAATAAAATCAATATGAAACTTACTTCACTCAAGAAACAAAAAATTCAAAGTACGCATAAATGTGCACTTGAAGATAACCACTGACTATTAGAGGTCAAAATGTAATTATTTTTTCTATGATGGTGCTTATCTGTAGCATGATGCATTTTATAAAAGATATTTAAAAATAATGAAAAAATGTACTAAAATTTACAGACTTGCATACATATACTTGTACGCACATATATTGCATTTCCATTATATAATCAAAATTTAATGCTAGCCACTTTACTATACTACTACTCGTTGCAACAATGCCTTCTGGATTAAATTAATTACAGAAACGTATTCTATATCCAAAGCTGTGACAAAGATTATATCCTTCTCGCATGCATCTTTATAAGATCTGTGACATTCTTTAACATCTTACCAGGTAATGGTTCCACCAAATTTGAGTATATTGGTGCAGTTGATCGTTTGTCTGTGGAAGCATTGCTTTGCAAAGGAGATGTGTATGAAGGTTCACTTGGTCCGTTCAATGCATAACTTTTAGGAACCTACAAAAAAATAAAATAAAATGCTTACTTCATCATAAGTGTGCAACGCCCTTTAAACATACCAAACTTCATGAACTTACCGTTTATTACTTTCTATTCCCTTTCTGAAGATGTACAGATGACATAATCTGTAGGTGCAAACAAGTTTTTAGAAAAGGTATAGATATAAATCCTTCTCTTAATGTACTCATGCCTGCAGATGATGTAACATTATTGGTAGAAATAGAAACAAACAACAGGGAATTTTCAAATTTAGCCCAATACGTAATGTATACAAAGTGATAACTTCAAGGCAGAAAACCAAAATTGATGACATTTTTGGGCATCATGCTGGGATAAACTATGATTGTCATTGACAACAGAACACTTTAAATTGTCTTCAAGGAAAGTGAGTGAAAAATAAATAAATTTATCTAAATTTAAGAAACTGTACGGAAAATTTTAAAGAATAAGGTATGAAAGGAAACTCTGCTTAAGTGCTATAAGATAGCTGCAATGCTTTTAGGCCTACTAGTATACGAAAGCGAAGCATTGGCACAGCAAAGGCAACTGTAGTCGTATACTCACTAAAGTAATTAAATTTCTATGAAGGGTGAAAGAATGTAGTCATTGGGACAGATTAAGAAACAAAAGTATAAGGAAATGGTTCAACATATATGCTTATTTATGAAAATTTAGTGGAAATACTGCTTCCACTATTTTGTACTTCTTTTTGTGAATAAAATTCCTTTTTGTGACAATTCTGTGATTTTTTCATGATTATTTTAACAGCTCACTACTAAAATTTCACATATATTTGTTATGAATGTATTCACTTCTAACTTTCAAGGGTAATACACAATTATGCATTAACTCAGTTCCAGATTGTCAGCTACAAATTAATTTGTATTTGATAGTCAACATGTGTTAAAAGTCAAAACAATGGTGTTAAGAATATGTTATAAATGACAGAAAGGTATTAGTACGGGTGTATAGAAGTTCCATGAGTTGATCTGCTGTTGCCTTTACAGAGGAGAACCAGATGACCCTATACAATTTTGAGTATGCACAGCAAATCATACAACCCATAGTACTCCTTATATTTTTTATTAATAATGGTTAACCTACAAGACAGATCCTATTTTGAACTGTGCAGTATATTACTTAACAGTAAATTATATAAAGCTATCTTACTTGAGGTTGAGGTCTCTTTGGTTTTGGCGGCACAGCAGGTCCTAGCTTTCTCCCACTGGGAGGCTGGCCCTCACTAGTTCCCAGTTTCAGTCCTGCCATCTGCTGTTCCAAATGATTTGCCATTTTGCTTCTGTACACAAAACAGAGACGCAGATGTATTACACTAATTAAATTATAGGCTTGAAGTCTCATGTAAAAATGAATATTTCTGTGTCTTATGATAGGAGGACACTTGGATTACAAAAACAAACAAAAAACTTTATAATAATAAATCTATGCAGTTGCAAAATAATAAATAACAGCACAGTTTGATACACATATACAGAGATTTGTATGATTTATATTTCATTAAAAATTGTAACTGTTAACTGAGTTAACACTTTCTGGTCTAACCCCAAGTATATGTCAGTCAGTATACATCTGCCTACTGGACTCAGCCTGAGTGTACCTCAGGCCGTCTATTCGCTCGCTTTATTGTCAAATTACAGGTACGTCTCGGGTTTTGTCATGACATCTATCGGCTTTTGTGTCGATATATGATTGTGTACACTCTGGTTTAAATTTTCATAAATATAATCAACTTTTAAACAGCTGATATAATATTTGTTTTGAGCATGGTTTCTAACCTCTTTCCTTGTGCATTTATCGTTAGCGTGTATTTATTGTTGGTTTTCTAAATAAAATGAGCAAAGTATTAAACAAAATTAACATAAAGCCTTTATGTATGCCAAATGTTTTCTTTACCACAGAGTTGCCAATAATCTCAAGAACCTGGGCGTTCCAATTGTTTTATTATAAAAAATTGGCCTTTTGAAAATATAGTGTATTATTTTATTTGTAACTTTGTCTATATATTAATGTGATATTTTAATAACGTAATACTTGAATGTATATTTAATATGTAGTACATGTATACATATAAAAAGTGTTAAGAAATACAGAGCCACGAAAGTTGGCAAAATCAGCCAGACTGGAAGGACTATATAGGTAACTATACCCTCCGACTGGAACGTGTTAATATGAAAACCACTAGTCAATTAATACTGGACAAGATACTTTGGTGAAGACATCACCAGATATCAGTGTTGGATTACTCCCTTAGCCAATAAAAATGCAGTTCGCATCAACACAACTGTTATCAGTAGTAATTATTTTTTTTATCTTCTACCAGTATAGTTACATTATTGGCATATTTCTGCACATAATTAAGAAATGGCTACATTGACAGCAGAATGACAATGACACTACGGATCAGGTCTACTGAAGGCGATTAGCTGTAGTAGGTGTACCCTAACTGTGCAGTAGCAATGCACAGCAGCAACGTAAACTCAAAACAATCTCGTCTTACCAACAATGTGCAATGTGATTAGTGCACAAGAGACACTGTCACCAGAGGGCTGGACAATTAAGAACACAGTAATGCATCAAAGGCTTCCGACTGTCATCCTCCTGGTCAAGGCAGCAGTTGCTTGAACATAGCACAGACACTGAAAGCCTTTATCTGGCAATCTAAACAATCCCAATGATGCTAAACAATGAAGGCCGCTGCTAGTACATTATCTGACTTACTACGCAGTGGTACCTTGATAGTCTGAATTGTGAAAAGCCTAACTTGAACATCTGACAACTCAAATGCACCATAAGTAAACGCTAAATTTGTCAGTAATTTTTGTATTTATACATGCGATATTTGACTTTACAATTAGATACACAATGCTTTATCAACCGGTCCATACTGCAGACTTATTTTTCTCATAATAATAAAATAATAGTAAAACACCCATACGCAGAAATTAGTATTTTGGTAGGGAGAGGGTTTAAAACCCTTCTGAAACATTCCACTTAGGTAAAACGGGTAAAATTGTGTCCTTTTATGAGTCTAAACACAATCAGATATTTGTTTAGGCATTTACAATTTAACATGAACTTACTGGACATGTAAGTTAACCAGTTTATTACAAGAAAACTGCTCTAATTCAAAATACATCTTTATCTACTTTCCATCATAGCATTTTTGCAGGGATTGTCATATAAGATACACATGCACACAACTGTGTAAAAATTTGGTTAAGACTAATACGTTTTGTCTACAATAAGCTCTGTACAATAATTTTAAAATATCGGTATGGAGAACCATACATGACTTCCATATTCTAAGATTTATATTTAAAATCATTTTCAGCCAAACAGCCAGGGAAGGAATTTTAACAAAAAAATACTTCTTTGTTGCCAATAACGTAGTACACATATAAAAAAAATTATCCCCTCCCCCTTCAACTATAATTTTGATTTATAGAAAATTACCCCCAGCCCGTTCAACTAGCCTCTTCATTTATAGATATTTCATCTACGTTTCTACAGTGGATTATTAAGATCTTATCAGGATACTTTATCAAAATTAAGTACTTTACTCATGTTACAACAAAAAATGTTTCAGGTAAACTGCCCTTTCCCCGTAACCGATCTTCACCAAAATCAACAGACAGTGAGTTCTCTATAGCTCAGGCACATATGTAAAAAATTATTTGATTCTGTTTGAATTTACGGCAGTTATGGTTCGTCATATAAAAAATTACCCATGTTAAAACATAAAACATGAGATTTATAAAACATATCTAAGATTTATATTTAAAATCATTTTTGAAATAAAATATTTTCATAGAACCTACTAACGCTGGGGAAATCTGAGGAGCCAATCAGAGTTGGGCCTACCTGTCACTCTGCTGAATTTGGTGGAAAGCCCTGTCACTGTCGTCAAGTCCCCACCTCAATGAAGAACCCATTGTTTTATAAAAATATATTTAAATTTTGAAAACTGAAAATTCTTTTCTTGTAAATATTTATATTTTATAATCAAAATGACTTTATTTTTGTTACCTGGCAACAAAATTATTTTATTTTCAACAATTACCATTGTTTCAAAAAGTTTAAATAAATTTTCAAGTACTTTACTCTTGTTAAAACGTAAAAGGTTGCAGGTAAACTACCCCTTCCCCTTAACCGATCTTCACCAAAATCGAAAGTCCTTGAGACCTCTGCAATTCAGGGATGTATGCAAAAAATTATTTGATTCTGTTTGAATTTGCGGCAGTTATCATTTGCCATAGAAAAAAAAACGTTGCAGGTAAACTACCCCTTCCCCTCACCCGATCTTCACCAAAAACAATAGGTCTTGAGTACTCTACAAATCAGGGCTGTATGCAGAAAATTATTTGATTCTGTTTGAACTTGCGGCTGTTATCGTTTGCCATAGAAAATACCCTTGTTAAAAAAACGTTGTAGGTAAACTACCCCTTTCCCTTAACCGATCTTCACCAAAAACAATAGGTCTTGAGAACTCTACAATTTAGGGCTGTATGCAAATAATCTTTTGATTCTGTTTGAATTTGCGGCTGTTATCGTTTGCCATAGGAAATACCCTTGTTAAAACATAAAACGTTACAGGTAAACTACCCCTTTCCCTTAACCGATCTTCACCAAAAACAATAGGTCTTGAGAACTCTACAATTCAGGGCTGTATGCGAAAAATTATTTGATTCTGTTTGAATTTGCGGCTGTTATCGTTTGCCAAAAAAAAAATTTCCCTTGATAAAAAAAAACCGTTGCAGGTAAACTACCCCTTTCCCTCAACCGATCTTCACCAAAAACAATAGGTCGCGAGTACTCTACAAATCAGGGCTGTATGCAAAAAATTATTTGATTCTGTTTGAATTTGCGGCAGTTATCGTTTGCCATAGAAAAAAAATCTACAGACAGACACACAGACAGACACACACACAGACACTTTTCGGAAAACGACTTTTTTTCATGTTTTGAGTGTAGTAGAATCAGAATCTGCAATAATCTCGAACACGATTTTTTTTGCCATCACCATACTTCCATTCCTTAAGGAATATGGAAGTAAATATCGGTATGGAGAACCATACATGACTTCCATATTCTAAGATTTATATTTAAAATCATTTTCAGCCAAACAGCCAGGCTGTGTCTTACCTGCCTTTTTATTGCTGTATTAAATGAAAAATATTATATTACATTAAAATGAAAAAATTATAATTTTATTGCCTGGCAACAAAATTATTTTATTTTTAACAATTACCATTGTTTCAAAAAGTTTAAATAAATTTTCAAGTACCTTACTCTTGTTAAAACGTAAAAGGTTGCAGGTAAACTACCCCTTCCCCTTAACCGATCTTCACCAAAATCGAAAGTCATTGAGACCTCTACAATTCAGGGACGTATACAAAAAATTATTTGATTCTGTTTGAATTTGCGGCTGTTATCGTTTACCATAGAAAATACGCTTGATAAAAAAACGTTGCAGGTAAACTACCCCTTTCCCTCAACCGATCTTCACCAAAAACAATAGGTCTTGAGAACTCTACAATTTAGGGCTGTATGCAAATAATCTTTTGATTCTGTTTGAATTTGCGGCTGTTATCGTTTGCCATAGGAAATACCCTTGTTAAAACATAAAACGTTACAGGTAAACTACCCCTTTCCCTTAACCGATCTTCACCAAAATCAACAGATCTTGAGAACTCGACAATTCAGGGCTGTATGCGAAACATTATTTGATTCTGTTTGAATTTGCGGCTGTTATCGTTTGCCATATAAAATAACCTTGTTAAAAAAACGTTGTAGGTAAACTACCCCTTTCCCGTAACCGATCTTCACCAAAAACAATAGGTCTTGAGAACTCTGCAATTCAGGGCTGTATGCAAAAAATTATTTGATTCTGTTTGAATTTGCGGCTGTTATCGTTTGCCAAAAAAAAAATTTCCCTTGATAAAAAAACCGTTGCTGGTAAACTACCCCTTTTCCTCAACCGATCTTCACCAAAAACAATAGGTTTTGAGAACTCTATAATTCAGGGCTGTATGCGAAACATTATTTGATTCTGTTTGAATTTGCGGCTGTTATCGTTTGCCAAAAAAAAAAATTTCCCTTGATAAAAAAAACCGTTGCTGGTAAACTACCCCTTTTCCTCAACCGATCTTCACCAAAAACAATAGGTCGCGAGTACACTACAAATCAGGGCTGTATGCAAAAGATTATTTGATTCTGTTTGAATTTGCGGCAGTTATCGTTTGCCATAGAAAAAAATCTACAGACAGACAGACACACACACAGACACTTTTCGAAAATATCGGTATGGAGAACCATACATGACTTCCATATTCTAAGATTTATATTTAAAATCATTTTCAGCCAAACAGCCAGGCTGTGTCTTACCTGCCTTTTTATTGCTGTATTAAATGAAAAATATTATATTACATTAAAATGAAAAAATTATAATTTTATTGCCTGGCAACAAAATTATTTTATTTTTAACAATTACCATTGTTTCAAAAAGTTTAAATAAATTTTCAAGTACTTTACTCTTGTTAAAACGTAAAAGGTTGCAGGTAAACTACCCCTTCCCCTTAACCGATCTTCACCAAAATCGAAAGTCAATGAGACCTCTACAATTCAGGGACGTATGCAAAAAATTATTTGATTCTGTTTGAATTTGCGGCTGTTATCGTTTGCCATAGAAAATACGCTTGATAAAAAAACGTTGCAGGTAAACTACCCCTTCCCCTTCACCGATCTTCACCAAAAACAATAGGTCTTGAGTACTCTACAAATCAAGGCTGTATGCAAAACATTATTTGATTCTGTTTGAATTTGCGGCTGTTATCGTTTGCCATAGAAAATAAAACGTAAAAGGTTGCAGGTAAACTACCCCTTCCCCTTAACCGATCTTCACCAAAAACAATAGGTCTTGAGTACTCTACAAATCAGGACTGTATGCAAAACATTATTTGATTCTGTTTGAATTTGCGGCTGTTATCGTTTGCCATATAAAATACCCTTGTTAAAAAAACGTTGCAGGTAAACTACCCCTTTCCCTCAACCGATCTTCACCAAAAACAATAGGTCTTGAGAAATCTACAATTCAGGGCTGTATGCGAAACATTATTTGATTCTGTTTGAATTTGCGGCTGTTATCGTTTGCCAAAAAAAAAAAAAAATTTCCCTTGATAAAAAAAACCGTTGCAGGTAAACTACCCCTTCCCCTCAACCGATCTTCACCAAAAACAATAGGTCCCGAGTACTCTACAAATCAGGGCTGTATGCAAAAAATTATTTGATTCTGTTTGAATTTGCGGCAGTTGTCGTTTGCCATAGAAAATACGCATGATAAAAAACGTTGCTGGTAAACTACCCCTTCCCCTCAACCGATCTTCACCAAAAACAATAGGTCTTGAGTACTCTACAAATCAGGGCTGTATGCAGAAAATTATTTGATTCTGTTTGAATTTGCGGCTGTTATCGTTTGCCATAGAAAATACCCTTGTTAAAAAAACGTTGTAGGTAAACTACCCCTTTCCCTTAACCGATC